>VZRW01006391.1:1112097-1496261 GCA_013398125.1 Aegotheles bennettii | reverse complement strand
CTAGCTCTCAAAAAATCCCTTGCGATCTTTCTCGCCAGGGATCTCAGAAGCCCTGATGCTCAGCATCCCTCAATCACCCCCTCAGCCCAGCAATGGCTGCAGTGCCACCCTGATACAGAACACACGTGTGCCTCTGCATTCAGTCTCCTGGCAAAACACTAATGCTCACCACATAGTCCTAGAGTTGCCCAAGACTCTGCAGAAAGGAGCAAAGGGAGGAGAAAAACACAGAAACAATCTTAAAAGCAGCCTGAAAATGTGGCTTCAGAAAAAAAAACAAAACAGTTGGAGCTCATATCCACAAGATTCAGTGTTGCAGAAGGAGGAAAAAAACCCACTTTTGAATCTGGCTGGCAGCACAACTGGTTGGTTCCTAACTTCTCTCAGACTTTAATTTGACACTTACTTTGCTATATTTATTTATCTCACGCAGGACAGAAGAAGAAAGAAGGTAAAGGCCTGATCAATGTAGTACAGACAGACATCTCAAAGAGAGGAAGATCTCAGTTCATTGCTTCATCTGTAAGGTGGTCCTTCACATCTGTGGGCTTGCCAAACAAGGAATGCATGTGTGTGTCCTTGGAGAGCAAATCTTGCCTTTTACAGGATGCTACATGAAGGTACCTGAATGAGGCACAAATCTGAAAAGCAATATTCACTGTCATCTGGAAACTGTAATCAACTGTGCTCATTGTTATGCACTGGTTTTGTCTTCCTACTCATTGATTTTTAGGAGCAGATCATTTAATCTGCATTGTATAAATCAGGCCTAAAATTTCAATGGGTTCCTCTAGTACTGAACCCAGGCACGTAAGATTGCAGAACTATTATCAGCTCAAAAAAAACCCAGACCAAAACAACCTAAAAAAATCCAACTCACAATGTTTTGATATTTCTTCTTGCTTTTACATCGAATGTCTGGAAGCAGGTGTTGTACTGACTTCCTCCAAACAACAATATTTTTACTGATAAATAGAAGTACACTGAATATCCATCTTGAAAATGCCCAGTTTTGAAACAGTCCAATAGGACACTTTTACTTGGACACCTGGCACATTGTGCATTTCAGTGTGATTTTTTTTGTTTGTTTTGCAAGAGCACAAGCACAAGAATTTTTGAAGTGTTACAAAACAAAAACTGCACAAGTTTAAACTTCTCCATGGGTTTGTACAATAAAAATCATCTTCAAAATATATCCCCCATACCATAAAGTATCACAGTTAAGCAGATTTTAGTTGATATATAGAGTAAGTGACACTTTTGCTATTCACAAAACAGCAAGAAGACAACCTTCCTACTGAATGAAACTTTCTATTAGAGGAAACAGTGCTTGCTGTACTGAATCAGAGAAGTGTTTTCACCCATGTGGTCAACAACTAATATTTTACCAGTATACAATCCACAAGCAAATTACAGGATGCTGTATTTCCCTACACCTGAAAATCCCTTTCTCACCCTTACGATACACACAGACCCCTAAAGAGTAACAGCATTCCCCGTAGCACCACAGGCACCATTTAGTTTTGATGTTTATAGACATAAGTAGAATCAATGATGCTAAAAGGATCTTTCACAGCTACATCACCGTGTTCAATGCTGGAATGCCAGCCTTGCTCAGACTGCAGAGATGCTCTGCAAATTATCATTTCAGGTTTGCTTCCCTGCCACAGAGTGTCCCTTTTTCTCGCATTAGGAATGAGGAAAAAAAGGACTGATCAGTTTTCCAGTGCTTAATAGATTTTGGCACAACCTGGCCTCTGCTATAAACAAATAGCCACAGCACATGAAACCCCTGAAGACTGATGAAAAGTAAGCCTGATTTCATCTGCACTGGTTGCGTGCAGCCATTAATATTGTTAACACACAACCTTTTGTTCTGCATAGCCAGAGGGCAGCTCACATTGCACTCAGCTGAGGCACCTCTGAAGGTATGTTCCCTGCCAGTCACATGTATGATTATGTTAATGGTGCCTAATGTTTCTTTAACATCAGGGAAATTGTCACCAGTAATAGAGAAATTGATCCTTGGACATAAAGTGATGCCATTGAGATCAGGGTGGAAGTGGCCTTGCTCTCAATGCAGCCATACAGATTTATACGAGTGCAAGAGGAGAAAGCACCTGGGCTGAGACAGCCACAGGTGATGGATCATAAAAGCAACTGGGCTTCTCCTCAGAAGAGCTGAGTGCTAAGCAGGGTAATGCTGGTTTTGGACAGAAGAAGATGGAAGCGTTCAGGAGGGCACTGAGCCAAGATACCATTCCCTGGACTCCTTGCAACCCCAGGGGGACTCCTACAAATGCCTGTGCTAGGAGGGAGGTTTGGACTTTCTTGTGCCTTACTTCATTTTCCTAGCATTGATTCAGTGTTCTAGGATTAGAAAATCATGACTGGGTTTATGGTCTGGCAGGACACAGGTACGTGTGCACCAGCCACACTAACAACCAAGCACCTGGCTGCTCCCTGCCAAGGGAACTGTACAGATTTCCACAGCTGTAATACTGGCCCGTGCCATCTCTTTACTGGCTAAGACAAGAATAATTTTAAATCACAATTAGGTGATGCAAACTCTAGGGGAAACCCTGCAGACCAAACCATCAGGATACAATTTTTCCTGCAATACTGAAACATTAAAATTTAAGTCTGACATTTTTAGAAAGACACGAGCTGACAAATACGGGAGGAATATAAAGCTGTCCTCACTCCTCCCCCATCTTCATGCCTGCTTTAAAAATAAACAAACAGAAGAATAAAACAAGCATTTTAGAAAGTGACAGCCACAACTCACTTGGACCCACGGGAATGCTGCCTTCCTCACGTCTGCTCCTCCTGACACTGTTAACATGAGCCAGGCTCAGACATGCAGCCAATGGACATCAGAGGATCCACTTGATGCAATTTATTCCATTTTCAACTATTTCACTTTAATGACCACTATGAAGTTGTGCTGCAGGGGGCTAGACTAAAATCTACACCTAAACCAGTGCAATTCAGAGCACAGCTTCCAGTCTGCCAAGATGAGCTGTCCATTCAGACCAGCTCTAAAAATCTCATTAATTTTAGATAGTGTGATGCTTCTCATGAGCAAAGGACACCTGACAGCAATCTACTTATCTGCACAGGGCTCAATCATCAACAACAACAAAAATAGTATTAGAAAAGGTTGCAATCTAGTGATCCAATTGCAGCATACTCTGCCCTTTTGGACACTGGGAGCTTAGCTCACTCCTGCAAGGTGAGAACCAGCTCTCCTTCCATAAACACTGTGGCCTCACAGGCTGTGCTGCGGAAAGCCACAGGAGTTTTCCCAGCCATGGAGAATGTCTCCTCCTCTACAGGATTTTGAGATCCTTCACACACAAGCGAGGACACTTCCCTGAGCACAGATGTAGTTTGCTTTCCCAGATTACTCACTGCCCCCCTCCTCAGCTCCTCATTTCTAGCTGATGCCTACAACTTCACACTTTGCTCACAAGGTCCACATTAGATATTGGAATGGGTTGCCCATGGAGGTGGTGGAGTCACCATCCCTGAAGGTGTTCAAGAGGCATCTGGATGTGGTGCTGTGTGATACAGTTTAGTGGTGATGTAGGTAGGCAGTTGGACTGGATGATCTTGAAGGTCTCTCCCAGTCTTGGTGATTCTATGATTCTGTGATTCTATGAAGGCAATGGTTTCCAATCATTTATATGCCACGGCCAGTGCCTAAGCTTTGCAAACCTGTGAAGTATGTTCCAAGTGACACATGCAGCGAGACACATCCCATCAGCAGTTCAGAGGCATGATGTGTCCTACTGCTCCGTTGTGCCACAGAGCCACCCTGAACCCTGGCCCCAGCAGACCTGTCAGCCTCAGCAGGCAGCCCCCCTGCAAACTCCCCTCTCCTTGCTGGGAAATTGGATTACTCCCAGCATCCATACCCAGCCAACCCAACTGGCCATCGCACACCACAACCCAGCACACTTCAACTGCTCAGGAGCTGTGAACAGCTCAGAAGGCACAGGCTGACCACCCACCCCATGGTGTTATTGCAGACTGGCTGATGACCAACCTGGAACTGGTTCTTTTAATTCTGTCCTAAAATAATATTCTGTGATGGAAGCTATTCTAATGAAAACACAGGAGTTATCAGGCTGAGGATTAGAAACCACATCTCTAATTTTTAGTAGTTAGGAACATGCAATACACATTTATTCTTTCTTTTACTGTATCAACCCAAAGGTAATTTTCCTCAATTCTGCTACCAAACATCAAGCACTAAATAGCTCATTCTTTCTGTTTACGCTTTGGTGAAATAACAAGTAATAGCAAGCCCTTAAATAGAGCATTGACTCTCTGGAATTCAATACACTTCATCTGAGAACCAAACAGCATTCCTACTTGTTAACAAAGGACAAACACAAAGGGACACGGAGGAAGGGAGGCTATTTTCCTAAAATCAAGCAGCCAAGCAAGGGCAGTGCTGAGACCAGGCGACCCATGGCTCCTGAACACTCAGTGTGCTGTCAGCCAGGACCATGTCTCTGCCAGGAAGCCTCAGACACACTCTCCAGGCCACTGACCCCAGGAGCCGAGGAGAATGGACAAGCGAGATGCGGTCAGGAGGCATGTATGCTGCTTATAATGCAGGTTGAATCAGCCTGAAATCTCCCCCAGCACCTAGAAACTCTCTGCCTGAATACAAATGCATCACAGCTTCACTGCAGAAAACGGCAACGATCAATGCCACAGAGCAGCCCGTTACATGCCTCCTGTTAAACCATACTCAAAGATGGAAACGGATTGATTTTGAATTTTATTTAGAAGTTAACCAAATAGCTGTATATTTTTCAAGAAAACCATCTCCCTATCAGACACTAAGAAAAACCCCCCACCAAAAAACCAACAAACCCCAGTACTTTGTACCAGCAGCTACGCCTAAGCCGGGTATTAGAAGTGAGAACAAGAGAGGAGAGGGCTGGTAGCTGCCACGCATGTCCAGACAGATTAGATCACCAGCAAGGGTCCTAAGACAGGCAGGGGCCATTTGAAAAGTGGAACATGTGATCAGTTCAAATAAATGTGAAGTTTCAAGAGATGCAAAAGAGGACGGTTTCTGGCACCAGAGCCAGACTGTTCCCATTGTCTCGTTTTTGAAACCAAAGCTGGTCTGTGCCTTTGTCTCTCCTCTGCTGCAGCTACAGCTCTGCAGCCAGTTGCACACACCAGCAGGGGAAGAGAGTCCAAAGCAATAAGAACCTGCAGTAGGATTTGTTTTATAGCCAAACTACAGACCAGGTCCACTCTGGAAGATGCTGCACTAACAAAGAATAATGAGACTGATTCCTGCTCCAAGGCTCCCAAGGTTAAGTCATAAGAATCCTTTGCCTTTGACCCATTCTGATATGCTGTTGTCAGTCATTCGAGTCAGGGAAATGTGTATTTGATCCAGGTGATAAATCACCCAACTTTTGTGAACTATGTGGCAAGGTTTGTCTCACTGAGAACAGACCAGCAGAGAGCCAGGGGTTTCTCAGCAGAGGGCAAAGAGCTCACACTTCTGCAACGGGACCAAAATTTTCCTGCCACTTTCTCCGGCGTGATTAAATCAGGCCAGATCTATGCCCTTTGCATAGAATTTTGTGTCAGATTTATAAACAGCTACATAGCATTTGCAGTTAAAAAACAAAACTCTAACAAGCCTTGTCTAACAGTCTGAACACCAGAGATCTGGCAATGAACCCAGAGAAGTTCACACAACGTTTTAAATCCAAATGCCATGGTCTTTTAATGCGCGATAACTGGGAAGCAAAACATGTATCAAAGCATGTAGCTATTAAGCCTTGCATCTGAACTGAGAAAAAGCAACACAGCAATGTAAATTACAGTCACAAATTTTCTCCAAACACAGAAAAAATAGTACTTAGAATTTTGTGTTATCAGTGCTAATAAAGGTAAATTATCTCGCTATGATTTTTAAGCTGACTCAACATCCTTCTGTAACTATGTGCCTGCTTAAAATTGAAATGCCTTCCTGCTTGAGAGGAAAGCCAGAGGAGACATAGTGTAAAGCACCTTTGTGTGTGATGACTCTGGTGTGGTAGCTCTGTCTGAGGGTTTGAGGGGTTGTGCATCACCTTGCTGTGCCTTATTTTCCTTTTCAGTCAACCACCAGCTTATGGACTTCATCTGGTACTGAGCTCAATTGAAAAACTGTGATCTACTGATGGAAAGCACCAACCCAGTATATTGCTATTTTTTTCCTCTTCCTCCAAGTATCACATTGCTAATTACAGGGCACAGAGAGCAATGTTCACACCTATAAGCAGCTATCTCACAGCATTTCTCTTATCGGAGCGAAGATAACACCACACATAACCAACCCATAGAAGAGAACCTTCAAGGAGGATGGGTGGGAAAAGGGTTGTCCCATTCCCATCGCTGCAGCCACCCCAAGGGGTAGGGACCCCAACCTGCCCTCACTCCACAGCTAATCCTACCATTTTCCAAGGCCTCAGGGGTGTTGGTACCCAGCTGTTAGTACATGAACCCTCATTCCCATCGGCTTTACTGACAATCTCAGACTTGGTTAACTGCATCTTTTTCAAATATGGAAGTGTGTGGGAAGAGGCAGTGAGAACTTTTAGAAATTGCAGTACTTTGATCCTCATTAACAGAGTTGACTGAAAGCAAAATATGTAGAGCTAATTTTCACAATATTTTTTCCACCATCCCTAGACAGAGTCTTTTTCCTGGCACTGTTTAAAATTAATGAAGTAAATATGTTTGCATACTTATCTTTTCATTACATGGAAACAACAACAAGGAAAACAGATTGAACCGATAGCAGAATTTTTCCACTCCAAAGCAGTCTGGATGTGGTTTTTGTTTCAGTTCATACAATACAACCCAAATGAAACAAGCAATGCAAGTTCACTGGTCATGTAAGTAATCAGTTTTATCCAACAGAGCTACTACAAAATAACTACCATAGGAACTAACTGACCCCTTCATTTTATTCTTGTCTCTATGAAGAGATGCTGAAATGGTTTCCAAGGAAGACAACATCCTTCCTGAAGTCTAAAAAACAAATCACTTGCCAGTTGCCCCACAGCAGTAACAACAAATACACAGCAAATCAGGCACTACCATAAGGCTAATACACTCAGGCAATGGAAAAATGAAAAAGAACATACAGATACAGAGTCATTACATTAATTCCCAAAGAGATATTTTCTTTTTTTTTTTTTTTTTTGAACCTATAGCACAAAATCTGCAAATAGAAGTGCCTGAGAGGTTAGTGGTCCAAATGCCACGTTGCAAACCATGGTTTGGTCAGGATTTTACACGCGTGGAATGAGAGGAGCAGAGGAACCAACCTGCAGGATTCAGCTGCAGCTTCAGCAAACTCCATGCAAAGACGACAGCCAGTTTGCACAAGCCCTGCTCAAAGCTGCAGGCAGGTCTCAGGCTTAAGTAAGTCCCAAAGTCAGGGGAGTGGGATATTGTGATTAATATGCGTCAGATAAAGCAAGAGCAGGAGCTCAACCTTGCAAGGATGATAAGCTGAGGCAGAACATAAGGTACCTTGAGTTTGAAAACCGCCAGCATGCCCCCAAGTCTGACCAGGCTCAACATCCCACTGGTCAGGAAGATCCTACTCATTCCCACGGAACAGCACATGGAGGGGGAAAACCCCATCAAGTCCCTTCAGTTTAAATGTACCCCATGAAATACCCATTACATTGCTGGCTAGGCATCCCCTGTCCTGGGATACAGGGTGAGAGAAGATTGCATCTGGCATCAGAAGTCATCCCTTCTTATCCCATTTTACCTTAATTATTATGGATACAATAATTCAGTAAAAAACAGATTTTTTTCCCAAGGGTCACAAAGGCTAAGTAAATGTGATGGATTTTGTTCTAGTCAATGATTCCTAGTTATGCCTTGATTATTGTATCAATAGCCATTACAAGTGCTGAGCACCCATGATTGAAGTGATAATTAAAAAGGAAAGTCATACTTGGCAGTTGTTCCTCTATTATTACAGAGCTGTAGGTCTTGGACTAGGCTGTTCACAGCATCGATTACATGTGCACATACACAAAACCCTATGGAAACTCAGATTTCAGAAACTACAGGAGAAAAAATGGAGAGAAAAGAATGATTATCCCCTCTCCATCACCACATATTAGGGAATTAACCAGCACACAGAGTTATTAGGCTTTTGTCTGCCTGGAAGAAAAGAACAGAGGACACTTTTTACCCTGATAATGGCATTTTAACCATGAAATTTTGCTCTGCTTTTCAAGTCTATGATGATCTAGAAGAGATCTTGCTTTTGTGAAACTTCATCTGCTGTACAGTTTTCATTACAGCTTTAGCACTTGGAGATGAAACTACAGATACCACCATTTCTTAATTCCCTCCTAAACAGCATCATGCAGATGTCAGCTCAGCCATCATGCACAGGAGGAAAAAGAAACAAACCACCTTCCGTGCTTCTCAGTTTGTTTTTGGTCCACCAGTTAGGAAGTTTGGGCCTTTTCAACAAGGTAGTTTTCTTTTTCAGAATATGAATGAGCAAGATCATTTAAGTGACACTGTGGTAAATAGCATGTTAATTTTTTTTTGCCACAAAAGTCTAGGAAATAGTGATGGAGCTCAAAAGTAGGTGTTGTCTATGTGCATAAAAGGGTTAGGTCTCTGAACTTCACTGAGATGACAGAGTCATTACTATAAGAAAGTGTAAGCATTTCCTTCTATTTTGCAACAGTTGTCAAGCAAGTGAAAGCTTTATTTGATTTTCATTCATATGTGAAGACAAGATTTAGTACTCTAGTGGAATAGACAGTGTCAGAAGGGTTTTAAATTGTAATGCTATCACTTTAACATCTTTAAGGCACTTTTTAGAAGATAAACTCAGCTGCCTATAATGACTAAATGACACAGTAATGGAAAAGAGTTAAAAGATTTTCTTATGGTAATAAAAGGGAATACTTCACCCAGAGAAAAAAAAGCAGAGAGCTATGCACTTCCTAGAAACACTTTCAAGAATCTTTCAAAATAATGGAAAAATAAATAGGTATATCATATTTATACATACATACACTCAGGCTGAACCAGGAGTGATGGAGGTCTAGATTTCTGATAGTAACTATCACTTCAGACAGGCAGAGATGGAAAAAAAATTAAAGCACTCAGCAGAGCACTTGATGCAGGAACACGGTTCCAGGAAGAAGTTGGCAGGCGATGGTCCTAGGATTAGCCTACATATTTTATTCTCTTCTATATAGCCATAAAGAGAAAGTATTGAAGAAAGTTGCTTCACTCTTTTGCAAACACAAATAGCATAACTCTAAACAAAAGATTTTGTGTGTGCATAACCACAGCGATCTGCATGTTTCCCTGGCTGCTGAATTTGTGAAACTCTTGTCATTAGAAAAATTGCTCATCATAGTCCTATGTGGTACAACAAACACAGAATAAAACGTACTTCAAGGCATGATTTGCAACTGAAAGACAATCAAAAAGCAATGAATACACTCCAGCAAAGCCAAACGGAGTAGCATGGCTCTGTCAGGCAGCACGTGAAGCAAATGATTATATTTGACATCTGGCAGTATGTAAAAATGTGCTCAGTGAACTACAGCTCCCAAAGTACTTCACAGACTATCCATACTGGGTGAGTCAGAATGTAACTACAGCTGCACCCATACCAGACCCACAGAAGAAAAAGAAAATCAGTTCTTTTGGGTGAGACATGATAGCAATCCCAATACAGACTGTGTAAAATTTTCTTTATCCTTTAGATTCATTTGTTTGCATTATTCTATTCAAATTCATTGCAATAGCTGATCACTCAGTCAATACTTTCCCAAAGCAGAACTCTGTTTTGCATATGCACAATGTCAAACAAATTTCTCCATTATAAAATAACAGTTGCAATTCTTCCTTCCCGACTGAGGGCTAGAACATAAATATGCTCATTTAATGAGAATGCAGGACTATGAATGTTTATTAAGAGCACACAAGACATCAAACCAACAGCACAAGCCAAAATATATTTTATGATTTCAGTCCTGTTGTCAATACTTGCATGCTCAAGTGAGTAGAAGAATTCATACTTTCCATTATTCCCACTTAAAAACTGTGACAATCCCGTTTTTCAGTTTGAAACTAATCATATATATTTTTCACTGAAGATTCACTTATATTTTATATTGCATGAAGGGCAATTCCTTTGATATCATCAGGTCAGGTCACGTTTAGCAACGGTTTCAGACACAAAAGCACTACCTTAAACCAAACAAAAATTCAAGAAAAAAAAGCTATCCATACATCTTGCAAAACATCTGCAGCTTTCAGGGATCAGAAAATGTGCTCTTAAATTCCTGACCGTCATAGGAGGCCAGTCACTGCTGCCATTCCCTTGCACTGAGAACAACGTTGGTGTCTCTGACCTGGGACCCTGACCATTATGCTACAACAACAACATGGTCTTTCTGGCTTCTGCATTCTTCATCGTGGACAATACAGAAGGTTCTGTCAAGGCAAAGTCAGGGAGCCACACTATAGCCACAGATTGTCATACTGTTATCTTTATTTATACAAGTAACTAAAAAATATTATAAAATCTATGTATTTTTAATTTCTGACTCTGCAGTAGTATCTTGGTTTGGAGATAAGAAATCCCTGTAGGTGCACGAGTTTTCTGGGGAAGAGAGAGGAAGAGAATAGTCATACTTTTTTGCTGAATGTCTTAAAAATGACCTGATGCTATCAAACGTTACTGGTACCTCAACATTTTGTGGGTGGACACATTTTATAAACAAAGCAGATGTATTGAATAAATTATGGAAATAGACAACAAGATTAATTTATCCCTGTAGGACAGCTGATAAAACCTGCAGATATCAGGTTTTGGTGATAGAAAGCCTTTGCTGATGAAAGGCTTCAAGGACAGGCATCGAGCTTCTCTCTCCCTGGATTCATCGCAAATTGGGATTTTCCAACCCAGTGGCTGTTGGCCTCTCTGTTCACCCTGAAACTAATGGTAAAACATTGACTGGGGGAGAATCAGCCCAAGGAATACAGCTCAAAATTACAACTCTTGGCTTAAAGTTAAATAAAAAACTGATGTTCCTTACTAAAAACTAAATTAACTGTCATTTCAAGGGCATAAATTACAGGAGGTGCAGCTGCAATACAGAAAGTTCTCCAATTTGACCATTTAGGAGGTCACAGATACTGGGAAAACATCACTTCCACATTTTTCTTCAAGAAACACAAGGTCAAGGTTAACAGTTAAGATGCAGTGAAGAGCGTGGCTCAGTTTATGCCGCCCCTCTCTTGTGCTTGCATGCTTCCCAAACCCAATTCTGAAAAGACCTTGTTCCATGCAAATACAATCCATTATATCAGCGCAATTAAACTTAACGGTATCATAACGTCAGTGAGCATCTGGAAGTATTGATAAGGTTTCAGTTTATGGATACTTTGGTGGGGGAATTGCTGTTTTCTATTACATAATGATGCAGCTATTACAGATTTGGGGAGGTTGAGCCTGGGGGCTTTTTTCCCCAGCTTTCAGTTTACCAGTTTGCTATACCTTCATTCAAACATATATGCGAGATCAGTGGTACTGAATTTCTCCCAGTTTTAATCTTGAAATATGGTGTATATATATATATAAAGAAGCTTTCTCCTCGGTTCAACAGCTTGTCTTATCCTGATGCATTGGAATAAAGAGACAGCTGACTTTAGCCATATGTTTCAGTTGTTCCTCTCACTCCCCCGCTGTCTTTCCACACATACCATGACCGTGGACAACCTCTCCTTAAGTGGGCAAACAAATGGTTTAACTCAGATTTGCACAGTGTTTGCTGACTTGTGTGGGCTCCAGGATCCAGCTCAGCTTTATCATTTCAGGCAAACGTATTTCTGACATACACCGTGGTAATTAGAGCAGCTCGATTTTATTAGACTGATGACAGATTAAAGGCCAGGATCTCCACTAGCAGAATTGGTGTTGCTACCCTGAAATCCATGGTGCTATGCTGATCTATGCCAGCTGTGAGCGTGGCCCCAAGTATTGCACATAGTTTTGTGCCACTCCCTATATAATAAGATTTTTAAAATTAAATGTTTTCAAGCCAGTGTGTGTGGTCTGTAATTCACTTGCTCAGTGTAGTGACATTCTTGCATTCAGTTTCCACTTTATATTGTCCTCCCCACCAAGTGGTTAAATTAATGAAGAACAACATAACTGAGTTCCAGCCTAAGAGCCTTTTCATCCCTATGCAACAGCAACCAAAAAACCACAAAAACAAAAACACACAAAAAAACTCCTAACATTTCATCTTCTGGGGCCTCTGTAGGTGCCAACAGCTCTGGACTGTCTGTCCCTCATATTCATCGAAAACTATTTGGTATGTGTCTCCTTTATATCTTGCATCTCAACCATGTGAGCTGCCTATAGGTTGAATCGGTGTCAACTTCTATAACGGAAAAACCCAGAACTGACAGGATCAGATCCAAGACCCACTAGCACAAGCCTTCTGTAAATGGCATCCTGATACAGGTACCAAATTCTCAAGGACTGAAAGCCCAGGCACAGCGATCCTCAAAACAACAGCATCTCAGGAAACAATTGGCATGCTTCATGCTAGAGAAGATCCTTAATTAAAGAGAAGCCTCATCTAAAAAGCTGTTCTTTACCAGGTCTTGTGGCCCCTCATTTAGTCTTTATTAGAAGTTTTTCAGCAGGCAACAGTTACTCACATACCAAACCTCACTCTATATAGTTGATAGTAAGATTCCACTATGTGTCAGAGCATTCAGCATCTGTCCCACTGTGTCCCCACACAAGGTGACCTGGATGTGCAGGGATCAGAGCAAAGAAGGCCTTTTACATCAGGTGGGTCCACATGTGTTATTACAACCATGGGCATTACCAAATTACATCGAGTGCCCATCTGACCTCATGCCAGGGGTGAGCTGCATTTGTTTAGATCAGGGAAAGAAAAGAGGATAAAAATCCATTAAAATGAACCAACTTTAAAAGGCAATTGAGACTATCCCATTTATTTGAAGTAGACATTATATCACAAAACATTTCAAGAGCTTTCTGATGTTTGGTCTATTTTTAAAGACTTTCAGTTAGTCATAGATGAACCTCAAAAACATTCAGCAGCTTGGTAGGAATAAATATGCTTATCCAAGCCTGTGACCACACATAAAAAAAGGCTGCAGTGATTTATGCCAGCTGAGGAGGTTAAACTAGGAGACTGGTCTCTCTTGTGATGTATGAGGATTTTTTGCTGTTACAACTGAAATTTAGAACAATCCAAAAGAAAGAATCTTTTCCACAAGAAAACAGCACTATTATAATCTAGTCTGATCTCTCAAGACAAGCAAAGAATGTTTCACCCAGTAATTCCTCCATCACGGCTATAACTTCAACAATGCAGTTCCTTTTAAGATGATGTTTAAAGCATTTGGATGTCTCCTAGACTGGAAGGATCCAACTTACCCCTTCAGAAGTTTGTCAGGATCTATTTTGTATGTAGTAAAGCAACAAAACAAAGCCAAGATATTTAAACCGTTCAAGGGACAGGCAAGAGGAGTCTTTCTTTGTTCTTTTAAATCTCTAGCTAGTGTTATGCAAATTCCTTATTTACGAGGCTGAGGTATCTCCAGAGTGAAGGTTGCTGTCCTGAGAGGTCACTGCTGCCAGCTACCAGGATCAAGCAGCAATTCTTTATACAAATAATCTCATACATACATTAAAGAAATCTTTCCCATCACATTAGTAACACAACAAATAAACAAATTAAAGCCCAACTGATGAGCATGCATTATAAACAAACCGATTGGTTATCCCCCAAGTCAGAGGATGCTCATCTCCTGAAACAACTCAGAGAATTTTGGTAGCAAGTGGCTTGAACTAAATTAACACTTGTGATGGCCAATCTACAGCAGCACTAGAGCTGAAGACCTTCCTCCTCCTCCCTCCAAAAGCTTCATCTGTAACCCCACTGAAGGATCAAAGCCCCAATCCAATGCTCACCTGAAATCAATGGGACCAGATCAAACGCAAGTGCCCTGTCCCTGTCATACCCACAGAACACAATTGTTTTCTCTAAAACTCCAAAAGCACGTATCAGAAGGGAATTAAGACAATTTATAGTTGGAAAACTTGTACCTGGAATGGATCATGACTGTAAAAGCAACATTTTCCCCTTAGTTCTCCACACAAAGCCATTTGTAAGCACACAAAAAAAATACTAAGTGCTAAAATTGCAGTTGTATTCATTCCAAAACAAGTTTCCACGAGCTCTCCGTAGCTATTCTGTTTTCCAATATCTCTTGCTCAATAAAAGACAGGTTTTAAACACCAAAAAGACACCTGTCTGCATTAAAAATTAACTACCTGTAAAATCACATTTTTTTAAATTAACTATTTTTTTGGCAGAAGCGGGACTTTTCTTTTGGCCACAGTTCAGTAACTTGCAAATGATTTAACTGATTTTGGTCATATTTAGTTGAGCATTTTCACGTGGGCTCACAAATAAATCACACAGATTCCACAGGAACTTCTAAACAGTTCCATAGCAAAAGAATTCTGTAAAGTATGGCAACTCGTAAGCCCACCATGTAACTTTCTGATTTTTAATTTTTATTCCGTATTACAAAGAGAACCACTCCATGATCATTTAAATCATCATCATGTGGACTGACCATACAAATACTAGCTGAGCTGCATACTGCAGTGTTTTATCCAGCTGGGTGATGGGCAGAGTTGTTTGCTGTCTGATTTGGCCGCATCTGGTATCACAGAGGAAAAAATAAATGGTGAGCATGAACAACTTGGCCCAGTGCATGGGAAAGCAGAATTTTCCCCTGAAATTCTTTGCTTTTATTGATTTTGAGACTGAAAGAATTGACTTCCATGGCTTTTTCTTTCCATGATTTGGATGATCCCATCGTGGTGACAATGTCTTGAGTTTATCCTTCTCATTTTCCATAATTTACACACAGGTATGCTTTGACTGGAAATTAAGGTCTGAGTATTGATAACACCCTGTGGTGTTTTGACTAAGAATTTCACCTTGCAGTTTGGATGTTGCTACAAAAAATTACACATTTGTTAGTTTTCATTATGTTTTTTGAGATTCTTCAATGAATTAGTCAAATTCATCAAACTTTCCAGCATTCTGGTGAACAGCAAATCCATGTGCTCAGCAAGGCTGACTGCACATGGGCAGATAAATGTGGCATTATTTTTTGTTCTCTTTTTAAGTTCAGTATTAGAGTTTTGACCCAATGCAGTTATCATTTCTGCTTCCCATTTTCCAAATAAGCCATTAGACTACCTAATACAGCGTGTTATTTAGGAGAGCCAATTTAGGTGATGATTAGCTACTGAATCTATTGTAAAAACATAAAAAGCACATAGGTATGATTTAAATATGAAGTCCTATTTTGGTATTAAACCTCTCAGCTTCCCTTTGACAGTACAATATTCAGAGAGACAAATTAGCCTTTATCTTTAATTACATGCATGCATTTACAAAAAAAAATAAATATTTTGAAAGATATTTTCTGGGAAAACAATCTTGAGACAAAACAAGGAGGCATTCAGAATTTGCAGACTTTTTTTTTAGGAGCTCTCACTTCTTTCATCTCAGGAAACAGGTAAGCATTTGAACTTAATGGCCATGAAAACGATGTGGCCAGAAGCATACAGAACGCTAAGAACCCAATGTTACATTGCCTAAGCATCTCCGAGTGCCAAAAACAGAGAAGTGGCACTCACAGGCATCACCGGCTTTACTTCATTTTATTTTTGACAAGCCCTTCTTTTCTTTCAGTTTGCTCTTTTTTATACATTCCCAGCAGCCCAGAAAGCCTCCACGCAGCCTCAACACAGGCCCGGGTTGGGTATGAGAATACACAGAACTGTACTTCTTGACTTTAGCTCTAACAATGAAAGTCAGATTTCCAAAGCTCCATCTACAATACTATATTTGCCAAGTGAATACCTTTTTTTGCCCTTCCTTCTAAAGAAAGTATCCTAAAAGCTGCACTTTGATAATTTGTTAGTGCTTTTCATCCACTGATCCCAAAGAGCTTTAAAAAGGAACACATCATTACCCTCAACTTACAAATGGAGAAAATAAGGCAGAGAGTGATGAATTCTCACCATTGCTTGTATTTCATGGGGGCACGAGGAACTCTAATGCAGCTAGGACCCTACAGTACCATGTCTTCTACATAATGCCGAATAACAGAGGTTTTTGCCCCAAAGAGCAGTCAGTAAGGGTGCAGCTCCACAGCAGCATAAGCAGATCCAAGCCCCAGGCCCTCTCCCACCTCCTGGCTGTTCACTTGTGCCCCCTTCCTTGCAGCAGCTGGGCCATTTTGGAAAAAAAGCCAGAAGAGAAGCAGGTAGCTGCTGGTGCAGCCCGTTGAGCAGCAGCTGTGAGCGTCCTGCTCAGCCCTGCCCACCACAGGCTCTCACAGGGGATCTCCATCGTGGTCAGACCCAGGTTTTGTGGGCTGGCTGCCACCCTGTGCCCTTTCCCACTGCCCAAGCTGCCTTGCCGGTCCATCACAGCCTGATGCACTGGGAACTCAAGAACTCTACTAGAGAACAGACTGATGGGAACTGGGCAAAAACCTGCCTTAAGTACAGTGCTGTCTTTCTCCTCTCCTTCACGCCTCCTGTCTTTTGAGGAAGATAACAGATCAGCAATTAAAGCAACCGAGCAGTACCTGTGCAGTAGGCACTGTCTATACATAACTTGCCATGGTCATTGTTACTGTGGGTCAGCTGCAGAATGCTGAAAAAGTTACAGTGATAAATTTAATATCAGGTGGCATTTAAGCCGCTGACAGCCTATTAAACCCACTGTGCTGTAGGATGCTGGCACTTAATTACTGAGATGGTATCGGACCTCACAGTCAGCATAGTGTGGATGTATTGGCTTGCAAGCAGGGCCCAACAAACCTTTTTTAATAAAACTTTAAGCTAGGGAAGCTCTGAATACAAGAGCTGTTTTAGTCCTACTGCTGCAGAGTCTGGGCAGTCTGTAAGCTGTGTCAAAAAACAGCAGCAGAGACCAAAGGAACAGCCACACCAGCTCCTACAGCATTTTTCCAGAAAGGATTATTCCTTGCTGTTGCTTCACGTAACATTTCAAAATTTGTCTTTATTTTCCTCCTTTTCTTCAAACATAGCCAACACATAACAAAACAGCTCTTCAGAGGACAAAAATCATTCTCAGGATTGAGATAAACGTGGAAGGATATGCAGAAGATCAATCACTGCACCCAGCTATAACACTCCTAAGAACAGAGCTTGTGGTATCTTAGGACAGGTCATTTTCTCCATCCCTCCACCCCCCCTCTTTTCTTTTTTTTAGCTAGATAAGCCTGCAGCATGCAGAGATGAAGGTGGCCAGTGGCAAAGACAAGAAGCTCCCACAGAATACATATCTGGGGGCTATCCACCAGCCTACACCAATACCTGTTGGTCCAGACCACCAGCTCCCACTGTGTGCTGCCGACTGTCACTGCCACAAGTCTCAATGCATAAAGATGTGATTTGGCAAACTTGACTGGTACAAATCACAGAACCAGAACTGGCAATCTCTGAACACCTCTGTTTCATATTGCCTAGATGAATCAGAATAAAACTAAATATAGTCAAACAGGGAGCAGGCATATGAGTCAAGGGAGAAAAAACAGAAGATCTTAACCCAATCATACTTTCTATTTCAGTAAGAAGGACACAGAAGACTCGGTGGGAAGAGGTTCAGGTACCAAAGGGATGGTCAGCAATACAAAATAACTAGACTACAAAAATTAAGAGTGTCAGGCTCATTTGAATGTATATTAGTAAAATGCATTAAAATAAGGAACTCCTAAGGGAAAGCTCTCAAAAAATAATATAATTAGATATGAAGTCACGAAAGACATCAAAGGAGTTTAAGATGTCTTCCACTCCACCCAAGGATATCCAAGGAATTTCAAAGCCCAAGGCACAAGTGCAATTGTTTGTTCAGGTGCTGGTCACATCCCCATTATTTCTGTTGTTGTAACTATTGCAAACCTCAAGCAGCACCAGCAAGAGCAGCTGCCTATCACCATATGGCAAAGAGAAATATTTATTTGCTTTCAAACCCCTTCGCAGGTTATAGACAAATGACCAAAAGAAATCAAGTTACTGCTGGCCATGCAACAGCATCAGAGTGCCCTAATACTCAGAGTATGAGATTTTGAATAGCAGAAGTTTTAAGATTTTAAATGAACTCATTTCTTTTTGCACTTGCTGAGGGCAAGCAGTGCATACATGTCTGGCTCCAGCAGCTCGGCTGAAGAGCAGAAGCTCATTAAGCCAACGCCAGCCCAAGCAACTGTGCTGTGCAAAGTTACCCTAATTTTATACCACCATTTGTTTTCGTATACTCATTCTGTATCAGAAGTAGTGTTGTTTGGAACAGTGTAGAAGTTAAGAGTGAATTTGTTAAGCTCTATGAATATGGAGAGAAAATGAGCAAATTTGATACACTGGTAAAAGGAGAAAAGGGATCAGAGAACAGTTGCCATAAAACCTCATTATGGAGGCACCCACGAGAGCCATCGGTTTGCACTATTACTATATAAAGACTTTTTGTTATAATGGGGATATCTGAAATAGTACTTAGTGCAGTGGGACACACTTTAACTTCACAAAGAATGTTACAACAGGCAACTATTTAATAAGGCTGCTGGAGGATCAGGTCAGCAGGTAATTCACCAGGAGTGAGCCACTTTTAAATATTTTACTAAAAGAACACACTCAGATAATAACATCTCATTTACCAGCTTGCCCATCAAGATGAGATAACCCTAGTATCTCCTTTACAGCGAAGCAGACCTTTCATTAGAGAAGGCCCTTCAATTTAAACATCTCCCCAGGGTGACAGTGTACCGTTTCACAGCTAGAGATGCAACAAGTTCTACGTATAAAAGCATCATGAGGGTGGCATTAAAAACTCCCCTTGCTTAAAAATGATGCAGCCAGCAGCTACACCTGAAGAGCCTATTTCACACACTCTTACAAGCTTCTGCTTTCAGTCACTCCCACTTCAAAGTTTCCCAAACTTTGAATACTGTGAGTGAAATCTCCCATAGTTGTTCTCTGCCCCTCCTTAGCAGCTTGCTCTCAGTTCTGGGAAGGAAGGTAGGACTCTGAAATTTCAGGTTGTTCCTTTGCTCTCCCTTGCCTTTTTAAAAGCCCTACAATATTACACAGAGAAAAATGCCTGCTAAAATGCAGTCTCCCAAATTAAATACTTCTGAGCTCCCAAAGACCACAGTCCAGGTTGCCTGAACTGTTTTTATTTCTCTTTGTTCATGCAGATATTTTTAAAGAATTCTTCCATCCCTATGTTGGACATTGTTATTTCACTTACAAAACCCATTTCTCACTTCACTTAGTATGCAGCAGAGAATAACAGATGAAGCAGAGGGTTACCAGAAGGAGAAACCAAGTTTGAGCAAAAGGAAAGCTCTTACGTTAAGCGTCTGTTTGACAAGGCTTGCCCAGATAAGGGCAGAATACTACACATAATATGATCAAATTACAGCAGCCTCAATTCTGAGATTTCCTAATGTTGGAACCCCAAGTTCTTCTCAGACCCACATCTATTCAGCTCTGACCAGGAGCTAGTCTGAGCTAGGGAAATGCCTCATAGATGGTGCCCAAGAAGAAATGCCCCAAAATACGAGCCTACCAATATAAGGATGAATTTTCCAAAGAGACTTTTGTTGGTATAACAAGCTCCCTAATGAAGTTAATGCTAACTCTTCCATTTCCTCTTACATAATTTAGAAATTCAAGTCAATCATGCTTGGCTTGTTAGTCTTTCCTAGGACTTTCCCAAATGCAACAATATACTTTTAATTGTGTCATGGTACATTTCTTTATTTTAGTTAGGCTGGCAAAGCTCCACTCACTGGTTTCTCCGGCACCTCTTTTGCAGGGATCCTATTTACCCCAAACACTGAAGCAGCTCAGCAGCACGATGTACTGAATGGACACCTTCTTCTGCAGAGAAGAAATTAGTTTTGATTCACCATGAGATGAACTCGCTGATACTGTAGCACAGTGCAGCTCAAAATCTGACTGGAGAAGCACAATGAAGATGAATAGAGGTCACTAATATTTAGTCACCAAGACCTTTATAAAAGTCAGAATATTTAGACTGCAATGACCCAAAAAGGCCACTGAAGTAATAAAACAACAGAATACATGAAATATGAAAAAGAGAAAATGGAAAAAAAATGAAAAGGATCCATGCAATCAAACGATGACTAAAGGAGCTGATAAGGGGAATTAAATGCTCTGTGTTGTACCCTAATAACCCAAAGAAAATCTGAAATTTCAAATAATGAGAACAGCAGGGCTCAACCTTCATGTCCCCCAAATCACGTATGACTAAAGATGAGTTCTCTCTAATGGGTAAGCAGCTGCTTAATGGAGTGATGATAAAACTAGTTCAAGTCCTCAAATTCCAGCCTCGCTGCAGCTTCCCAGACCACTTCCAGTTTCCCAGTGGCTTGGCACTGTGAGAATACTTTCTGGGGCATTCATCTCCTTCACAAAAACATCATCTCATCAGCAGGTAATGTGCAACATCCTTGCTGGCAGTCTCAGGAGTGAAGGGAAGGATTTAATGAGCACAGAATCTGAATCACTTCCTGATTAGGACTCAAAATGAGTTGACTTCATCTTCGCAAAAAAAAAAATAAATTAAAAATTGAAGTCTTTGTGCAGAAAAAGCAAAGGACAGTTTTAGCTCATACATCTCAATGTGGTAAACCCTTGATTTCCCATAAGAGTTTAGGATGACAGATTATCATTACATGTTAAAAAACTGCCTTGTCAACACCGGGACATCAGCACTTGTCAACTAAAGCATATTCAAAGCACACCTTCAACCAGCCACCGTTGTAGCACTGTGCAAGGAGCTTGCACTGATACAGCCCATTCCCAGCCTCTGCTAAAGAAAAGCACTTGGGTTCCTCAGACAGCCCAAGCCTCAGCGGGTGTCTCAAGTGTCAAGCTCTTTTTGTGGTCCACGTAAGAAAGAGAGGAAGAGGAGACTTTTCTTTTCCCCAGTTGCTTCCCCACCTTTATCAAGGGCCTGCATTCTGGTGCCGAATTGTTAGTGCACCATCAAAGAAACACCTTATTAATCACCACCGCAGTGCTGACAACGAGTGCATTGCCAATAGCACCTTCTACATTACTATTATTCAGCTGCTCCCCATTCATTTAGATTAATGTAAAAAAATCACCACCACAGTGTTCTCAGTGCTAGCAAGGAACCTACCAAAAGGCTTCTGGTAAAACCTGTACCCAGCAAGGGTGCAAGCACAGGGAAAGAGAGGAGCAATTTTACTTTTTTCCAAGTGTCTCATGATTTCAGTAACATTGCTCTTTCCAAGATTTTACTTTTTGTTTGCCTGATTCTCATCTTACGCATTAAAAGGCAGTGTTGTACCCTAATGAAAACAAAACACAAAAAACCCCCATCAAATAAATTAAAATTTTCAATCTACAACGGATCAAGAGTTTCCTCAGGCAAGTGAAGCAGCTGATCTCAGCTGGAACACCACCTCTGTTTGGGTAGGGAAAGCAACAAGCTACTTTTTAACACAGTAAGTGACATCCACAGCCATATCCCAGTTCCTGACAGGACTATGTTATTAATCTAGCAGTGTTTTCCCTATTTCAATATTGAAAATTTTCAGAAAATATATAACCAAGTCATTCAGGCACAGCTCACTTAGGGCTGACTTTACACAATTTTATTGGAAATTTCAACTCATTGGCCTCAAACCACTGGGTCAACTGTTTTTCTTCTTAGATTTCATTTTCTTAATGAATCCTTTGAAAGTCTATTTAAAAGAAAGAAACATTCAACCTCTTCCAAGGAAAGATGCAGGTGTTTATGACATTTTACTTCAAATAAATATTATGTAATTTTTAAGGAAAAGTTTTGCTTAAGTTACCATGGAATTTCCAGTTCGTGACATTTTGATGTTAGCACTTAAATCGAAGTGTAAGCATTTGTATTACACACACAGCAAATATATACACCTCATACAACTATGTCAATATAGGGTATATTGATATTAACATATTTATGCATACCATAAGGAGATACAATGTCTGTCCCATGGGTAGAAACAGTGGGGTTGGGGGAATCAGCCCATCGTTAGTCACCCTTCCTTACACAAGCTTGTCTACTACATCTGATTCATGGTCAAGTAGTAATTTCGAGGTGATACTGTCCCAGAGGAAAAGTTTTTTTCACCAGAAATGGGCAGATTTTGCCAAAGCACATCTCCCACAGGTAGGTCCAGCTTTAAATAAATAAAATAAATAAATAAATAAATAATGAAATGAGTCCTTGCTCCTCCCTGCATTTTGTTGTGCAGGGAAAACTAGGAAAATTCAGTAACTTTATCTAGGGGAACAATATTAACTATAGCAATCACCATCAGCTTCAACTCCAATTAACGAGCAGTTGTGATAGAAATTCTGTCAATTTGGAAACTTGCTTTAAACATGTATTTTCTTCCAGATTTGTCTACAGCTGAGACGCCCGAAGACATCCTGGCACAGTCAGAGCCAGTGAATGCCTTCAGATAGAGCACAAGAGATCAAGGATATTTTTCCTCCAGGTTTTGTTTTTCAAGTAGAAGAAACTCAACTCTCATACTTAAGGAGGACAAAAAAAGGAAGAGGAGGACATTTGATCTTTTATCTTCTAGTAATCAGCTGGAATTCTACTGGGTATCATCAAAGGGAGGGGGGAAAGAATCTTACTCATATATGCAGAAGAGCAACAACAGCTCAGGATTAGCTGCAGACAGAAAGACTATATGGGATTAACACAGTGAACCAGTCATCATGCTTACCAGAATATTCAAGAGCAAAATATTCAGAGGATTTCAGGACGGGATTTAGCAGAATTCGACTGAAAATAGCACCACATTTTGAGTAAGCTTTATTGACTACCACAGCACCCAGCATCTCTTGACCAAAATGACTTGATGTGCATTAATTTCAGAAGCATTTCTTGTGTAAGCATCTCAAGACCCATCAGTGCACTGGAAGGGATGGAAAGCTGTCAGAAAGTTGCCTACACACACGCTTCAGAGTGCAGGCAAGAGCCCTACCTGCAGCATATGAACTTTTAAATGAGTGAAACACAGGGTAAGTATTATTGCTGTCAGATGCACAGTCAAGAACCCAGCACCATTTAATCAGCTTCTGCTCCTGAATGAATGGCTTTCATTGTTGCTTTTTTAATTTCCACAACACTTTGCTATGACAGCCTTGCTTGTGCTACAGGTGGTCAATAACGACAAAAGGGATACTCTGAGCTTCAAATGGCAGGTTCAATTATCTGCATTAAAAGAGTGTATAAAAAAAGAAAGAAATTCAGCTGGAAAAGACTTATTGCTGTTATGGCAAAATTTTGCTCTGCAACACAACAGCAAGGAGCTGAACTGCTCCTGGAGCTGCTGCCTCTGCTCTTTCTTGCAAACTCTGTAGCAGCTTCCCAGAAGGAACTGAAGCATCATTCTTGGATCTACATGGATCCATCATTGCTTCCATTCCATGACAGGAGCTAGCAATAGGCAATGATGAGTGGAAACAAGCTGGCAAGGGAGAAAACACTCCCTGCTCTTCTGCACCACTGAGTGAATCCTCACTCCCTCCAGAGCAAAGTTACTCCTTGGTATAATTTCCCACACTGCAGGAGGAGCCACACATTGACAAGCAACAGGTTCACAATCTGGCCCTTTACTGGGCCAGACCCTCTAACAAAAAAGCCATTTGCAGCAGACCAGAGTCTCCTGGGATCAAGCTAGACTTTGCATTTTGCCCATTTTTCCTTCAGCACTGCAGAGTAGAAAATAAGCATAATTAACAACATAAAGCTTGAGGCACTGAACCTGATCGTTCAATTTAAAGACAGCCTCCATGCATTCACGTGATGTGTGTTAGAAGAAGCCTTATTAATTGCCTGGGCAAGCACTGCCTTTAAATTTGGATCCTTTCTGGCTACTAATAGCAGCCACTACACTTGTAACCCGTTACCATTTACATGCACACAGACAGATACCAAGTAGGTAGAGCTTGCAAGGACAGTAAATAGATAGCAACTGATAACACTGATGTTAGACAACACTGTAACCTAATGCAGCACACACTCAGCACTGGTGGCTGGAGAGCACTCACAAGTGCTGCTGGCACCCCCAAACTGTCACGCAGAGCTGGCCATTCAATAACTGCCTTTATTAATTGGTGGTCTTGGCCAGCCTCTGAATAGCCACACGAGCCTGTCCGTGTTACAGGCTCATGGTTTATTTTTCTAAACTCTTGTTGGCAGTTTACACAGCAGTAAATGATTGAAGGTGAACCAGGACTAAATCCCAGTTCTTGGTCGACTTGGCCATCCACAGACCAGGGAGATGTGGAGAGGCAGCTGCAATATGCGAAGCTGCTGCAGCCACTGGCTGTGCTTTACCTGTCCACTGGGCAAATGAAGCTGCTCAGTCTTCACCACTATTAGCACACCAATAGGTAAAAATAAATAAATAAAGCAATACAAGCCTTGCCTGCAAATTCCTCTGAAACTCCTGGGGAAAACCAGAAACCCTTCCCAGTGTACCAGCGGGCACATATAAGCAGCTAAGTTAGCTCTGAATGCAAATATTCCATTTTCACTGGGAGATGCAGTGTGTCATAATACGAATAAGGAACAAAGACCCCTTTCATTCTGCTGACAAATACAGTATAGCATGTCACAAATCACACGGGGAGCAGACAGCAGAATGGCAGCAATGAAATGGGTGCCTTTTCATTAAGAAATACATATAATAATGACAGACTATGTACACCACCACCCCAAGCTTCAAGAATTACACTGGCTAACATGGCTGTAAATATTCGGGGATATTACTTTTGTTACATAGAAAACTCTCTTAAGGAGGGGTATATCCAGCCAGGATACACACAAATGCAGAAATAGATATTTTGTTTGGTTTTATACACATTGTACACCTTGTTTATTGCAATTCACACACAGCTTCCACAACTCATACACAATTGATGTGTTTCTGGAGAAGCTGGGGGGAAAAAAAAACAAACAAAAAAACCCAAGACCTTTTTAACTCTCTCACTGCTGAATTTCAACTGAGACACCATCTCTGCCTCCTCCCTCCTCGCCCTCTGCCCTGGTGACCCAGCCTGCTCTCTGGAGATTCACTCCCAGCACTCACACCTGTTTAGTTTAGGGGATGTTTTGCAGAAAAAAGGACTCCCCTGGCCCTGTTATGTCTTTAAGATGCACACAGCCCCTCTGAGCCTGCCCCCCCTCACTCGCCAGAGCAGCACAGGGGACCACTGCCCAGCTGAGCTGGCAGCAGCCAGCACCTTGCCCCACGCTGCACCCCCAGGAGCAGCCACACGCTCCGGCTCTCGCCTCCTACTTCACTTTCGGCATGCGCGGCCGGCTGGGGAGCAGCTCCATTCCTGCCCCAGATGAGCTCCTGCCTCAAGAGGTCTCCTTCCTGCCCCCTCCTCAGCCGAGCCGCGGGAGAACAATGCGGGGACAGACATGGAGCAACACCTGCTGTATCACATTAATATGCACAGGGATGGATTGATGATTTCTCCCATCCAACACTAAGCCCGCATTGTTCGGGGCGATCCATCAGTGGATCGCTCCCCCCCCCGCCACGCCGGCCCCACAAGCCCCCTTCTGACATGTCCCCTTGTCTCCCAGCCCGGGCTGACGACCACGTTTAGGAATGCACTTCATTAAATCGGGGCTGCCCCATTCCAACCTGCAATGCGGAGGCAGTACAAAGCCAGCGCCACGCTTCCTCCCGCATTTCTTTCAAAAGCCCCATTGTTCACCAGGCATCTGGTCCTGATCTCAGCCTATTCGTGCCCATTGACCCCGCTTTTCACAGCACACCCGCTCGCCAACGGGCCTCACGTAAAGCCCGCTTGATGAATTAAAAAGCAGCACTAGCCATCTGTCCTCCCAGGCTGGGCTAAGGCTGCGCAGCTCCGCTCCGCAGCTCCCTTCCCGAGCCCACAGCCGCCCCTCGCAACCCGCTCCCTGCTCTCACGCACAACCCGCAGCTGAGGAACCACTGCCTTCACCCAGCAAACCTAAGCTCATCGTGTTTGCTGCTTTCCATCCCTTACGTTAGCACCTAGGAAAGAAAAAAAAACCACAACAAAAAAAGAGAGAATACAACAGAACATTCTCACTTGCCTGAGTCGTTCGAAATTCAAGCACAAATACAAGATTAATCCTTCCTTTGTGAGGTCTTGTCTTTAAGTCGTGGTATGTAATGATCCTCAGCACTGCAGCAGAGGGGAATAAAAAATGCAGGGATCATAAGCAGGGGGAGGACAGGGCTTACTTACATCAGGGTTTCTGCCACATGACAATAGGTTTGAGAGGGAAGAATAAGCTGGCAGCAGCAGCTGACAGTGCAAAAGGGAGAATGCAGAAGCCTGCCTTTTATATTATTGGTGACATTTCTAACACATGACAACAATTTCCATCTGTATTTAAGCTGGGAGTGTGAGGAAAAGAGCATTACATCACGACTCCTCTATTCCTGGGGGCTGTGGAATATGTAGGCCAGGGGGATTAAAAAGCACCTGTGTATGCTGGAGATCTGAAATACCACAAGGCACATTTCCCCCCTTCTATTCTTTCTCCCTCACCCTTTTTATTTCTCCATCACCTTCACTGAGCTGCTGTTTGAGAATATGCCCAGGGAAGTGCAAAATGGTATTGTCCTATTTTGCAAGGCACAAGAATGGGGGAACTATGTGAATATGTATTTCTAGCTCTGTCTCCCTCTCCATGGGAGATGCAGCACTCATCTTTGCAAGCAATCAGACAGAATACAGAGCATCTTTCTGTTTTCTGCTGTGCTTGTCCCAAGGGCTTCGAGTTTCTCTTAAAGTAACAACTTTTCTCTTCCTTTCAGATCTGCAGGGAATTTCAGTGACTGTAGCATCCCCCCCTTTTCTTTTACAGCCAAACATGCCTGTACCTTTTTAAAAGCAAAGACCGGGAACAGGGGCCAAAGATATTTTGGAAGAAGCACTTGACTGCTTCAGAGCCAGCAGGTGTCTGCCTTGGACGCTTTCCACATCCCTCACAGGACAGGATTGCTTAGATGCAGCACTGAAATCCCACGGGACTCGCAAGGAAACCTGCTCCCCCACAGCTCAGAGGCTGCTTTGTCGGGGCTAGGGCAGCTCCACTGAGGCACGAGGGGACATGTGGGTCCCAGGGAAGGGACGGGAGGTGCCGGTGGGGTGGGCACAGGGTGCTGTGGGGCCACCCCTGGCCATCTGCTCCCCTGGACCAGGGCTCAGCACCCACGGCTGCTGCTCTAACACCAAGCAGACGTTTTGCACTACACCAGCTCACAGCCATCGCTGACAGAGCAGCTTGGTACAACTCACAAGTTCACAACACTTGTGTGCAAGGGTCAGGCAAGGAAAAAGCAGCATCTCTATTCCACTACCAAACCCAACAGCACAAATACAGCAGCTGCTCCTACTCAAGTACCCGATCCCCAAAGCGTTTGAACTGGGTAGGGGCAAAATGCCACCAAGAGATATCAAGCCTTGTCTTATCTTTACAAGAGAAATGGCCACACGTGACCAGGAGAATGGCCCGAATATATAAAACAGTCTTAATTTTACAGGACAAATATTTTCATGAAAACACCATCTGGCCCAAGGTGCTGGCCCATCATGTGTCTCTTGTTTAAAAGGAAAAGAGAAAAGCTCTTTGCTTGAGATCCACCTTCCTGATCCTTCAACAACAGCCTCATTGAGTCTTAGGCTTGGTTTTGGGTATGGGTCTGGTCTGCTCACAGTCCCCATGGGAAGTCCAAAGCCTGTGATAATTGGGGGTTTAGAGTGAATTTGAAGACTGCTATATGACTCTTCAAGTCCACAAAATAAAAAAATACCTCCACAAAAGCTACACTGAAGCACTCTCACCAGATGATACTTCAACGAGGCAGCACCTAAATGGGACATTCCAGAAAAAAGCCTCTTTATTAAAAAAATAAATGGAGCTTTTTACTTTACATTTATTCAGAGATGCAGCTCCCCAATCATTTATGAAAACTCTTTCATAAGATTTAGAAGGAGGGGAAAAAGGAAACAATGAAATGACTTATTTTTAATCTGGGGTTTAAAGGCTTTTTCTCTTTCCAAAAAAAGTCCCACACACAAAGAAAGAAATTCAATGCAAACCTCTGTTTCTGTATCATGAAAGCCCCTTCGAGCACCAGAGTAATCAATTTCTCAGAGCTTGTGTGGTCTGCAGCAAAAGCCAAAGAAGGTATTTAAGTTTATACAGCCTTCAGCATTTTGATGGTTTGCTTTTGAAATATGATGTTTGAATTTTATATCTTTTTTACAGTTAGTTATGTTTTAAGAAAATTATTGCTGTCAGTAGAAAAAAATAGAAACAAAGGAGAATAAATGAAATTCAACCTGGTTTTGAGTTTGCCCATTCTAAAATCAGTGTAGTTCAAAATTGCACTATAAAAACTGTTACAATTGTAATTACAGCTCCCTTCGTTATATTATATCCAGTTTTATTTTAGCATCAAACGCTTTGGCTCATACTAACAAAGAAAAAAAATGCTAAAGAAGTGTGGTGCTCCAGTGCCAAGCACCACCAGATATGCATCCACAGAAATTTACAGGAACAGTAATGCAAATACTTTGTCAGATGCGAGATAACCCTCTACCTTTTCTTGAGCAGAAAGGCAAACCATAAATCACCTCAGGATGGGGAAAGAAGTCTTTGTCCTTACGGTAACCCTAGCTTCCCACCATGAAAGAAGACCATCTTGAGACAAGATTTTGCAGCTGGGATTTAACTCAGAGTGTGGACGAGGTGTGAGATAGAGCACTCTTGTAGGTAGGAACAAACTTCTCCAACAGACTTCTCAATCTTTCGTCAGTACATTTTGGATCCCATTCACTTACCATGTGGGAACAGCAAATGGGGAACAAACTGTGAATTCAAATAACAGTAAACTCAGCAAGATGTGGAAATAAAACACAGATGGTGCACTTCAGATTAAGGGTCAGCGTTTCAGCGTCGCTTTCCACTTTTACATTCTGATAGGTGATGTATAACAACCACCTCCTCCTCGAGACAGAGCTCTAATTAAACCATGACTCACTTAGGAAAACACGGAGGCAAGCGATACCTCCACGGAAGCCTCCCTGCCAGTCGGGAGCAGCTAAAGTTACCTTCTTAAGCTGTGGCTCATGGTTTTGCTGCTTGAGGATTAACTTCTGTGATTGGAAGTCGTCTCTGCTGGACAGACACAGCCAAATAAAGTTTCTTCAGCTCTTCCAGCTCGCGGGCTTGCTGCAGCAGGGCTGCTCTGCCTGGCAGGGCTGTGCCCAGCACCCATCACAGCCCCTGGCACAGCACCCTCATGGTCCCCTCTTCACCACCTACATCTCCAGCAGGATTTTGCAGAGGCTGCTCTGATACCTGTTTGCAAAAGGTGAGAACACAACCACTGCTACCAGCATTACCCTGTACCAACCCCTACAAAGTGTCCAGTACCTTTGGTACTTCTGGAGGTCTGCATTGTGCTTTTCTGAACATTGGGTTCACTTTATTCTCTGAGACTTTATTCTTGCTGTGAAGTGTTAATTGCATGCCCCTCTAAGAAAGGGTCTGCTTGTAAGCACAAGTTCAAAGAAAAAAAAAAAAAGCAGTAAGTACAGATTAGATGACAGAAGAACTATAAATCTATAGGAGCTTGAAATGCCAGACAGAGAGGAGCAGTAGTGATTGTAAGGTGACTATTACCTTCCAAATATGCTGAAGATTGTTTATCAGATCAGAGTTAATGAGGGAGAAATCTAATAGTACTATAATATTAAATTTACCATTTTAATGGTATCATCAATGTTCTATAATGTGGGCAATTTACAGCGTGTCTGTCAGTGTGATTCTCCACCGTGCTTAGTTACACAGGAGCATTATCACATCTCATCAGCTGCTCCCTTCTAGAAAACACTGAGTGTTCTGCAGAGGACTGCAGAAGGCTATAAGTGAGATAGCAAAATATATACTTAAAATTGTAGGAATGCAGAAATGGGAAAGATATTTATGATCATTATGGGATGTTTACATTCCCGAAAGAACTGGGTCCAGCTCTGCTCCGCTGTCAAGTCCAGCCTTCCAACTTCTGCCCTGCTGCTTTTTCCTCAGCCGTTGCACATCTTGCAACACTTGCTGCTTTTCTCAAAACCTTACATACCTGGATATAGGAGAGCTGAAAATAACCTCACTATTCAAGTACATTTTTAGCTTTCATGTGTTAGGCCCCTCTGAACAAAACAAAACACAAAAACCCCCACGCCCTAGGAAAACATGAAAGAAGATGGCAGTAAGAGCTCAGAAACAAACAAGGGTAAATTAAAAGAGTTAAAATAATCCAATTTCAGGGTTTGATTACTAATTCAAGACCTGTGAACAGTAGGAGATGGCAATGCTGCATTTATAAATATCCATCTCCTCATGTATTCAAGGAAGAGTTTGCTAAAAGCAGCAGTTTCTTAATTTGGAGTTCCTCCTTCCTCTGTCACCTGCCCCAGCCACTCAGTTCTGAGGGATGCCAGTTCAAACCCCCAATACAGCAAAGACTACCTGCACATTTTAGCATATGACAATCTCCCATTAAGCAGCTTTAAATTTGGTAGAAAAATCCATACTGTAGTGCCAGTATGTGAGTAGCCATGATGGTCTGAGATAAAAATGAAGTATCATCCATTTATCTAATAAGCAATACTGCTTCTTCCTGCAGACCTTCTTTTACCAACATCAACATTTGTCTACTCTTTTTTCCCCTGATAAGCGAAGTGTTAAACCTGAAGATGGCAGATGACACTCCTGAGGGTCTTTGATGTTCTTCTCCATCTTCAGCTCCAAAAAGACCCTGCAAGTAGAACTGCTAGATCACTATACACCTGATAACTCTGTGATGCACATCTCATTTTGAAGATACATTAGCCTTTCCAAGAGTCGTTTATTAAACATTTCCATTTAAATAATAATTTCCACAATCCTCAGTGAAACAGATGTATTCCCTCTTAAATCACTAATTAAGAGCAGTCTGGGACATCACAAATTCCTTTAAAAGGAATTCAGGGAACTAGTGTCCCCCTTAAACAAATCTGTTCTGGCAATGACCCAGGAATCTTGCCTTCATAACTCAAAGCGCTAATTATTCAAGAGGACATTATAAAAAAAGGATACATCTAGACCGTTATGACTAATAGGAAAGATTTATTTCTCCTTCAGTAGGGCGAAAACTAGAAATATTTGTTCTATTTTTTCTACCCTCTGATTCACTGGGGGTGGGAGGGAAGGAAATCAATGAAGATTAATTTACAGTTATTCCTAGTAAAGGGACTGGGTATGACTTTCCCCAAAGAAAACCAGCTAGCAGAATCTAAACAGCTTTATAAATGATTACACGGCTAATCTCTCTGCTGAAATAAAGAGAGAAAGGATATAAAGGACAAACACAGCACACTTTATGTGAAAAAGCATGGTAACGTTAAAAAAATGGTAATTATTTGAAGGTAAAAGTTAGCAAGTCTACATCCCTATCAAACCATCAGGAGCCTGCATCTGCCATTGCCCTCCTGGGTTCAGACTGTCACAGTAGCAGTGGATGTGTGACTGGGGAATCACACAGGCATTTCCTCCTCTGCAGTGCCACTGCTGTTGCCCACACTACGTTGCAGGTACCACACTGGACCACAATAGTATCATATAAATAGGATTTTTAGGTGTCCTCTTTTAAATACCGACATCTTTGACGAAAGAAGCATAGAACTTTTGTAACTGTGAAACTACCATGGAAATTAACCCATCCAAGCACAAACATGCCTATACAGAGGTGCTTTCTGGAGGGAGTTGATCATGAAACACCAAATGTGAATCCCAAACACAAATGTGAGTGGAAGAACGGGTTAAAGAGCAGCGACACATTTAATTTTTCCTTATTTTCATGTGTTCCTCTTGTCTGGAACACTCATTCTCTCAGCTTGTAAAATAACTAATACACTCGAACAGATACATGGTAGTAGTTGAAAAGAAATTAAAACTACCTCGAGGAAATCTGCAGCCATCAGAAGAGATCTATTCAGGACCCTGGGACATTGTATGAAAAACTATGGCAGGCCAGAGACAGTTTTGAAGAAAATAATGTGGGTAATTCATTTCCACCCCTTCAGTCTCCAAAGGGCAGTGCTGTTCTCAGCTCTGATTTATTCCCTGCTTTCCAAGAGACTCACAACCTCAGGAACCTTCACATTTTAAAACATATGCACAGACGTTGTTTGCACTACCTAAATACCCACTTGCAGATGCTTCACCATAGTACAAAGCAACCACAATGAAAAAACGCAAAATTAAGTACACTGGGGACTAACAAAGAAAACAAAGAAAACTAGCCATGTAATCTCTTCCCACAGTTCTTACCCAAATCTCCTTTGGCAAGTGGCATGGGAGAGCCTATAAGGCTGAGCTCTCCTGCTTTGTACTGTTCTCTGGTGCCTCGTGCAATTTCAACTGGGTGTACAGTGAAATACAAAAAAAGCTATTCCTCACAAATGGGTAAGCAGATGGAGCTATATTTGCTATCATAAGTGCTTTTATTTCCAAATGTAAAAAAAAACCCCAACAAACCCAAACAAATGAAAACCCAAAACAAAACCCCGATAGTTCCGCTGGCACAAATGCACTATTGATCTGAAAGGACAGACCAGATGGAAAAAAAGGTCTGAAGTCTCCTAGATTAAACAGAAATTACTGTGTAAAGAAAGGAACTAAACTACAGAAATATTGGCCCTGTGGCTCAAAACAGGGCATTTTTCTCTCTCGAAAGTGAAAACACATCTGCTTGACTAATATATGAAATAAGTGTAGCCCTGAACACTGCAGGGGACTCTGCTGCAGTCCTGCACTCCCTGGAACACAGCCTCAAGGATTTTCTAAACCCACTGGTTGTACTCAGAATACAGTCCCAGGTGAAATCACAGGAAAAAAGTAAATGTGTGTACATTAGCTGGCGTGGAAAATATGCCTTATGTTCTTCAGAGTTAGATTAACTCACAAGGAGATGTTACATACTACTGCTGGTGCCTGTATGTTGCACCCTAATGATAAGGACACTATTTAAAAAATATTTAAAACTTTCTCCTAAGATAAATCTCGTAAAGCAATTAATTGTTTTTTGTGTGTTAGAAAAAACATCAGCCTGCTGTTCATCACCTTATCAGTGTGGGTCTTCAAATGAATATTTCATGGACGCTGCAACTTTTTCTCATTACAAAAGCAGAATTACACCTCCAGGAAGGGAACTGCAACAAAAGGTACTTGGATAATAAATACGGCTGCAGGTCTGAAAAGCTTTTGAGAATTCAAAGAACACTTGTGTACATAAACTGATGATTTATTGCCTGTGAAGAAAAATAATGTGCACTGTCAGTGATTCTGTTTATCCTTAATAAAAATTAGTAACTAAAAATAACTTCAAAATTGTGACTCAAATATCCCCATATGCAAAACCACACGCGTTCGTAACAAAGATTTTTCTGCTTCATTTGAACAATTTTTCCCAGTATACTGCTACACTATTATACTCAATATTCTACAGAAAAGATCCTTCTGTAAGCTGGTTTGCATATCCCTTCTATCAATTCATTTTGAAGTTGAAAAGTACTTATGGGAAACCCAGAGCTATGGAACTTTAAAAGCTATCCTGGGAAATCACCTAGGTCTGTGTGTGTGACAGCAGTTCCATCACACCCCGGCCCATTTCGTCTCTCTAGCCCTCCATTAGCTGCAGATGGTGGTGGTTACATGTGTAGCAGCTTATCTGACTCCTGGACAACTAAACTACCCTTTGATAGTTCAATTATCCATGAAAACATATAATCCAGATAATAAGGTTCAATGTGCTCTTCTACATCCACTTACTAAAGTTTGTCCTATAAATACTGTGAGGTTTCCTTGCTCTATATTATTGGTTTTCCTTAGAAAGGAGACTTTTCCTTTGCACCAGCAGAATGGAATAAAGAAACTTGCTCTAAAATTTCCCACTGAAATGGGAGCGAGCTCAGGCCAGCCAGGTGCCTGGGTGTTGCTGTCTTTTTCTAAGCCTCCTTAGAGATCACTCAACACTTACACTATTGATTTTTATCCATTTCTTTCCATTTTCCTCCACGCTCTCCTTTAAGACTAACCACAACAGTTGGAGCTACTGTTCTGTAATTGAAGACAGAGGAACAGATCAAACCCTAGGAAGGTAAGAGAACAGCCAGCAGAAATGAAAGTGGTAAATCTCTAACGCTAAAATCTCCAGCCAATTAATCCCAGGGCATGGGCTTGTTTTGGGAAAGTGAATCAGCTGTTGAATGATGACCTCCTGAGGTTTTAAAAGCCAATTTTACAGAAGAGGAGGAAGAAAAAAAAAAAAAGATTGCCAGTGAGTGTCTAAGCTGACATCTAAGACTTAACTCTAGACCAGCCATTACATTGTCCCAGCTTCATCTACCATCAAAAAGACCTTGTACTTTCTGGAATTTTGCTTCAGAAGACTATAGCCTGGCAAAGAAAGGAATTGCATAGTACTGAAATGAAACAAATGCAGAATATATATAAACAGGGATCTGTTATTTCAGTCACGCCTGTACTAGGTACACTATTTTGGCAAGGAAAGGTACAGATGCCAGACCCACCGTAGCTGCCTCTGCGTGTCACACAGGACTCAAACATGTGGAGAATCAAGTAAATGTTCTCAGAGGAAAAAAGAAATCACATGCTGAGATAAGCTTTTATGGAAATAATATCATCTCTCTGATTCTTCTCGATACACTGTGAAAAGGAAACTGCTGTCAGGTTGTTGAGAATAAGCAACTAGGACAAATGGTCAGTACTGCTTGTTTATTTTAAACAGATGCCCTCTACCATCATTTCAAAATGAGGAAGATAATCCTGTCTGTTCAGCCTTCCGTGAACAGTGGTTTAGACACGCTGCTGCACTACAACGTTCAAGTAAGTTGCTATCACATATCTTTCTCAATTAACACTACTGCACAGATATCCCAAGGTAAGGCTACTTGGAAACACCTATTTAATGGATATATTCTTACACGTACTTCCAACTAATCACATTTTCCACTAAGCAAATCTTCACATACACCAATCCTGTTTGGGGGAGTTCTGCTCCTAAAGAAACACACTGTGAAACCTAATGCCAAGATGTCAACACACTCTACATCACGGACCACAGCCTCCCCCCAAATCAGGTGTAACACAAGTCACATCAACTTCAGTTAGCACAGGTGGACTCAGACATACCACAAGGTACCCCAGCAAGACGCCTCACACAGTTGATGAACCTGCCCTTTTGCTCTGAAGTGTTTAGGCTGCCAAAACTGAGCTGGAATAAATTAAATCCACACCAGAAATAAGCTTTGGGCAAAGTCTTTGCATCAGTCAAAGCACTTCTGGTACGGTCATGGCCAATGAGTAATCATGAAATTGTTGCCAATTCACAGTCTACTGCAAGCTCAATGAAGCCGTTAACTAGCCCACAAATAGAGTATTATTTCTGGTGATCTTCATTAGGCACATCAGAAAAGAGGAAAAATGTGGTGCTTCAAAACAAAATGAGGCAAAGGGGATAGCTAGAGACTGGACCAACATCTTGCTAATTTGGAGGATGTATTTGAGGGTTTTTTTCTAATTTTGACAGTCGATCCTACATGCTGGGAATGTGAACAGCTATTTATCTGAACATCTAAGGAGAATAACTTAGCTCAAGTTTAAGGTGCTGATTTTTCTTAGACAGAAGACAAAAATATTCTAAAAAAAAGTCCCTGGCACAGCACGTGAAGTTAGCAGTGAAAAGAGAGCATCAATCAGGAAGAAAGTGAAGGAAATAGCACACGGTTGGTTCAGCTGAAAGAAAAGCTGTTCAGTGGCTGAACTACATTAACTCTTTCAAAGATTTGTACATTGTAAATGCATCGCTTCATAAGCACTTATGCACCATCCAAATACCTAAATAAGGTGTCCTGCCTCTCTTCCTTACTCTGGCTTGGTCCTAGGTGATGATGCTGTAAATTCCAGAGGAAGAAAGCTTTGGGTCTGTAAACAAACCCATGGGTTTGGTGTGATAGTAACAGCAGAGCACTCACAATGGCATGACAACCAAACTTGGAGGCCACCTGGAAGCTTGTCACAGCTGTTGTTTACTACAACTACTGATCTTTGCAGAAAAAAAATCAGCTCAATGGGGAGTAGGGAGCTGAGCGTGTGAAGACTCAGTGGAAGCTTGCTGGAGGGGCAAAGGGCACTGAGGAGCAGGGGAAGACTTCAGTTTGCAAAAATAACTATGTGGTTGATCTATTATTTTGATAATGCTTCACTTTTGGGTCTATTTCAAGGTCTCATTTCTCCAAGTCAGCTCTCACATTTAGGAATGAAGTTCTCTGGTCTCTCAGAAGACTATCCCTGTGTCACCCATTTAGACAATGCTGATACCTCCTTTGGGAGCTGGCATCATCCCACGCTCTCACCCTTGATTGTTCACTTGAAACTGAAGCAAATTCTAAACCAATTTTCCTAAAGTAAAAATCTAAATGACGCTTAAGCACCGTGTCATTGTCATATGAAATGGTCAAGCCAAACTTTCTGCATCTTTCCTCTCCTCTGATTGACCTCTACCTTCTTCAAAAGCTATAGTCAGATCTTCACTCTGTTCCGGAGTCAGCCAAGCACGCAACTGGCACATGACTGTGTTGGAAACAGAAGTCCTCTGGGTTTTCTCACTGCCTGTACCAGACTAGGCAGAGCTAAATCACATGGGATTTTTACTAGAATTTCTGGGAAGAACTGGTTAACATCACCTTTCTCCATTTTGCATTTACTAATTACCACTTCATTTTGCCCTTAAATTAGTGCAACAAAAAGCAGCTGCCAGGCCAAGCATGCTCAGTCCAAGTGACCTTGTGTTCTTCTTCATGTTTACCACATAATCAGCAGGGAGTTCCATTTTCAAAATACAAGACTTCATAATCCATTAGCACTAGAGATTGGTCCCAGGCTCTGGATTTACTGGTCACGTGTACCAAGGAATAAAAATACGAGTATACAGCTAGACTAATCTCCAGACCTCTAAAGCATCCCAACCCAGAGTGCATGCAGCAGTCTCATTCAAATTCACATATGAATATTAGCATCATTCTTAAAAGCTACCACTAATACCATCCCCACATTACATGAAGAGAAAAATTAAATGCTACCTGCCTTACAACTCAGCAAGTATGGAGACACACAATAACCAGCTCCACTTCTTCAGATTTTCCATTTGTTTCATAAATGGAACGTAAGTACTGATGTTCTTATTAATACATCGACAACCCACATCTCCCCCAGCTATTTCTAAAAGGCAGGAATCACTTTCACTGCTCTTAATTTTAAATCAAAAGTCTTTAGCGAGTCCAAGCAGTTTACCTCACCATCAAGTTCAATAAATCAGAGAGAAGAATCAATGGAAAGCATTTAAAAATGTAACCTTGGTAACACACAAAATCCTTCCACAGAACTTACGCTCATTTGCTTTATTTGCTGCTTCAGGAATTGGAATATAACACACAGGCAGAAGGACATTAGCATCACGACATTGCATCTCCCGAGCTGAACATTGCACGTGCTCTCCTAGAAGGCACTTTCTGCAGTATGGTTTAAAAACCTGCAGCCTGGCAAGTTAGATGATTGAAAAATAATCATATTTCACGTTGACAAAATGGAAAATAATAATCCATATTTATTCTTTATGTCCATGCACAGCACTTTAAACGTAATTTGGCCCATGCTTTCCACTGATAAAATGAGAATAAACTCAGTGGTGATATAGAAAACCTGCCATTTGAAGAACCAACATTTGTCGGTATTACCACACAATTTTAACTGTGGTCCTACACAGTTCACCCACATGCAGCACTTAGATTGAAAATGGCTGTTACTTTACATACATACTTTACAGGTGATATTTGTTGACAAATACTGTTTTTTGAGTGGCAACATCAGTATTCAATATTTATATAAGTCAAACAGGATAAACAACCATTGATTCATGTTGAAATAAAACACTTCAAAATATTTTGCTGCTCGTCTCAGTATCCTATAACCAAGATGTTTACTAGCTCTTATCCCAGCCTGCTCTGAAAAGCATACCATTATTCCCACAGCTCAAAGATAAGCAGAAAAACCTTCTCTTTAGATTAGGCTATCCTGGAGGCTGGAGAATGCCAAACAAAGGTGCAATGAAGTAGGATCATTCTCCACTCTTTGTATATCTTCCCAAAACGCCAAGGACAGTCTCATTTTGAATAAAGATTCTGAACTTCCAAAAATTACCACCCTTCAAACATCTCAGTTTTCCTCTTAGTTGTTTTTTTTTTTCTTGAGTGAAAAAGAGCATTTCTTTCTCAGCTTCACTAACTCTTGCTGTTTATCTCCTACTTGAATCGAGGGTGACCTTCCAGCAGTGGCAGTTGCCTGCTACAATGGCACCCAGCCATAAAATGCTGTTCAATTTTCACAAGTTAAATAAGCATCAGAAATAAAACTCTGCTAAGGCAATAAAAATAAAAGCAGGTTCTTAATTTATATGTTCCAAACCAATAAAGAAACATTCACCATAATGATGTTAATGAAGACTATTTCTAAGGCAAGCACTCGCTCTGTGGATGGCTTTTTTAGTGTTTTTTCTCTGAAGTAAGCATCACAAGCTTGCATCAAACCATTAACTGTTCCAAAAAGATAGCCAAAAAAACAGAGTTCAGGGATGAATTGTTTTCTTTTTTAACCCTACCTGAACCCTATCTGTTGTCACACAAGAAAGTTTGCCCAAGCTGAAAACTGAGTCTCCCCTGGAGCTACGCACACCACCAGATGAACTTTGCCTCAAAAAAATATTAAATTCTACAAAGCATAATCCACCAGGTCAATGTTTTGTTACTTACAAGGCACAGCATGGCGATAAAGGTTATCTCTAATAGTCTGCTGCAGATCGTGATCCGGCGATCCTTTTTGAAACCTCTGGTTGAGATAATGTCTCAGGTCTTTGTTCAGTCTGCTTCCTGCAAAGAAAAAAACAGCCATTTATTTATTTCTAAATGCACACAATTAACATTTCCAATTCAGGCAAATGTTAGACTTCCATTCAGAGTGCCCTAAATTATGGCATGCTGACTTTACGAGCGGAGGCTCATCTTCCTCTACAAATGGCTAATTACCAAAAATAACTCGCTGTAAACAAGAGGTCTCTCTTGTCTCATAATGCATCTTTCTTCCTGTGGTGTTAAACAGATCATCATTCCCTTTTATCACTTATTTGTCTGAGCAAATGGAGAAAGACAGATGATGTGAAAAAGAAGAAAAAATAATAAAGGTAGAGTATTGCTTTTGCAACTCACTGGAGGGTGAGCTGGGCAGACAGACAGAAGGCAAAGGCTGCTCCCATTGGAGGTACTAATATAGCTGAACGTGGCACAAAATCAAACCAGTGCTATACTTTGCACTGATATCTACCCCAGCACACAGCAGGAGTTGGAAAAGAATTGACACAAGGAGTTAAAAGCACCAAACACCCTTAAAAACAACAGAATAATATCCAACACTTTTCACTTCAATCTATTTATTTCCCCAACCAATTTTGAACACTTTCAGTAGTGTGTGAGAATAAAGAGGATTTGAAAACAAAACAAAAAACAAAACAAAAAAAATAAATAGAAAAATAAATGCAATTGTTAATGAACATTGCTAGTTGCTGAACACCAAACCCTCCCTTGTAGCAGAACACCCGAAATGGAGCAACTTAATGAAGTCTTTTCATAGAAATGAAGTATTTTCAAGTGGGATAATACTGACATTAATTTAACTGAAGAGCAAAAAAAAAAACCCATCAAGAACATTCAGAGAACAGGGATATAAACTCTTTTGGCCTAAAAAGAAAAAAAAACAAACACTAGGAAAGCTTCAGAGAAATGCAAGCAGGATGATCAAAGTCTGGAACAGCTGCCATAGAAGGACCAAGAGAGCAGGCTGGGATGCTGCAGCCTGTTGTGGACATCAGTCTTCAACGTGCCCAGAGGGCAGGTGGGAACTGGCTGCTCCCTGTCCCTAGGAGACATCAGTTAAAGCTAACGGGGCTTGGTTCAAACCCACACAACAGTGGTAGTAGTTCACATAGGCTGTGGCAGATCTTACTGGAGAGCACTGTGGGTGCAAGAAGCTTATTGAAGAGCTTTGAGGGGAGACTGGAAGAACACTTGGAAGATGGACCCATTGGGTGTTGCAAAAGAGGATGTAGGAAATCCCTTGAGCTGAAAATGAGTTGCTGGTGTCTGGGAGACCTGGGAAAAGAAGTGAGGGAATATCAAGTATCTGGCTCTTTTCCTTTCCTTTCCTAGGCATCTTATTTATGGCCACAGCTGGAGCCAGAATGCTGGGCTACATGGACCTTGGGTTGAACCACTGCAGCTGTTTCAATGGTCTTTTATAATTTGCATTATGATTTTTTGAATTCTGAATATGTAATGCAGAGGTCATCTCAATACTTGTTGACACTAAACATAGCATCACAGTCGCAGATTCCTGGCTGGAGCCTCTAGGAACCACTGCAGGACAAATCAAGAATAATAATACTGCAATGGAGTGCAGTTGGACAGTGGGTCTGAGAGGCAGCAGCAGTACCAGACGAATGAGAGAAAGAGTGCAGACTGTTAAATGACCACGGGCAGGAACAGCCTCTACCTGCCTACTGCAGTCCTGCTGTGTTTTAACCAAAATGTTAGCTTAATACCAAAACCAACCCTGAAAAACCCTAGTCTGAAATCCTAAGTCAAATTCTTAATAATATGATTTGTATTTAGGTTCTCCAGACAGCTTTTGGTGTTTTTTTTTTTAAGGTTAAGTTTCTTATTGAAGAAAGGGAAGCTTAGGCAACAGGACCACCCATTAAAAGAAAGAATTTTAAAGACCAAGATGCTTATTACCGAAATGGCTCAAAGAACAAAACTGAAATTAAGGCAGATAAAACTGGCTCATCACACTTTTCCAAGTTACCCCAGCAACACCCCTCACTCCAAGAACACATTACCAACTTCTTTTCTAACAAAAGGTCTCTGATTATTACACTATAAAAAGGGTTTCCCACATAGGAGGCATCTGGAGGGCTTGGTAGACCTGTGGGCTACAATTTTTCAGTATCAGAGCTGACCTTCCCAACTCCAGATGTTTGATTTCATACCACATCGTTTTACTCCAGAGGGAGACCGGGCACAGAAAAAGAGCATCTGCTGAAGTAATAAAGCTTTATCTTTATAAATAATACGGCTTCTTTATCTTTTAAATAAACAGTCCATATTTTTCTTCACACAAGATGGTAAAACAAGGTGGTTTCTCATGGCAGAAAGAACAAATATGACAAACAGTTTGGACATAATTCAAGGGCTTATTCCAGTGAAGAAATTAATGCACTGAGCTGCATGTATCATATAACGTAGGCTTTCTCCTAAAATACTGTGTGATTCATGATTTATGTCAAAGTAATGTCTAGAAGTGAAAAAGCTCTGCTGAGCTAGGGCTTGTTTGACCACAGAAAATATGCAATTTACTGATGATATCTGCTTTTAGCTTCCCTCTGTGCCCATTCCATCTAGCTTCTCAGTCTATTACAGCCCCCGCTGGAAAGTTTGGTTATTCGGTTTATGCAGTAGCTGGGATTTCCCAGCTGAGTCACTGATTGCTAACCAAGAAGGCAGTTGCAAAAATAGGGGCTATAGAGTACTTACACTCACGTTTGTTCCCTCAGGGAGTTCACAGTGATTACATTTAACTTAAATGGAAAGAAATGAAGAAGAAAAAACAAACAAACACGCTTGCTAAACCACATTTTTGTTGCTAAATTCCAGAAAATTCTTGGCAGAAATAAAAGCTTCTTGCAGCCCCAACAATCTCAGCTCAGCAGCCACTGAGACTACAGATGAGGACAAAAGTTGGTTCACCCCACGCAACTCACTCCAGAGTATGGAAGAAGAAAATGAGCTGAGACTGAAACTAACAACATGTAGGAAGCTGCCAAAAGGATCCACCCTGGAACATGTTGGATTCTTCACCATTTGAAATGTTTCAGTGCACTCTGATTATCTTCTCAAAAAAATCTTCTCAGACTTGAGAGGGCCACATGCTTGATACCAGCATTATTCTAGTGCAAAACGTAGGTTTATCAATTCTGATCAATTCTCTTTGAGCCTGAAACGTATGCACCTGCAATTCCTGAGAATCTGAAAGACATGTCAGTGAAATTTCAGCAACCTCCTGTGTGCAAACTCATTCTGGCTTGTGCACATTCCCTCTGAAAATGAGTCTCACCCACTGATGGCTTCTGTCCATACACCAACCATCACCACGCTGGGTTGAAGGGCAGATGCCAGAACCACTTGATTTTATGCAAAAGTCCTCCTTTTGTAAGGTCTAAATTCCATGCATAAGTTGTGCTCAAGAAAACACCTGGTTCAGGTTTCCTTAGAGATGAGCTGGGTAAACTAGGAGTATGCCACTACCCTTCAGAATACTCCTCTGTTCTCAAGGAGATCACGTTTACTCTTTTAAGATCCCTTTTTTTCTTCTCTGCTAAAAGAATGTAAGGAGATACTACTGTGGTAACAGCAGAGGAACAAAAGATGCAAGTCAGAGACAGTTTCCAAAGCAGAGGATACAGGTCTTACCAGTCACTGCTCAGCTTTGCCTTCCTGCTGGCCAGGACATGTTGCAAATACATTTATTTATACGCAGAAAAATCACCTTGCTATTTCTGTAATCAAAAGCAGGCTGCTATATCTAGCTCTAGAAAATGAGACATTAAAAAAATGCAAAAAGAAATTATTCCCTACTAAACACACCAAAATTCTTATTTTAAAGTTTTAGAAGTAAAACACATTCAAAGATTGGGTTTTGTTGTTGAGTTTCCTTCGTTTCCCCCCCTCCCACTGAACAAAACCAATGATTTGTTTTATGTGAAGACAGAGCTAGAGAACCAACTTTCCACTGCATCTCTCCCCACTGTACTACTCCAAATCTGAGACGTTTCCATCTTATTATCTGAATTTTTCTTTATCTTTGAATGAAACAAAGGGCAACTCACAGAATGGTTAGTTTTCTCAATTATTCTTAATTATTATACTGCATTTTAGAGTACTTCAATTGTTCTCCCAAACATTACATCGTAACAATATTTTAGTAGCAAAAACAAACCCCAAGGGGGAAACAAAACATCTCTTACAGGAAAAGAAAATATATTACTGACATACAGTTTTCTGAGAAACAAACTGTGCTTGTCAGTTTTGTGGAGATAAATATGTAACCTAGATATTTCTGTGTTTAATGAAAAATATTGAGTGTTTCTAAATACACTTCTTTCAAATACTCAGTCTCTGTTGCTTATTTGTCCTTCCAACAACTACCTAATATTAAAGTCACTAGAGAAACTATGCTTAGAATTATGCTCTGATGCTTACTGCTGCAATTTCCAGTTTCTGCGGGGAAGAAAGCTGCATGCCAGCTCATCTAACGCTGCCTCCACTGTGCGAGAACATCCATCTCTTCCAGAGCACTACCACCAGCGAGCAGCAGCACAGAGTTGGGGGGCTGCAAGCTTCTTGCCTTATTGACATATGAGCTTCCAATAAGGAAAGCAGAGTGCATAAATGATCAAGCAACATCTGAATTACAAAAAAAACAAACCCAAAACATCACAGGGCTGACAGCACCATCCTGCCAGCTGGTAGATAGTGCATGCCAGAACTGTGCAATGTGTATATTCTGAAGATACATTTTGAATTCATGTTTTATGCATTTGGAAACCATCATTTTGTAGTTTATGTTTATATTAATTACTGCAGCTGTTTTATCCCATTTATGCTTTGAGATGGTCATAGATAATCCTGGTAAATAGCTATACTCTGACAGAGCCTATAGATGCTTGTGCAGATGGGTCAGGGTCAGGCCCAGGACACAGTGGTCTCTGACCTATATTACACTCCTATAAGCAGATTTACACTAGTATGTATTTTTGCTTTACTATGAAGGCTATGAATTGCTGTGTTCACAGGGACCGATAGCATCTGAACTGGAAAAAAATCCATTTTCCATTTCTGAATTGCAGCAGAATCCCCCTTCTCTTGTCGGGATCCCTGTTTAAAGGCATCTTTAGCAGGGGGATTTTCTGAGGGCAAAGACCATTTCAAAACAACAGGGCCATGAAGCAATGAAAGGTTAAAGGCCTCTAAAGGGATAAAAGTGCAATAGAGTCATCTGGATTAAGGCTCTCTCTCACCGCCCTGATGTCTACATCGAGAGGGAAGGATTCAATTTTTTAAAGACACAAAGATTGCACATGTTGGATTTGCAGTATAAACCCCTGATTATAACATACTGTCTTTCATCTGAAGATCTCTAGATGAAGGTATTTACCAAACATTAATAAGTTATCATGGTTGGCAATGTCTTATTTCTGTGCTGCAAAACACAGAACTGCAAATAAGGAAAAAAAAGCCAAATTAAAAAAAAAAAAAACAAAACAAAACAAACCCAAAAAATCCCACTCATTTATAGGCACAAGTGGAGAAACTGAAGTTCACTTTTTCTAAAGCAGTGAGTGGATTTGCAATCTCAGTTGACTGGCCTTAAAGTCTGGGTGACTTCAGTCATGCTCCATTCTCCCAGGCTGCTGCTCTACCCAGCAGACAGGACTCAACACAAACTTATCTATAATTAGAGCCAAAACAGCTTCCCTGAATTATAAAGTGTATTAACTTAAGCTGGTTATAAACCTAATATCTCCCTTAAAAACCCCCACCTTAGCCTTTTTAATGAAATGTTAAAACATTAATAAAGTAACTAAAGAAAACTTCTAAATCTGTTTTAAATATCTTATTAAGAAGAGGGACATAGACAGGGCTCCTGGGAAGCAGAAGGCACTTCTTAAAACTTCCGTACAGCACTTGGCACAACAGCAGTGCCAAGGCTTCACCACTGTGTCTTACTAATGCTTGCAATGGATTTTCCTCAAGTCCTTGCGTAAAGGTGCCCCGGATACTCACACGTACATTTTGTTAATGTCTGGAGAGATTCATATTCTATTTCTGGATCAATTAATATAATAATTTTCATGGCAAGATCCAGTAGGCAGCAGCACATCTTAAAAGATAAAATAAAAGCTGAGTGGATTTTTATAATTTAACAAGACGGAGCTGGTAACCACATCACCAAATATTCCTAATCCCAGCAGTTGTTACACAAATGATAATAGTTTGTGCTGTATCATTTCATTCTGTCCCATCCTTGTCTTCCAGCTGCTGTCCAAAAGTGATTATAAATAATGGGGCTATAAAAGCCATTCAATAATTAGAAGATTCATTGGCCATATGCCAGCAGTGACAAAAGAGAGTGATTTATGTAAGATGAGTCTGTCACATCTGCCAGATAACAGTTTCATTACGCCTGTGGCTTTAAGGTCACAGTTTAACACTGTTCCAACAGCCATTTGTCAAAGGGGTGCTGGGGAGAGGAGCTGAAATACATCATGGTTTTGTTTGCTTTCTTGTTTTAACAACTAAGTAAATAAGTAAATAAAGTCCAGCACCTATGTTTGTTATTTTATGTCTCCTGTGTCAAAGACACAAGGAAATAGAGTAAGACAGAAAACATTCATCATAGTTGGCAGAGTTCAAATAAGATCACAAAGCAAAAACATCCACTTTAAAGGTCTTAAGTATTCATGTGGCTTCTTAAATTCAATATAACCAAAGCATGTCCTGTCTTCCAGCCACCCATGAAATGAAGGCACCTTGTTCATCCACAACATGTTGGTAAATTAATTCCTACTACATTTTTCTAACAGAAGTGAACTTAAAAACCTTTTATGGCTCAGTGTGCTAAAAAGATACTTAAAAATTGCCATGAGAGTTCAGTTTAAGAAGTAACATGGCTCAGCAGTCACCTGATTTGATTCCAATTCCGTTTTTTCTTTTTTTTCCTCGATTAAAAACAAACTTTTATTGCTGGGTACAAACCAGTCCCATAAAGTTCAGATGTTTGGATATCCCCCATAAATGCTTCAATAGCCTTGTCTGTCATTGTCAACGATCACTTCCATACCAATTTGGAGACTCTGTTGTCAAAAACTACTGGTCTGAGGACACAAACTGGAGATTTGTTGGAAATACTACATCCAGTCCCAATCAGTATATTATTTTCATTAGTACCAGACTGCTATAGCCAGATACCAGATAGATGAACTGCTCAGATCAGAGCCTAGATGTTTCCATTATTCTAACAGATCCATACCACAACCAAAGCAAAATGACTGCCCATCCTTCACCTGCCTTCCTGAAGTGAAACATAAAATACTTTCCAATTTTTATGCTTTAAAATCATCTCAGAACAACAAAGCCCCATCCACTGCAAAATCCTTCCAGTGGAAGGAAATTATGATAAGATGGAGGGTTATGCTATAAAAAATTGCACAAGTTACAGGATGAACTACCTACACAGCAATAAAAGTCAACTTTGATGGAGCATGGTTAAGACTTCAGCAGCAGCCCAGCTGCTGAATCAGCAGAGCACACTTCAGTGCAACTACTAATTCCTGTCTGGAGAATTAATAACACTTCTTACTTATAAAATGATATTTTAAGAAATTCAGTTAGTAATAAAGTAACTTGTGAATCTGAAGGAGACTTATTTACTCAAAACTTTCAGGTCGTGTTCAGAATCAGGAGGAGCAAGAGCCTTCTTGGCACAGTACCTTTTGGTATCGCTCTCAGCCGGCATGGGTGAATGAACCAGCACTGAAGTGGTAATTCAGCATTTGCTACTACAGAAATGCACTTAACAGATCATAAATCCTTGGTGAAACTATTCTATGAGCACCTAACCTAATCTACCGTATTTGCGGGGTGCTGCACCTTATTTTCTGTGCATTAATAGTGATTCATATTTCTAGTGTAAATTTAAACAAATAGTCTTTCAGCTGAGAAGTGCCAAAAAACCCACAGAGCTCAAGCTCAATCTTGGAGCTTGGACAGCAAAAATATTATTATTTATACACCAATCCTGGAAATTTTGAATGCCTGGAACAACTACACTTCTGTTGCCCGTAGCTGAGTTCAGATCAGCAATGCCAGCAAAGTTCAGCCTTTCTCCACCTTTGGCCTTTTCAAGCTTCTGCTGCCCTCAAGTTTCAGCCTTGAATTTCTTGAAGCTCCTAGAGAAGAAACCTTCCTTTGCCCGCTGACAAGCCTGACCTGGGAGAGAGGGAGGCCACACAGTCCCAGCAGCATCCAGGAAGAGGAGCACAGTCTATCATGGATGGTGCCGGGAAGAAAGCTATCAATTTTGCTTTCATGTTTGACAGCACAATGTCCTGTATGTCTGGCTAACACAGACAACGTTCTCAAAGAACAAGAAAAAGCAGAGAAAGTAAGAGTCTCACAGCATTATTGCAGGCAAATACACCCTGAAGCTTTAAGCCACTACAATATTAACACACTTGCCAATTCAAGCTCTCTTTTTTGTGAGGATTCAAAAGAGAGCCTGGATAGGCTCAGCCATCCAAGAGCTAGTGCATGAATGATGGTAGAAATCAGAACTTTTTACCTCAAGAAGAAAACATTTTATTATTTCTTCCTCAAAATACTAAGGTTTCAGGGTTTTTTTTAAGAGCATTGTTTAACTACATCCACAGCCCTGGATCCCTTCTGTGCCTGAGCAGGTCAAGTTGTCCACAGTGTTGGTGAGTGACATGAGCTGTTGGGGGTCACTAAATCTGTATCCAGATGAAGGAAAAAACCCGATCCTGTTGATCTTTGCCACAGCTTTGCTGCAGGCTGCAGCAGGTTTTCATGCAGATGGGTCCTACCTTAAAGTAAAGGCATTTGATATCTTATGAGTCCATACAGAGCCCATAGCACACCATGACACTGAATAAAAGATGACATTTCTCCAAAGAAAGTGGCAACTCTACCTGCCCTGTGAAAGTCTAGAAGGAGGGAAAAATCTAACACACATGAGGCTAAAATACGGGTAACTGAAAGCATGCAGCTCAAGCTACAGGAACATATGAATAGAAGAGGAAAAAGAAAGGTCAGCAGTATTAACAACTGTTGGCCATAGGTACCTCTGAATGCATTTGAACTGGTCAGGCACAGAGCTTCAGAAACACAGCTTTGCTGCATCCATATGGGTGCTGGCAGATGTAGAGCATCTTGCCTACAGCATAGTTAACCATGAAGCCAACTAACTAAAAGCTGGAGATTAACCACTGCTATTGACTCATAGAAGTCTTTTCTTCTCTCATGCTATTTTCAAGAAATGCTGCAAGATCTCGCCTCAGTTTTTTGTTTTTCTTTTTCACTTTGAAGAATCCACCAACACGAGGCAAGGAGGGAGCCCCGACTCTCAGGTGGTCTCTGGGAATGACAGCAGAAAGGAAGGTGAGCCAAGATGAGAGAAGGGATCTGCTGGGATCACAAATGCAGATGTTTTCCTACTAAGATGGAAAATCTCCAAGATAAACCATAATACTGACTAACAGCCACACATGCTATAATGTTCCCACAGGAAAGCTTGGGCAGGTAGGTGTGCAAAGAACAAAGTAATGCAACATCCTCTAGCCGTGTTTTCAATGAAATCTGGATTAGCATCACACTAAATACTTTAGACAGTTCTGTGGCCACATCAGTGTGGCACTAGAGGCTTAAGTTAACTGGCTGACAATCAAGCTGTAACATTAAAATCACGTGCATAAATGCTTCCTCTTGGCAATGACCTTAAACCAAGCGCTCAGAGCAAAGCCTCAGCTCTACAAAACTTTGCAGAAAGCCAGACCCAGAGGTGAACTTCGGGCAGCAGAGACATTTCTCCAAGGAAGGCATTTTGTCTTCCACACAAAGACACTGCTGTGCTGGGGCTTTTTGCACTGTGTGTTCCAGCAAGGAAGTGAAATGAGGAGTATGAAGTAGTCATTAGAGGCAAGAATCGTTGATGTTGCCACGTAGGCTTTAAAAAAAAAAAAAAAAAAAAAAAAAAAAAAAAAAAACCCCCCACACATNCACATCCAAAGTGAATGCAGAATGAAATCATTGTAGGAGAGTGGCATGGGATGCAGCCTCCTTCCATGAGAGGCTCTGAAAGATCCAGGCGGAGTGGCTCCCGCCCCGTCTCCACTAAGCTTTTCCATCAATGAACACAGACTGGCCTACGTGAGCAACCCAATCTTCTGGTAATACTTCATCAGGAAAGCACCGTCTGCATGGGAGCCACATAACAGCATTTGTCACCAACACCTACTCTGTAAAACTCTGTTGCACGGAGCAACCTGGATAAGGGAGCGTTGTTTCTGTCCCTTTGCTCCACTCCAAGCTGCCAGCAAGTCCTTCCTTTTCTGGGATGCATGGAGGGTTTATGGGACACAGCAGAAACAGGGCAGGGAGTGAAGAAGAAAGTCTACATAGAAGAACAGGAAAATCAAGATGAAAAGCACTTGCAGTCTTTCACTCAAAGGCAACAACCCGTTTCTGGAAATTAGATGCATATCTCTGCATGTCTCTTGAAAGGAGTTACCATATGTTCTAAAACTAGGATGTAATATTTGAGCTGTAGAAGCCAAATCAGCTTGAGAAACAGACGGCATTACAATGCTTTAGCAGAACAAGCCCCATAATAATATGCCAACAAACTCATTTTTTAGAACAGCACTAGGAAAATACTTGCAAAACCTGAAACCTATTCCCTAAATACAACATTTGATTCTTCCAGAAAAATAGGAAAAAAAGTGGCATATATGCCTGTAACTGGGAATTCTAAGTAGCTACTAATTTTCTTTGGGTTTTTGTTTTTTGGGTTTTTTTTGTTTGTTCTTCTGTTTAAGCACAGGTAGTGGGGTTTTGTTGTTGTTTTTTTTCAAACATGACCTCAAACTCCTTCAGCAGTCAAGCTAAGTCATTCTTCCTTGATTGCTAGAGGGACAAACTCTCATTGCCCAGCCAGGTCACCTCTGAATACTAATCACAGCTTTATAGTTTTTTGCTCTGCCCTCACTGGCTCCCAGGCATATGTCAATATTAACAGCCTGATTTCCAGAGGTACTGAATACATAAAATATAATGCTGAAAACCCGTGATGGTCAGGCCATAAACACACACTAAATGCAGACACTGTCAGAACACTAGAATTTTGATGTTGCTTTTAAAATTATTTTTTTCCTCCTCTATCAGACAGAAAATGTTGGCCTTCTCAGAAGAAACCAGCTAAAAGTCATAATGTGTCCATTGGAAGCTCTGTCCAAAGCACAGGCTGACTGACAGCCTGTTCTTTGGCATGGCTGGATGATGCACACTCAGCAGCACCAGTGTCTCACCAAAGAAAAAGAAATACATCTTTTTGTTTCTCCAATATATTCATTTACACGGAGGGCTACGGGTTAATTTTCCAACCTGCTCTAGCAGCTTCACAGAAACAAGATCTGCCAAGAAACCAGAAACAATATTTGCTGTAAAGGTCCTGTTCTCATTATGGTATTTTCAAAGAACATACAACTATGCTTAATCTGAAATGGACCTGTTTTTTTTTTGTTTTTAATATATAACTACACATTTGTGGACTTATAGAAGAGACACCAAAGCACTAATGTACAGTACATAAAGGAAGCACATAGGCAACAACACTTGGTGATTTAGAAAGTCAGGCTCTCAAACCTGAAAATAATTGTGAGCTAAATTTGTTGGGGAAAAGAAAACATTTAAACAGAAAAACATGTATAACATTTGGGAGCTGTTGAAGCACACTCTACAAGAGGCACAAAAAGCCACAAAATTTAGTAAGAAGGTCATACTAGTTAAAAAACCAACCTGGCTCATAGGGAAAGTGACTTCAGCTTTTTTACATTTCATTACAAAGGGAAAACAAGATCTAAGAAACTGGACTAGCTCTGGTTAATTATTCTAACTGCAAATATTTTTGGTTTATTTTTAGTCTACCATTGGAATCGTTTTCTGATGGTTGGTGGATATCCTTCATCCCTGAAAAATGTTACATCAAGACTAAATGTTTTTCTTGAAAAAATATGTGCAAGTTTAAAGTGGAATTGATTCAAACTAATTCTATAATTTCCTGAGCTATCACTTGAAAATCTAATATAGAAAGACAGTGTTGAACAAGCAGGTAAAGGACCTGGAAGAATGGGAGATCCAGCAGCAATGTAAAAGAGTTCACAGAACAAAGCCCTGCAATGGACTAAACCTTTTCAATTGCTCAGTTGATCAAGAACCTATGCGAGTTCAGAAAACTTCAGTGGTCAAAGGAAAGCATTAACGTGACAATTCTGTTGTAAAAGCAATTCAATACACAGCATTGTGGGCCTCCCTTCTGTGGGGGAAATGGGAATGAAATTTTAAAATGAGATTTTAAAGGACTGGCAAAATAAATGAGTTGGCTGGAGTAAGCAAGAACTATGGCAGGTCAGACTGTTATGAGTTTTAATAAAGTACTACCACATCTTATTGGCAAAACTCAGGTCATCAGCTAAAGTGAACAAGGGCAACACGGCTGTTATCTATTCCACGTACAATCATGTAAAACAAACATGCTCTGATTCTCGGGTCTGTCTCTTCCATGTAGAGCAACCGTTCCCTTCTGTACCTGCCATGTAAAAGGGCAGTCAATGACAGCAGCTAAAATATTGAAAAACTCCCATTGTAAAACAAAAAACAAATTAACTTGAATAGCTTTGCTCTCCAACATAGATTTAATACTTCATATAAAGCAAGTTTGGCAATAAAAATGTACATGAAAAAGCGTACTAGGTTCTGTAACAAACATTTTTGTGCCTTGGTCACAAAGTCTTGTTTTTTAAATGTGTTTAGGAGTGCCTGTATCATGTTTCTGTCACCCTAACTTCTCCCCCAAAGAAACAAATATGAATATTACAGATGGTAAAAACCACATTTTCTCAAACAGGAAATAAATGTTTATATGTGGCATATAGCAAAAATATATATTTCCAGAGACAATAGCTAAAAGATTTAGATTTATTAGTGCAGGGCAGGAAATTTTAATGGAAAACACATTTTTGAGGATAAGAGTTTTAATTACAAAGAAACAGCATACAAATGGCTCCTTTAGATGTAAAGCAGAGCAGTTCTGCAACAGAATCAAAAGGATATGGTCTTTTTTGGCAAAAAATAGAATACTGTAAAAAAGAGAGGAAAGCTCAACTTGAGCGTATGGTGGCTGAGACATGTTCCATGGAATGCTTTTGATCACAAAATGGCATTTGTCAAAATGAAGAAATTCTGCAGAAACGTGACATTTCTGCAGAAATCAGACATAGCTTTGATGGCACCTTTTCAGATCACACTTTAGCTTGCCAGGCTATCCTGATCCCAGCCACCGGTTCATAAGTTTCCAAGCTCGGTCCCATCAAGCCCTTCTGCTCACACGCCTCATCTCTCTTCTCATCACAATCTTTAGAAAACACATACTGCAGAAACAAAAATTAACATGCTAATCCAAAAGCAGTGTCTTATGAAAGGCCAGCAATACCCAGGTTAGATCTTCATATCGCAAACAAAAAGGAAGCCAAAGCACCAGTTCAGTTCCAAAACCACCAAAAATTGACACCTCCAGAATGAAGTTCCACAGATTCTGGTTTGGTAAGAAAGGAAATACAGGCTTTTTTGGCTGCTCAGTTAGGCCCAAGTGAGACCTTCATCGTGTGAGCACGTCCACTTAGCTGCAGGCATTTCCCACTAAAAACAATTAACTGGAAAATACAAGACCAGAAGTGGTCAAAATAACAGTTTCCCAGAATTCGAAGTGGGAAGAAACACTGGTTTCATGCCCATTACATTACTGTTTCAACAGCAGCCTTGGTGGCTTTCTTGCATATCCACAATGAATGGCTTTTGTGAAAGATTAACAGCAAAAGCAGAGATGAAATATTTAATCAGGCTTTGCTGCTGGCTTTGGCTTCATGGGATTTTCCCCATTTTGCAGGATGCAAGTAGACCTGCCCATGCTTTATACCCATTTTTGCCCGGTAAATGTCAGCTCTCCAGACTCACATGGTTCTAACCAATTTGTAATTCTGCCAGGAAATCTGCATGCTCAAGCATCATCTTTACTATCATCACCATTAAACCGACACTTTATTTTTAAATTATTTTGATAAGTGTTCTGATGACCCAGCTAAAGACAACACGAGATGAAATAGAAAGCAATAAAAATCAGCATTAAGTGTCTAAATGCTCTTCCTCTTTACTTCTTATTCTTATTATTTTGAAGAGCTCTCCTTGTACTTTCTCAGTTGGTTTGCTAACAAACATTCTTCAGTTCCATTTAATCAAACGCATTTGGATGGAGGTCTCTCACACTAATTCTGAAATGCAAAGCTCTAATCAGTTTAGCTTTAAATTAATTTTACACTTCTCTCGCTTTTGGGAGTGCACAGTCAAAGCTCTAGAAGTCCTGCAAAGTTGAAAGACTTAAGCAACACAGGTACACTGGAGTCCCTTGTACTCCATCTACTACTGGAGGGGAAAAATACCTTGGAGAGATGCAAGGAAGCACAGTACTGGCCTCGTATTTCTACTGAGTGAATGTCACTGTGGTTTCTGCTCCTATGTATGCTCCTGATTTTGAAAAGTTTACCTCCTGTCATTAAGTTATTGAGAGGTTTTTTGCTGAACTTGAAGGACTTTGGGTTAGGACCTCCCAGCTTGACAAGAGAGGGTGTCAGACAAATAGGAATGCAAAAGGAATAGCTATTTATCAAAGGAGCAATCCAGAATAACACACTGTTCCCACTTGGACACAGTCCCACTTCAGTCTGAATCAGGGTAGATGAACAAAGGAGGAACTTTGGAAGACAGGGTTGTTTTTTTTCTTTAAATAAAATCAGTTTTGAGCATAATGCACAACAGGCATCCAAGAACCACAGATGAACAGGTCACACAGGGAACCTAAAATCCCAAATCTCCTTCTGACAGGAGCTGCACTGTTGCTCGATGCCAGTCACACTCCCCTGCTAGCAAGCCTTGTGGCAAGGTCCTCAGTTTCATAGAAATGAACTCTGCCTCTATTTCTCAGCAAGTTCAGCCAGGCTGGCCTAGTAAACCAACATCTTTGACATTCTGTTCTGGGAGTTTTAAAATTATATGCCTAAATATTAATTAATTTGTCTAATTTTACATTTCTTTGGTTTTGGTCTTTCCTTTACAACACAGCCTGTTTGATAGTTCAGCTTTCAAGAGAAGCCTAAGAGACTGGCCCTTTTGTGATACAATGCTCCTCTGTTGCTGCCTTTCCACCTCTGCACAGACCCAGAAGTTTCATTCAAACAAGGTACATCTGAAGTTCCTACATAAACACCATGTACATGCAAGTCTACCCTGCCAGCACATAAATGTTGAGATGCGTGTACACAGGCTGACAATTGATTTACTCATGATTTGCAACCCCTTCCAAGGGAACTAGACTTCTCAGCAATCAATGAGAAAATAACCTTGTTAGCAAATAAGCCAAGGTCCTTTTAAATTAATCAGTTCTTTTTCATCCAAACAGTACAGATAATGAAAGAGATGATGACATTTTACATGACCTATAAAGAGTAGAGTTTCTATTTTAGGCTCTCCTTCGTAAGGGTGCCAGGATGATTATGTTTTGTTTACTGGACAGAATAATCTCTTATTTGTTAAGTCTTGAATGCAATTTTATACAGTACAAAATTTTATCTTCTATTGTCTTAATTATCACCTGGAGGGTTGAAACATGAGACGATGGCACAGAACAAAATGAATATTAATGTGTTCTACTGCAATTTAAAGAAAAAGGACTTGGAGCTTTCTCTTGCTCATGTGCTTAACATGCTGCAGACTAGTGAATTACATCCCACTTAGCTGTTATTGGTTCTCCAAGTAGCATGAAGACAACAGACATCAACCTTTTGCAGGCTCCCTGCATCTCCAGTGTTCAAATACGCAACCTTTTCCTCTAATTTCCTTCTATGTCATTTTAAAAGTTTTAAAATGTCTCCTGCTTAGAATGGTGTGCAAGGGCCACAGCACTGTTTTTAAAGCTCTTTATGAGACACCTTTACCACCTACAGCATGTTCTGTAAGGTACAAAAAAGCACAGGCAGCAGGAGCCTGCCTTTTCTCCCATTTAACTCATCCTAATGGCTAGTGAATTCAGTGTCTAGAATAAAACCGTGCGTGTATCCCAGGAGGAGGTGAGGAAAAAGAGAAAGTCTCAGATGGTGAACAGGGCACAGTGACATTAGTGGATTTTCTACCTTCCTATGGAAAAATCAAAGGGAGCTTAGTGCGGTGATTTTTAATTAAAACAAACATGACAGTCAAGTTATACTGACAAAAAAAAATAATCTATATGTCAAGGAGATAAATATAAGTTGCCTGAAAACATAGAAACAAGAAGTTTGCATGGCTTATCAAGATAATTCCTTTTAATTTCGTTTTAATGGAAAAGGAAAAATAACTTCATTAAGGCACATGTGCCTCTCTGGCATCCTGCACACACTGAAAAAGTGAAGCAAATGTCTCAGGTTTACCTTGGCTCTCGTGGACTCAAGGGGGAATCGCAAACACAGCAATGACAATAGAAAAGATCCTTTTTCCCTTATGCTGTTCCATGTCACGACTATTTTAAGGCCAAGTCTGTGTGCATCTAAACAACAACTGCATCATAGTTTTTTTTCTTTGGGGTTATTTTTGTTTGTTTGTTCTTAGTACTCTGCAAAATCCCCAAAATGCACAATTCTGCTTTAGCAGCTCAAAATTCAATGAAGGAGATTAACTTTATGCCCACCTAAGCAGTGTTCAGAATATGATAATACTCACCATCAAAGTGTTTCTCTTGCAGGCCTAGATTCACTGGAGGACAAGACAAAGACAGCAAAGTACACGCATTGTATCACCATTGGAATAATCCACCTGGGGCAGGAACACTCACTGTCTGAAAGCCAGCACATCCCTGAGCGCCAAGGGGTCACAGCCTCTTCTGATAAACTACTGTCACCATGTAGAATTACAGAGATTAAAAACATAAGAAGTGGGTTTAAAAGGTATTAAAAGTTTGAGGAACCACCCCAATAAACCACAGAAGAGTATGAATTAGGTGCTAATAATCACCACCACCACACTCAAACCCAACAGGAGGCAAGTGGATGGGATCCAAGGCTCCTCACAGCTTCAGTTTGGAGGTGTGGGGGTGGAGGTTGCTTAGGGTTTGCAATGGTTTGTCCCAGAACCAGCCACCCTCATGACACCAGCACTTCACTCAGCAGGAGCAGAGCCTTGAGCCTTGTCCTTCACGGCCAGCAGCTCCTCTGGAAAACTCCACCCTGCCCTTCTGCCCATCTCACACAAGCTTCAAACTCCAGGTCACCATAACCTGTGCAAGAGCTCATATTCAGAAGTCCTCCTACTATATTTCCAAATTGTTTATACACACAACAGCACGTGCAGAAACACCTCCTGCTTATCGGATGACATAGGACATTTATACCTGAGCACCTACAAATAATGATCAATACCTGTATGTGTGCACTGCCACTTGCTATAGTCAATAAAGCCACTCAAAAACATCCATCTAAAATTAAAGAAAAAAGAAGAGAAAAAAAAAAAGAATGGAATTAACAGTCAAAGAGAACACAATTGAGAATGCAAGTCAAGCTGACTAAGGTAAACCAAGAGCAAAATGTATCTGATAAATGATCAAGTCATAGTGTCTAGTAGATTAGTATCTACTGAACAGAAGGGCTGAAGAACACAAACACTCCAGTGTGATAGCTATAAATTGGAGTTTAATGAAATGATAAGCTATTTGTGCGAAGCACTCATGGCAATGACAACTCATTTGCACAAAGTGAACATAGTGTAGAAATTTGTCAAAACGCAAATACAACTGTGACCCATTGACACAGGGTCACAACGCGAAGGGGAGAGTCAAGTTCATGACACAACGGCTACAATTACTGCAGCGGTCTTACAACAACATTTCTCTCTTTATGCCATGATTTTCCATCAAAAGGTAGATCTAAGGAACTCATTAACATGAAGAAAATCGAAAGAGACATTACTGAAAAGGAAGCGAGAAATGTGCATCTTATAATTTGAATTAAGATTTCCTGCCAGAGAATGCCTTTATCTTTCCAGGCAAAGTAGCAAAGCGATTTTGCAGGAGAATTTAATTGAGAAATACAGCACACAAAAGGGCTGCTTACATGCATACCTCAGTGGAAGATACAGAGTAGAAATAAGGACAAAAATGAGTATTGCACATCAAACTATGTTGCCAAATGTCATTACTTATCCATGAAATATCATGTTTAAATCTGCTTCTAAAGAAAGTCACATTGATTCTCCAATAAAAAAGCAGTTACTTTTGAGTTATTATAGTTGTGATACCCTAAACATAAATATATATATATGCCAAAGCAAAAGGAAGCACTTGCATTTCATTTTGAAAGTCACTGATCTGGTTAAGACATTGGTATTTTGACCACCAGGTTTAATTTTGAAAGGATTTGAGCAGCTTTACTGTCCAGCAGCCATGAATAATTCTGTGTTTGAACACTTTTTATAGAAGTATGTGAAGCAGCGTACCACTGCAACACACAAAGCACAGGCCTTACTCTCACTGGCTTTATTATATATGCAAATTTATGCAAGCTAAACAAACTGTACACTTCTCTCAATCCATCTGACTTTGTCTGCTATATATGTATATACACAGACATATAAGTTTTTTCTGAAACAGTTCAATTTCTCTAAGCAACACAACAAATTGTTTTGATCTTATGAACAGAAGACAAATTAATTAGGTATTCTCTCTGTGCCCAATAGCACACATGCAATAGAAGCTTTTGAACACTTCTGCATCCCTTCAACAATCTGTTTCAATAAGAATTCACCTTTCACTTCAGCCTGATCGCTTTAAGAAAAATCTGTTCAATACTGCCAGCAATACAGCTCATACAACAGAAAGCATTGCTAGTATCAGGAGAAGGGTGACTTGACGTGAAGGATGATAAAGAACTGCCCTGGGAGTGTTAAATGCACACATGCAAACATACTAGTAACTAACTTATTTAGGATCATGTTTTGTTCTCTCATTAAAGAACATAAAATGGGTGAGAGAACTGCAGGTGTTGAGGGGAAAAGACAGAAAAGGATACCCTACAGGCTTCAGTTCAGTTCTTCTATCAGCTATTCCAGGAACTTATGTCAAAGGAGTTATGTCTGCATAAGCTAGAGGAGAATCAGAGCCACAGTGTAAGCTGCCTCCGTTAAAGACAGCAGCCTGCTGTGGTTGTCAGCGCAATGAAATCACACAGCCCTGGATGGTGACTTCTACAACTTTTTCCTCATAATTCCACACAATGGATTTTCTCCTCTTTTGCATTTTACAGCTTAAAATTCTATAAAGCTTGCCAGCTCCACCTTGGTTTTTCCTTTCTGGTACATCATTAGAAATGACTGAAACAGTTTTGTGCAAATGAACTCACCGCCATCCCTTCAGCTTCCATTAAACACCATTCTGACTATTATGTGCCCTGAAAATTGAAATCGTACCCAACACCTTCCTCTTCCAAGTCCTTCACCTAACCAAAGCAGCAGGCTTGATACCAAGAAAATTTCTGATTTCACAGTGGATTCTCAATTAAATATCACAGGAAACAGTTTTGCAGTTATACTTCAAATATGGTACGTGTCACAGTGTTGTGGGGGTACTGAAAAGAGAAAAGATGAAAACAGCATGTCTTGTCATCACTTCCATAATTTCATTGAGAAAATATTTCAGAAATATAAAACTGAATGGATGGGGTTTTAGAAAGACAAGGTTCTCTTTATTCAGTATCTACAGTTTAGACAGAACAGAGCAGCAAGAAACAATAATAAACTCCTTAATTACGCTGAGGTCCTTCAAGTTTGCCCTTTACCCTGCTGCTTTTTAGAAAGCTCCAGCCTGCCATGTGAGTGATTGCTATACCTACAGACCCTTCTGAGACCACAGAGTCTCCTTTCACTGGCGTGCTTCAAATGTCGTGGTCCTCTTGTTAATGCATGATAACATGGTCAACAACTCGGAAAAAGTAGTTCTTGCTGTTTAAGTACCCAGTGACCACAGAAATAAATGACAGAAGGTGTGAGAGAGAAACAAGTACATGATGACGACAACAGACAATCTTAAATGGAAAAGAATCCTTTAAAGAACCCTTTTCTTTTTTTAAAGAGTTACTTCCCCCCCTTTTCTGTTCTTTTTCCTTTTTTTTTTTTTTGTCTAAAAGAGCTGGATATTTTTCAAATACCCCAAATTATCCCACCTTTCAACATATTGTGCCTTTTTTTTACTAAACCTTCCTGTCTGCTCAGATGAGAAGGTCAACAAACTACTACTTCCAACAAACTTCCAACATCAGTCATGTAGTACCCAGCACCCTGAGCCTCCTATGATACCAGTAGCAATATCCACAACACAAATATACAGATATATGCGTGCTGCTACATGCACACAGTTACACCCTTTTCTTCTACTTGAGGATATAAACTTATTTTGGGGACAGATTTCTATTTGCTCTAACTTCTTCAAAACATAATCAGACATTTCAGAAATAACAAGGATATTGAGAAACTCAAATAATCACTGCCATGCACCCTCATGTGACTGAGCAGAAACAGTTGAATTGTTCCATTACAGGCCAGTACAAGACCCAAGAGCCTGTTTGCTTTGCTGTACAGAACCAAAAATAACTATAAAGAAGAGCAAATGTCAAGAGTTACTGTTATTACCATATGTAAAGTGCAGAACAAAATTATTTCCCATCAGTTCTGCTATGAAGAGAGCACGATTCTAGGATTATAGCTTTTGTGCTGAATAGCATGACTGAAATTAGAGGCAATTCAAAGTAGAACCATCTAATAAAACAATGAAGGGAAAGCAAAAAAGTCTGCTGTAGCAACACGAAATGGCAGACAAACCAGCTGAGGCACAAAGGGAGAATGTGTTCCACCCTTAACATTGGAGAAGGTGGTTAAAATGGCTGAAAAGCTTATATACTCTTCACTTATTCAAGATCTGAGAACATCTTGAGTTCCTTATTAGCTGCAGTAAAAATGCCGCTAATAAAAAGGGCACAGAAAATTACTAACATGACTCTGAAACTTCTTTCATATTGTAGGATTCAAGTCACATCTGTTATTTCATTGATCCAAAAAGCCCTATAACACCACTATGGTTTTTTAAATACATGTGTGTATATCTTAACACATACTGTGGTTATAACCTGTTATGCAGTCACACCTGTACTGTACATTGTGAATATTAATGTATTATTATATGGAGAGCAGGAAAACACTCATCATTTTACATATGAAAAATTTTGATTCAGGAGGACATGTGGAATGCAGAAGAAGAGGAGAAAACAGCCCACTCGACACTGGATTGCCTGACCCAAGTGCTCTTACCACTCCTGGCCTTGGAAGAGACACTGCAGAGAGCAGCAGGGCTACCAGTGGTCATGGAGAGCACTCAGGAACTGTCTGGGGCACAGATCAGTTCTAAAACATTTTGTGAACACATTCTTCCATTTAGATTCCATCCTCCTGGTGTGGTTTTATCACACCACACCAGGATGATTCATTAGGCTATAAATTATTTCAAGACCAAAGACTAGGGCTGTGCATTGAAATGCACAGGGCAACCATGAAAAATCTCAAAATCTGTCAACAAATGAAGCTCATTTGGAAGAAATTGAATACAAAGGGCAGCTATGAAACCACACAGTGTAGGAGCAGCAGGGAATTGGTGCTATGGCATGAACTTTAAAGTATCTGTCAACTTAGCATTCCTTGTGTTTGAAAGCCATACAAACCCAGGGGTCTCGAGGCCAAGCAGAGCTGTCTGCCTGGGATGGGAATCCAACCCCACCACATTGTTACCAGGTTCAGTCCACAGCTAACTGGGAAAACGTTCAGAGAGGCACCGACACACTATGTCTGGTAAGGGAAGGGAATGAATTAAGGTACGGATTATATCTTCCCCTTTTTCACACAACCTCAAGGTTTTGCTTGGCTAGAGAGCTAACTAACTAAAAGAAACCAGTAGCAAAGTCAAAGACTAGAAAATTCATCTTTCTAAGTGGAGCATACTAAAATACTCCCAAAACAGGCATTAAAACTGTCATTTTTTTCCCTCTACATGACTGGAAAGGAATCATTCTCCATCTGCCTCTACGATTAAGAGGGAATGATGGCACCATCCAGTAAATACAGCCAGCAATGTTTATTGCTATTGTGAAGTCAGTATTTGTGCTCATTTATCTTCCTTACCACGCAGATGTGAAGTTCTAGGCGGTTCAGCTGCCTGCTTGGGTCACCCAAAAAACTTGTAAGGGTTATCAAAAAAGTTGTATTTAATACACTGGCATTGCTATACTGCTGTTAACCTAATTGATTGTGTAACCCTACATTATCTGCACATAAACCAGCAGAAATGTATGGCATTTTTAAAGAAAAGCCATCCATCCCCTCTCCTTTGCTAGAACAAATTTGGTCTCTTCTCAAAGTAACAACAGGCCAAGACGGATCCAAACTCTGAAGATATTGATTCATAGCCTACTGCCTCAAGGACTTTTTAACTTGTAACAACCTTCAATAAAACTTGCACCAATTTTTTTTCTGTAATGCAAACTGTCAACTTCAGGATTGCAAACACTCAGTTTCCCACATTTCATTTACTTTATTGTAGGCAAGGGGCTTTGTCCTACTGAAGCATGGCTGGGAATGCTTTGGTTGTCATTCTAATTCACTGCCACTTGCAAGAGGAGAGCCACTGTTTTTCCAAAACAAAAGGCAAAAAATACTTTATAGTTTCTGGCTAAGCAGGTTAAAGTTAAACTATAAAAGTTCTACTGCAATGGCATCCGTTTCCACTAGCAAAAATACCACAGATTTGAATCTAGGTTGCCATTACACATGAATTGGTATTCTATTTAATATTCTTTTCATGGCACTTCTAAGTACATTTGATCTCTTTGATAGCTTCTTGGCAATACTTTTTCATTAGAGTCATTATCTAAAAATCTTTTAATTTCTGTTTTAATACACGTAAACTTATTGTGAAGCCGACTTAAATACTTCTAAAGCCACTCAGAACAGGGGACTCAAATGTGCTAATCTCCACAAATTCGGAATACAACTTTTTGAATAGCAGATAGGTGAACTGAAGATGACTAGGAGCACATAGGCATTCTTGCTCACTCATAGCAAGTTACTTTTCTCCTTCCCTCATAAAGATTTCACCTTAAACAAGCCAACGGGGATCTTCAGTCTGCATTTAATAATCAGGTTTGTTTAGATTTCCATTTTGCAAAAGAATTACAGGCTGTGAATGAATCGAATAGTCTTCCAAGCTGAATTTATTGTCAGCACTTTGTTCAACAGTGACTTTTCTGGATCTCAAATACAGAATTTTCATCACATACTTGTCATGTGATGAAAATTTGTAAGAGAAGCAAATCATAGTATAATCCAGAAAATGCAAAGGCTTTAACATGACAGATGCATTATCCAGATCTACTTCTGCAAGATTTGCTCTTCTGCAGCCTGGAAAACAACAAGGAAGTAGAGTTACTGATAAACCAAGATTAGAGTCACATCCCAGTCATTGGACTAACTATGATATGATTCATTTATAATTGTTTCCACTTAGCTTCACCCTTGGGTTTTGCTATGAGACACCTCACTTTTTCGGTATTTGGTAGTGATTGTCAATTCAAATCAGATTAAACCGTAACAACAAAGTCTGGGGGGAGACCCTGTCCAGGAAAACTTGGAAACAGCTATTACTTGATATTCTTGAAAAATAAAAAATACTCTGCTGCTTTGGAGAAGCCCAGGATAGGAAGAGCAGAGCTGTCATCTGCTAGAACCGAGATAAATCAACACAGCTCTGTCAGAGAGCCCAATATAGGACACTGTATTATGTACAGTCTGAGGATGTCTTAATAGCTTCTCGCTCTCCTAAAAGCTTATAGCTCAGCCCAAATTCCACACACATAATTCTTCATCCTACATAACGAGGTGATTGTTATATCATTGACAAATGCGGAATAAAAAATTCAGGCTTTGGTTATGAAATATGCTAACCAAGAATCAAAACTGATTAAACCCAAGTAACACGAGACAACTGATTTACTTTGCATCCATGAAATGTTAAGTCATTTACATAGCAAGTGCAGAACCATCTCTGACAACTCTTGCCTTAAAAATCCCCCAAACCTGTCCTTGGTCTCCCTATGCAGATGCTCTCATGTGGAAGAAAAAGTAAATAGTCAAGACTGGAGTCTAAGTACTGGTAGAGTAGAAAAGATGAAGTGTGTGAAGGAGAAAATAAGATCAGACCTGGCACAACATCAGTAGTTTAAATGACAAAGAACATTGTTGTTGCATAGTGATCTATGGGTAATACAAAATAAACTCAAGGCTTACAGAAATATCTCTGACAATTTAATGATTTTTGCTGTAGTGAAGAAGCAGAGCTTAATGTTAAAGGATTCTTGCACCCGACTACGTTGGTGGTAGGTTTTAAAGTTACACAGGAAAAAAAATAGCACTACTATTCTTCAAAGCGCGACACCAAATCTTCCTCTCAGCAAAAGCAGCAATGTCATGCTGGGACACCCTCTGCAACAAAGCAACCCTGTTTATACCTTAACAGCACTGGGAAAAGTTCATTTAGCAGCTGTACCTGTGATTCCAGCTGTGCCCAAACTTACAGCACAGCAGCACCTGGTGACTCTTCTGTGCCCCAGGCCATGGCTGTCTATACTATTAAACTGTTAGAAGGGTCCCTGGCACAATTCTGCCCTGTGCCAGCTAGCGTTTTCCCATGCAATCCCAAGCACAGTTTGAGAGTTGGCACCGTTTCCAGCCCTATGGGAATGTTTTGTAGGTTAAGAGATTTTTAATGGTATGGATGTGGGTCATTCTGTACCAGCTGGCCTCAGCGCCCAAAACATGCACAGGCACATTTACAAGCACAGAGTTAACCTCTAATACAATATTAATTGCAAAGTAAACACTGTTTCTTGCGGAGTTTTTTTCCCCTTTTTCCCCCGTAAAAGTTCTTGCAACACCTCACAACACTGAAAACCAGTAAGTTTCCTTAAATAAATTCTGAGTTTGTTGAATGACAGCTATTTCCAATATTTACCTCTTGGAATGTCCTAGAAATTCAAGCTACATAAACAAAGGCTTGTATCATTCAAAGTGCTCTGGTAAATAGCTGCTGAAAACTTCAATGCTTCCAATTCAGAGAGCTTACAGAAGCAAAGGCATTTATATTCTGAAGCTACATTTGTAAATTGCTCAAGCATCATACCATCACAATCATACAGGATAAAATAATCTTTAATAACAGGGAGAGTAAGTCTAGATTCATGCTTCTTGCTTCTCAGAAGCATCAAAGCTGACTGTCCATGTGACTCAATGGCAGTCTCTAAGTACTCGATTTAGAGCCGTAAAGCTGCAAACCCTTATATATGAGAGCAACTTGGCACAGACAAGCTGCCTCACAGAACTACTTCTTACTCATTTCCTGTATCCCCATACTTTGTGATATTCTTTTATGGGCATATCTTACATCTTAGTAGACCCTATTATTGTCAGTAGAAATCTGCCCAGGAGCAATTTGCAGGATCGCAGCTTATTTGGCCACTTTAAACTGAGTGAAACTACTGTAGTTGGAAAGACTTTCCAAATCCTGTGTTCTCCGGATGGACTTCATTGCAGCTCCAGAGAACAATGAAGGAACACCTCTGAGCATGCGTGAGCAACACAGACAACGTGTATATGGACAGGCAAACACCACAAGAATGGTAAAAGTCATAAGGTTCACTTTGGTAAGCAGTCACAGAGGTGTGATGTGATGTGCACTAAGCCACAGGGTGGCTTTGGCAGAACCCAAACCCCCAGTAAGCATCCCGTCCTCTTGGCCATGCTGCTCCCCAGGGCAGCGTGCCTCCTGCCATAGCACCCTCCTTTGGTCCACATCATCTCCTTCAGACCACAGCCCAAACACAAAACTGGGTTCGACCTTGCCTGAAACGAGATCTAAATTTCCCCTCAGCTAAATTTCAGAATCTGGAAACCAGGCTACTGCAGGGCTTTCATAGTGCTGTTGTTCCTGGAGAACAGAAACACATCCTTACAATGCAGGCAGCTACAGAAAAATCAAATGGCTTTTTCCAGCCTACCCATGAAAAGAATCAAACCACAGCAACAAAGAGAAGAACTTATTACCATGGTTATTGCTGCTATTTCTAGACAATGTGAATGGGTTTTTCAGGCTTTCATGAGAGAATTTACAGACTCTGGGGCAAGCATACTGTTAGTAATTGCAGTTGCATTCTGCCACTTGAGTATTTTTGGCAATTGAACTGTCAAAAACCATTTGATAAAAAAAAAGTCTCCACATCGTTAGTGCCAGCAAGGAGGATATTATGTGCCAAAGTATGAAGTGAAAAGTACATCTGCTTTTACAAGTGAATCTTCTGCAGCTCATGAATTTCAAACCCCAATCCCCTTCCTGGCCCTTTGCAGGACTAAGCTTTGAGGTTGTCACACACGCTACCAGGTCCTTCAAAAGGTTTTTCAGTTCTACACAGCAAAATACCAGTGTTCTTCATTCAAACCTAATTGCTGTTCTACCTGACCTCACACTGAAAGAGTACTGTATTTCTTACACCACTGCCTTTCTCAGCAGATCACTGCAATGCCTGTTCTCTCCTGTTTAGATCTCTTCCTGTATCCAACAAAACATGTTAGTTTTCAGAACTGCAGCTCTCAGTGAAGCCAGTAGGACCTGCAGGATGTTCAACATGTTTGAAAATTGGATTGCTAAAAAAAGAGGCTCTCGAAACACACTGGAAAATTCTGGGCTGCAAAACTAGAAACTAAGTAAAATCAGATGAATTTTATAGTCCTCCAGGATTCTTTTCAGATTTCTGTGTTTGTCCTTTTTCTTATGATCCTTATTAAAACAAATTATTTACTATTTCTTTTTTAACTTAAAACGCAGTAAACCCAGCTGTCTGAAGTTTCCTCAAGCTTGAGCATTCAAGATGTTCCTCAGCATTTAGGTACCAGCTCTTTTCAATTTAGAAATTTCTAATTACATTGGAACCAGAAGCACATTTGTCAAGATTTATGAATCAACAGATCTTCACTTTGAGTAACTGATTCTAATTACAAAGAACTGCCCATCTTCCTTTAACATACTGTTTGTTCAGTCCTTTCACCTCAGCCTTACTTAATTTCTCATCTCTTGTCTAGGTTGTAGATTAACAACAATTTTCTTTTAATGAGTGTGTGCATTCAGCAGTGAATTGTGGGAGTTGTAATCAATCAGAAACGCATCCATTTCCATGTTTACTCTTGTAAAGTTGCAGATGGGGAAAATAGGTATTTCAGTGGGTTGTTTATACTGCCAACTGTTCATATTTTGTCTAAAGAAAATCGTATGAGGGAATAATAGCAATTTTGCCCACTTAAAAATAAAGTACATATATTATTAATCAATTATACATTAAATAAAGTACCACTAAGTGCTTGAATAAGATAGAGAAAACGATGGCTGATTTTGCACCTGCACATCCTAGGAATTTGGGAAAGCAAGCAATACTAATGTAAAATGAAAAGCTATACAAGATTTAAATGCTTCCAAGAAAGGAGTCCTATAGCCACTTGTGATTACACCTACCACTGAATTGCACATGACAACTTCCATCCATTTTCTGCCTACAGTGATTGAACACGAGGTCTCTGACAGTAACTTTCTAAGTCAAGGAACTTTAGTGGTTCATTTAAGTATATTTTAAAACAGAAAGGTTTTATACTGCCCTTATTGATCACTGAGGATAACACAGAGGTCTTACAAAGGAAAGGTGGTGTCTTGTTGCCAACAAGACGAACAACTTGGGATGAACAACTCTACTGTTTTGCCTTATGAAAGGATAATTTTTGCTAGAGGACATCTGGATTTGATAGTTCTGCCTCAGACTTCTCATATATAGTTAGTCTCCTTCAGCTTTAGTAAAATAGTATTATCTCCATTTCTTCCAGATTCTTCCTATCTGAGCTGGTGAGCTCTCAGAGACAGATCCAACCACTATGAACGCCCTGTGTGTTGGGCACAGTTGTGCTCCAGCCTTGCTGGGTGGTGAAGCACAGCCACGACAGACTATGGTGCCACCTCCACCACTAACAGCCCATTCCCCATCCTCACTCCTGACTGAAATGAAGGCTTGAGAGCTCTGCTCGACCAGTTCTTACAGATGCTTTCAACAAACAAAAACTTCATCCACAAACTCCAAGGTAAGGAATGCTGCTGATTTTGCCCAGCATAGGCATGCACTCATTTGGTTGTGTGGTTGGAGAGAAGTGTGGCACCTCGCTGAAAGTTTAAAGCAGCCTGAGAAACTTGAATGAAAAAAATATACAAATAAGCTGCAAAGACTGTATACACCCTGAAACATTTAACTAAAACACACAACACTGAGACATACAATTCACATGTACATGTATACAATTAAGTTTGGGTCCTGGAAAACTAAAAAGACAAAATTAAAATGCACAATGCGAACTGCAAACTCTACCAAGATTATATTTTTAGCAGCAATGGATTGAATCAAAATACATAATTCACAGTTTCTTCCTAATCCATTTCAAAGTGAAATATTAATCAAGAGAAATATTTCATTCCACCATTTATTTCCGTTTCTCAGAAAAAAATGCATTTTATACCTGTCTCCTTTATTGCTTTGCAGAGCTGTAGGGCTCAAGAGTGCTCGTTGCCAGCTTACAGATTTTGCTTAGCCCTATGCTAAGCACCTTCAAAACCAGACTGCAAATCACCTTGAGTTTGAAACTGGAATAGAAATTAATTTGCCTATAAAAGCTGGGTGCCTTCTGTACATTTCAGACCTTAAACTGCAAGTTAGGATGTTGCACTGGCATTTTTCAAACTCAGATGAGATTATGTCTTTGTTACAAAATTTGATCTTTTCCCAACCTGAATTTGTTAACTCAAAGGCCAACATATGCAAAGTAACTGAGGCTAAATTTTAGGCTCCTTCCTCATCCTTAAAACATCTCTTATTTCACTTGTAAACAGCAGAGCCCAGCATCATACCTAAGGTTTTATTTTGAGTTAGTTACCTTGGAAAATACACAGCCAAAGGGTGCTAGACACACGGAGGACAGTATCTGTCTTAAAATCAGGATTATCATACCAGGAGCTCCCACTGAAATTCTCTTCCCTCAGGACTACAGTTCCTACCTGACCATTTCTAAACTTTTTTTAAAGCATTCTCAACTACTTAAGATCTTTGTGGAAATTCTCTGTAAGCCAAACGACAATCAAGCCCCTTTAAAATCCCCCCAGCTCTCTTCCATTGTATGCTCATCATAAGATGCACAGCAATCATCGAGTTATGTTTCACATAGTCTTGAGAGAAGAAAAAATTGTGAGATCTTTGCAGTGATTTTATTAAGATGTCTCCACTGATACACAGTCAAACTCTTTCCTTTGTCAAGATAAGACATGCTATTTGCTGTTCCAAACCTCCAGAAAATTATGGGCAAGACAGAATTGCTACTGTTCTATGCTTGCAGATCGCATGCAGAGCTAACATTGTGCAACCCTTGGCATGCTTGAAAGATAAACTGCAATTTTTAATGTACTGCCATCAGGTTTTCACTGAATACCCTCCTCAGACTCTGGAAACAAATGACTCTTTGTTTGGGAGCCTTGTGATCAATTGGGATGGCTGTTCTGTGGCTATTTCAGCTACGCTGGCTGTGTGCTTTGCTGTGTACATGGCTTTGAAGAAAAGACATCTGTAACTGAAGAGAAATAGCTGATTAAGTGCCCTCTCCCAAACTATCATGCCATTATTCATCTTGATAAACAGCCTCTCCAAGGAGGGAGAAGCAAGCCAGCCGCGCTTCCAGCTCACAACTCCCTCCGGGCTGGGCTCAGTGCTGTGCCTGCACCCCTGCACCCTGCTCCTGCCTGCTGTCACATACTGCTCCTCACCCACAGCCACTGACCATGAAATCAAGAGCCAACACAGCCCATCGTGTCAGACCACTGCTATGTGTCCTGCCACCGTGGCTAGGTACGAGAAGAGAGGTTACAAACTGACCAAGCTACATCAGCCTGCTTGCAGGCAAAACACAATTAAGACAAAGTCCCAAATCTGATGAAGAATGCATACAGCTTATCTGAACACGTAATTTCTGCATCTTGGCTCTGTCTTTCTGGCCAGACACCTGGAAACCCTTCTCTAAGAGGCACACAGCTGCCACCAGTGGGGTTGGCTAACATTTCTGGCAGCACTGGTGAGAGAGAAAGTGAACCACAGGCAATGGTCCAAGAAACTTCTGCCAGTGCTACCCTCCCTCACCAGTCCTGTGCTGGTGCTTTCTCCAGCCTGGGGGCAAGATACAACTGAGCACATGTAAAGAGGTATGGACCAGCAGAACTGCCTCAGGCTCACAACATTTCTATCGTTCTGCTATCAGAAACACTGTGAAAGCAGAAGAGATTCCACTTAAAAGATAGCTTAAGAAATACTGGATCTGCCTTTTTTACGCTTTTCAGGTCTCAGTTTCTGGCTCAGGTTTCTATGGAGAAGCCACCTGTGCCCTGCTGTGCAAAGGCATCACGGAGGGTCACGGCAGTGCAGAGGGATGAGCTGCACAAGCCTGGCCAGCTGTGGCATGAAGCACCACAGTCATTGAGAAGGTGTCTTCCATTCTTCATCACATACAAACCACACTAACTAAGCAAAGCTGTGACCCACAGGGAGCAGACCCACAGGTATTCACTATGTGGGGCACATCCAGCATCTTTTGCCATTGTCAGCCATCAGTGAGGATGCGCTTCACTGTGCTCTGCTTAGGGACCACTACTGCCCAGCACAGCAGAAGAGTGTGAATGATACTTGTTTAATGACATCTTCTTCTTCCTCCGAGTTATTTATCTTGTCAGACTTGAGGCCAATTACTAACAAAAACTTTGACATGACAAATGTACCACAGACTCCGTCAGTCCTTCAAGCAGAGCTAAAAGTAGCAAACTAGCACGTGAGGACAGGGCATGTGGCAGGGAAAAGCAGCCCCTGCTCTTGGCTCTGTGCTGTCAAGAACAGCAGCCACACAGAGCAGCCTTACTCGGCAAAAATCACATTACAGAAGTCACTTTCCAGAAAACCAACTAAAGTTAACTTGAGTCAATAGAGAAACTAACTCTTTTAATGAAAAATTAACTTCTAAGCTGAACTATGTAGCAAAGAGGTCTGATTTGGTGCATGTGAAACCACCAGGAAAACCAGCAAGTCCTGATATATTCCAGTACCTCAAGCATAAACTGTGATGTTACGCCTTTAAGTCACAGAACAAGGTGTGAAAGACAACTGTTAACAGAAGCAACTTCCCACCCTGTCCACTGCAAGTGAAGGTAAATAAAATCACCCAAGGCTGCACACCCAGACAGCTACCACAGCTCAGCTGCTGAGCCACGGTCACAAATTTAAGACTGGTCAAGTCATCCAGATGACACCCACCATTAGATGTTTAGCTCCTGGCATAAGAGAAAGCAAGCTATAGTATAGTGCTTTTCGTAAATTGAGACTAATGCTATGCCAAACAGAAGGAGCTAGAGAAATCCCAGACTTCTGGAAAACTATTTGCAAAACACGTTAGTTTGTCCCTGCTTGCATTCAGCATGAGGGAAGACAGCAGGACATGGCTTCACATAACAGTCAAGCCGAATTATCAGTAAGAGGTTCAGGTCTTGCTTTCCATTCCTCCTTGTTCTGTCAAAATGCAGCATTAGATCAGTTTTCAGTCCGTACTCCATGTAGCCCCATGGAATGGAAGAAAACCAGCTCGCTGCTGTGCCTGATTTGTATTTGTACTCAAGAACTTTTGGGCATCCATAAATCAAGAGATTGGAAGAAAAAAAAAAATCCCTGAATTAGACCAATTCTCTAGTGCTTGTTAATTTAACTTCCAATTTCTCAGCCACTAGCCTAATTCAGAGGCTGCCATCAAAAACATAATTTATCTGTGTCTTGCTTCAGATTTTCTTAATGTACTTAACTACAATCTCTCACACACAGAGTGCGGTTTGGATAAATCCTGTAATCTAATCAATCAGCTAATTCCACTGCAAGCCAAAAAGGAGAGGGGTGAGGAAAAAGCAAATGCTAAAACTTTTCATTACATATTTCTCCCAAAAATAAATCACCACCTAATGGATTGCTAAATTCATGCACAAGTAAATTACCAGCAGATAATTAAGAATTAATAGCCTTCTGCGATCAGAGGTTGCTACTCATAATGAGCTGACTGAGAGATTATGAAAGAAGGCTTTTTCTATAAAATAAATTGAAATACAAATGCTCCTACACCACACTGAGTATGAAAAACTAATAAAGAATATCAGAAATGAAATCGCATTTACTCATTCTCTCCATGGCACATGAGAATTTTAAGTAAACTGAAGCTTATTTCCACATTTGTTTGCACTGCAACACTACAACGTTGTTGTTGGCTTCAGCCACGAACACTGAATGAATCTCTAATGCCAAAGAATGGCTTCAGTGGTTTCTCATTATAAACCTGTTATTTCAGACATCCAAGATGACTATGTATATGGAGAAGTCTAAAGCCTACCCATACATATCACACAAAATCTCCTCCAATAGATTTAAAGATAAACATGCAGATACACATGAAACATACAGCATAGCTAGTGCCATTTCATATGAAAAAGATTATGAAGGAGCTTGCTAATGCATCTTTGAAGTTCGTTGTGTTGCCAGGATCATACATCCAAGACCTTCACACACCAGACAACACCACTGGTTAACACCTCGGGTACCCAGGCAGCTGCTCTGCATCAACAAATGCTGGTAGCACTGCCAACACCTCTGTGAACTGCTTTTGCTCACACAGGTCGAAGTATGTGCAACAAGGTACTGCATCTCTAGAAGTTATAGCCTCTTGGAAAATCCAAAATAAATGTGCTTAAACAACAGTCCGGCACTGCCCCACACAGCCAGCTACAGGGTCTCACCCTGAGATCAGAAACTCCTCAAGAAGCACCAATTTCACCCTCTGTGGACACGTGAACACAGCCTAAGGGTGGAAACATCAACCAGCTTAAGCTGATCTGGACAGCACAGCTGCCAAAAGCATCAGTCGCTTTCCTTGCCCCTTACAGCTTCCTGTGGTCCTTCCTTGCCTCGGCACTTGCATCTGCGTGGGGACGGCAAAGCAGTGATAAACCAAAGAGATTAATTCTCAGTCAGATCAGGAAACCAAACCAATTTTCTCTGTGGCCAAACGAGAGGTATGACTACCCCTTTTAAACCCACATTCAAACACAGCAGCAGAGTCATGCTTTCTGGTGCCAAGTTTCTCTAATACAAGAGATCTAGAACAGCCTTGAAGAAACTGTCAGACATTATAGCATTATATTGATTAACAATATACAGCAATGCTCTCAGAAACAGGCTCATTTTTTCTCCATAAGGCTGCAAGTCAGAGAAAACATTAACTTGCATTTACAAAAGACAGAGCACAGATCTTTAATGCTGTGTTTTACCCTGCTAAGGCTTCAGACTTGTGACATTTCAGACCAAGACCAGGTAACAAGAACTTAAAAATATGAGCTTTAATAAATAGGCTGTGTTTTTTCCTCCTGATTTTACTGGAAGACCATCAATATTGGATGAACTCCTTTAGATGTACTGTGCCCAGAGCCACTGCATACCAAATGCTACAGCAGCTATGCTTCAAAGAGAATATTCTGTCATAAGCTGAGCTTTAGCAAGGCCAGCTCCTGATCAGACTGCTGCAAAGAGTCTTGCCAAAAAAGCACATCCATGAAGGCTGTGCTTCATTATTTCGATGACAAATACCACTACTCCACAAGGCAGCGTTCACCAGGCAGAAGTACATGATAGCATCAAATGCCACAGGACACAGCAAAGACAAAAGCAGTAACAATCAGAGAAAAAAATAGTCATTTGGTTGCCAGTGGTGAGGGATGGTTTTTATCCGTAATTTGGTGTTCACAAGATGCTTGCATGTGGCTGTGGACAGCCCAGCAGCGTCGTTTACAAAGGAAAAAAAACCAAAACAATAATCACTTCAGCTCTGTGTTGGTACCCACTAGACCATGAGCTTGTGGAGAAGTAGGAGACTGCATGCAGTACAGACAACAATGCTGTCTCAATTCAGTTATTAGATCCAGAACCAGAATTACAAAGGCAGTTATTAATATATTGATGCAAAACTTCCTATCCTACAAAATTTTGGGGGGCAGGAGCAGAAAGAATTTGAAAAATTTCTCATTTTCTGTGTAATCTGAGATTTTCGGTTTCTACCCTTGTAAAACAGGCTTATGTGTGCATCAATGCACTGTTGCTCTGGTAAATCAGCCTTAAAGGAAACAGTCTCCAAACAAAGAGCAGCAAAGAGAGAGCACTGCCCAGTCTCAGCAAGCACAAAGCATGCTCAGTCTGCTCCGGCCCACCAAAATGTTAAGGGCATCAAGAGATGTTGACTTCCCTGGAAGTTGTTGCTCACCTCTACCTATTTACCTGAAACAGATTACTTTATTGATCCACTTTAGGAACGGTTCTTTAAATCCCTATTTAAACCACAGAAATTAAGATTTTCTTTGTCTTTGCAACTAATCTCCAGTCCAGAGGACAGCTGAGTTATTGCAGCCCACCCCAGCAACTGCCCAGACCAGCACACTGTGGTGTGGTGAATCTTCTAGCTTGCCCTGGAAGTTTTCTCCTTTCTTCTAAAGCAAACGGCCAGAGGTGTTCTTCCACATGAAAATTCTGGGATTATTTTCTAAGAAACTTAGTTGGTCCAAACAGCTTCACTATTGTTCCTGTACATTCATGTCTCCTGCTCTTGCTTAGTTAGAGCGATCGATCGTTTGCATCCTCCTTCCCATCCATCTCCCACTACAGTACAACAAAACTGTCAAATAAGATTCATTGCCATAAAATTATAAGAGCAATCCTCCTCAATGCTTACTATGGAAATGTTAAAAGTGCAATTCCACTTTTTGCTTTTCTTTTCCATAGCAGTACAGCGAGCAGCATGTAAGAGTGGACCTCTGCAGAGCAGAGCACGCTCTAAGCTCTGCCCTGGCCACCTGGGTGATCCCAGAAAAGTTACTGTGCTTCCACATCCTTCAATATTCCTGTCTGAAATAATGATAGTCTCTCCTGAGCACACTGATTATTTGCTGGGTTTATTTTCATTCAATTATTTCACTGGTGCCCATGATGAACCAAACACAAGACATGCAGAATGAGTCAGAGAAACCCCTCTTCTTCCTCACCTCCTTCAAGCCTCCAAATCCCTAAACAAATGCCACCAAGGATTTTTGTGGTGGTGGGTTGTTGGGGTTGTTTTTGTGCAAATAGAAGCTTGACATACCTGCACAAAAAAATTTATGATCATCTCATGAACCAGCATTTTAGTGGTGTTACGAGCTTGCTTCAGTTGCTTCAACTGACCTTGCTGCTATGCAACCGAATTACCGAGAAGACAGCTGTGAATTAATTGTGTATTAGACATCCTATGGTATCTGTCTGTGCATATACCTCTAACCTGCAACAGCCTCCTAATGTCTCATAAATCTAATCTCCAGTTTTCTAGCAGTATTTTTAAATATCTACTAGAACATAAACATACCTTCCAAGTATTTTGAAAAAGGATTAAAAACTAACAGCACTGCTAACAGAAATTTAATGGATCAGTATACTACGGACTTCCACAAAGATTTCCTAAGAACATATCTCATTGCTGGTACTGTGCCCTCCATCCCAGTGCCTTAAACACATAATGCACTCACTGGGAGTACACACATCATATACTGGTAAGTTGGAAGATCACTGCCCACACACTGCAGCCAAATGCACAGCAGTGGAAGTGGGGGAATTTCAGGGATGAACCCAAAGTATTGATATAGACTGTCTTGTGACATTTGAAAGAGGCTGCTATGTGAATTTAACTTGAATTTTCCAGACTCTAAAATAAACGTCCCGCTGTAGTTCCACCCCATGCCAGTACGTCTCCCATGAGGTCACCATATGAGATAACCAGAAAGGGCAAAACATTTCCATGTCCTGCAGCTCCTCGCAAGCTGTTTCTATGAATCCACCTCTAGAACAAAAAGTCAATATGTAGTTGGTTTTCTGCCCACTGCACCCCTCATCACTCATTTGATATTTACTTTATTTTTAATTAAAAAGATATATAGTCCCTTCAAGGGCACTAAAACAGAGCAAGTGTTTAGAAAAATCAATATAGGCAGGTTGTGGCTCCCTTTAGAAAACTTAATTGTTGACAGCAGATCTGCAGCAAAACAGATAAGAGTATGAAGAGATCCCCAGTGCTCCAGCACAACCCACTCCAGGCACCCCAGGAATAACTGTGTTGAGTTGCACCATTTCCAGTGGCCTTTGCTCCAGCCCTGTAAGCTCTCCCAGCGAAGAGCCCAGACCGAGGAAGTGGTGAGAATTTGGTGGTCACTGTACCGTAATAAGAGACTGAAACACCCCTGTAAGAAGCTGGAAATGTGAAGAACTGTGCTGATTATAGACCCAGCTGGTAGGACCTCCAGTTGCAGATGGAGAGAGTGAGGAGGAGGGAAGCAAAAAGCAAACATTGCTGTTAGCTGATACTTCCCAGCCCTTTCGTGTGGGCACCTCTGAAGAGTTCAATAGTGCCTTCTTACTAGGAATGAAAACTTGGCTGGTTCAGGGGAATAGGAGTGGCTAATAAAGTCACATATTCATGCTACAGATGTGAGACATCTTGTTGGAATGGCTAGATCAATCCATTTGGCTCAACATAAAGCTTTCACTCCTAAATGAAGATGACTTTAAGGAAAACACATAGCTAAGCCTCAAAATTCAGTTAGAGGGTATTCACTTTTTGCTGCTTCATGTTTACACTCGGAGCCAAGTTCCTCAGATTTGCTAACCTCAACAGATGGCCCATAGCTCATCTGATGCACGGTGTGGTTCAATAGCTGGCCCGGGTGGAAGCAGCAGTGTGACTGCAACACGCCTGGTAAGACACATAGTCCCCAGTTCTCTCTCCTTTGGATGGCTCTCATTAATTTGCAGTGATTAACTATTATGGCTGGAACGAACAAAGTATTGCTTCAGTACCCTCCCTCCAAAATCAAGACAGCATGTTTTTGAAAGTGTAGAACAAACTAAGAATTTTTTTTAATTAACCTGATTGCCAGGGATTGGATACTTCAATGTTTCTCTTCTAGAAGCCCTATCTTCAGTTATGCAGAATGACTCTAATGAGTTCCTGAGATTAGCAGAGGTAAAAATGCATCCAGAAAGTAGAACTTGGAACACTCTTGCAAAAAAGCTAAATTAAAATAAAATACATACAACTCCAGCAGCAATCTTTTTCTCATGGCTGTGACAAGTTACAAGACCCTGAATTTTGTCTAGATACTCACACAGAAAGGAGTAACACTATTTTGGTGTTTTCCTCATTCACCTATATATTGAAAAAAGCAAGTCTGATATATCTGCAATGCAAGGATAACACTGAATTTTAAATTCAGACACTTGGCATTGTCCCAAGGAATGACTGAGACTTGGAGAAAAAACACTTAGCTTGAACCCAAATGTCTCCCTTCCCGAATCATAAACAAGTCTTTTCCCACATACTTTTTGTGTCTGAGTATGTCTTCAAGCATATGGACGCAAATTAGAATTTTCTTTATTTTAATGAATTTGAAAGATTGGAAGAGGTGTTCCAATTTCATGTGCCTGTAACTGGATGGAGGTAAGGTATTTATACCTTGAAAAATGACTAGTTAGAAAGGAAATAAATGGTGCATGCCATGAATATGGCAGATACACCCTTCCAAGCACTGTCTACAGTTAAGCACCAGCTTCGCAGCACTAAGGATGAGATTATGCACACATCCAGAAGCACAAAACTATGTGCAATGGGGCTGCATCATAATAGATATTGTGACTTTACTGAACTATTTTAAATGACATAGCAAAATTAAATTCATTTTATCAATCAAATGTAAACAGCAACACTTTTAACGTCTGCAAAAGCCATCAGCAGACTGCAAGCAAAATGGATTAGCATTTGCCTTGCCTACATAAAGTATTTTTTTAAAAACCTGCAAATATAGGAAGCCTTTATATGAAATACCAATAATGTTTATTTCCTTAGACAGTATAAAACTTATTTCTAGCAATTGCTGACTCCAATAAGAAAAGCCTTTAAACAATGCTAACAGCTCGGGTGGTCTACTGAAATACTGCAGAAACCAAGTCATGTTTTCCATACATGTAAAACAAAAACTGCCTCACTGATAAACGTTCACATAGGAAGCAGTGACAAAATATCACAGCAAATTCTGCCCGATCATAATTACATGGGTCACAAGTGAAAAAGGATGATGGCAAGCACCCAGCAAGTGCAGTAGCCTTGGAACGACTATAAGCAATGGCCAAGTTAAGTCCTTACAGCACAACTCAACTTTCTCACCTAGATGAGACAAAAACATCATGTTGGTCTCCACAATGGATCATGAAGACCACCATGATTGTTGGTACATTGCCTACCCAGCTGCCACCCCCAGCCCATAAGAAGGGCATCCCTTAGGGAGAGGCGAGAGCATTGGCTGGATAATTGCATTGACTCTGAGTATTCAGGAAGGTAAAGCTGTGGTTTTGCTCAGTTCATCCTGCACCCTGTATGGGAGTACGGAGCCACCCCTGCAAGCCTAGCAGGCTGAGGGGAGGAAAGCCTCAAGGACATCACTCCTCTGATACCTCCGGTTGGATGCATGAGAGAAATTAAGGCTCAAGGAACTAAGTCACACTTATACAGTTCCACATCCATATCCTTTACATAGTAATACATGATGAAAGTCATAAAAATAAGGTATAATTAAAACGAGGAGAGACCAGTAAAAGTTTTTAAAGCACAACAGTCTTGCACTGTTTCTTGCCAAAACAAACCCTTGAAGTTAATCTATTTTTTTTCCCCTTCAAGCTGCCCTTCCTTTCACCTTGCCTTTTATGAGGCCCCATTTAGAAAGGTGATCCCTGAACTCACAGACTTAGTCTTTCACAAAGCCCAGAGACAGAGCGGTTCACTCGAGTACAGGCCATCAATTCTGGAAAGAGACCTCTGTGTCTGGATTCAAAAGGGAAGTTGCTGAACATCCTTCCAAAAACAACACTCTTTAAAATGTGTACTTAATGTGTGGATTAAAGGGAGCTGGCCCGTGCTGCCAGCTCAAGGGGAAAATAAGAGCTCTGACTTAGCAGTTTAGAGCACATTAATGTAAAAGCCATGAGGAAATCTTTTGCTTGAAAGCATAGCCAGGGCATAAACACAGGCATGGTTTGTGCTTTTTCACTTGCAGTTAGCAGGCTTGAGGGACTAAAATAGCCAGCTAAGATGTTACTTTACATAGCTGGTCTGCAGAGCTATCGCCGATCCATTGTTGGGGTGGCTTCAGGCTGATGCCACGCAAAAAACCTAAGACTGATGCTTAGTAAATAATTTAAACATGCAGCCATCAAAGTGGCAGCATGCCTCCCTGGAGGGAAACTCTTACTCAGATTACAAGAGGAGAAAATTCTTACTGACCAAGAGCTATCTGCAATGTCTTGCAGTCTGGTCAGCAAACTGGGAAACCAGCTCTGGTGCACATTTCATTCACATTCACACATGGTTTTATTGCAGAAAATCAAGTAGATTCAATGTTGGCATTTAGAGCTAACACTGAAGATTTGCCCTTTTGAATTTTCTAAAAGTCACGGATAGGTCATTGTGGCTAAGTAGTCTGTGCCTTAGGAGCTCTGCTTAAATTGCAGGTGACTGGGAAGTGTTATATCCAAAACATGGAAGAATCTTAAAGTGACATTCAGAGATCTGGAGCTGAGAATATGCAAATGAGCTGAACTCCTTAAACTGGCATCTCCTGAAATATTGGACCACATTCTCCTACCATTTACATTCCTTCTGAATGACTGACTTGAGTGGCACTACACCTAATTTACTCACATGTGAGTGCGAGGTGAACTGAGAGCCGTGTTGCAAGGCATTCTTAACTTGACTTTCAAATTTCAGCCATTCACTCCTAGGATATGGCACGGTCATTATTTCCTTAAAGTCTCCCTATTATAATCACTACATTGGCACAGCTCATAAAATAGCTCTAACCACAAGACACGAAGATAGAAGCTACTCCAAACCCGTTTGATTTATTTTAAATGTGATTTCAGGCTGCAGACATAGAATATACCCAGGCAATTACAGAACTGATAGAAAATAACACTTGTGATCCCAGAGCATTGGGCTGCGAGTCAAGATAGTCTCATCTCCACATAATCATTTAAGGAACATCGTGCTGAAGGCCACCATCGACATCAAATTCAGGCTCTTGAAATTGTAGATAACTGTGAAATAAGGCATTTTGCCTGCAAAAGCCCACAAAATATATCCTCCCTCCACTATTACTCACTGTGGCAAAACCTCTAACAAATGTCACACATTTAGTGGCAAAGGGCTGGTCACAAACTGTTTAATGTGCCAGATGAAGAATGTGGGGAGGTCAAAGGCAGTGTCAGGATTGGGTTCCTACAATTTCAGGGAAGCTGAGTTAGTTAAATAACAAAAGTGAGTTTATAGCTCATAGAAAAGGCAGCTTCTCACCACCTGCTATAAAAACACGCACAGGGCAGTCTCCATTCTGGAAGAAAACCAAGAACTGAGTCAGGTTCTCCTTAATTCTTAAAAGAGACAAACTTAAGCTTATTTGTAATTCACTGCAGCTTTCTGAAAAATATTTTTTATCATATTCTTTTTCATCTGTTTGACACACCAAAAATCCTCCAGAAATCTTCCTTAACGCTCCCCTTGCACTGTAGGTACAAGTTATGCAAAGCCCTGGCTTAGCTACAAGGCAGCCAAATTCTGCCACTGAGTGCCAAAAGCTGCACCAAACACCGATTGTTGTGCTGTCTGCTATTACACAAATACACAACAAACAAGACAGGCCAAACAACCATAATGAGAATTTCTTGTCCCCAGTGTGGAAACTCAATCATAAACCTGGACTTCTGAGCTCTCTTTTCTTTGCTACAGAATGCTTGAACTTGTTGGACTCTTTTGGTATTTTTAATTTTACATTTTTATTGTCTTAAGTGTTCCTTGCCAAGACTGAAAAAGATGACTTGTTGAAGCTTAGCATTTGAGATTGGTGTGAGGCTTATTTGACAAGGCTAAAGCCAGAATGATATCAGTCTTCAGCCTTCTGGGAAACAGCAAACCTCTAGGGAGGATGAATGCTGCAAATACTGAAAGACTTTGTTCAACTATTAATACTGCATTTTGAAAGCAAAGAGAGTCAGCATCATTAACTTGCCAAAACCCTAAATGCATTGTAGTAACCTGAAAATGGGATTGTAGCACTAATAAAACAGTGAGAATTATTTTGATCTGCAAACACATGAGGCAATGATTCTGAAAAGAAAGCCATGTCTAAGTTTCTAAGTGATGATCCCTTTAAAGTAAAAGTCAGTCGTTTAAAATTAAGGCTCAAATATATTTCAATAACCAGAGTGTCAGGATTTTGATTCTGCAGGGACAACACTGACGATGTTTTAATTAAGCTCTCTGCTAATCCTCAAGTCTTGAGTCTCAAGTCTGTCTAATTCATTTGGAGAAGGGTGATGTATTTTCACAAGGAAAGTCATACACTAATTTTAGATACCGGTAGGGTTACATTGCTTTACTTTTTGTTGAAAACAGGTTATATTTTTGCTGACTTATATTCAGTTGTTTTAGTAAGGACTGTTACCACACCCTGAGAAACACAGAAAAACAGGTTTTGCCAAGTTAACTATTTTTCTTCTCTTTGTTGCTGAAAAAGCAATAAAATTATGAAGTTCTTATTAGAAATTTGGCAGCTACAATCCTTGTCTGCTTTTCTTGGCTGCAATATATTTAGCATCCCTCAAACAGCTTGCAAGAACCTGTCTAAGTCCAGAAAACAACTCCTCTGAGTGAGATGATTTTCCACAATGACAGTGAAGGTTTCATTGGCATCCAGAGGGACCTTGACAGGTTTAAGAGGTGGGCCAGTGCAAACCACATGAAGGTCAACAAGGCTAAGTGCAAGGTCCTGCACAGGGGTAGGGACAAAGCACAAATACAGGCTGGATGGAGAATGGCTGGAGAACAGCCCTGAGTAGAAGGACTTGGGGATATTGGCTGATGAAAAACTCAACATTAGCCAGCAGCCCATTAAAGCCAACAGTATCCTGGGCTGCATCAGAAGTGTGACCAGCAGGTTGAGAGAGATGACGACTGTCCCCCTCTGCTCTTGTGAGACCCCACCTGGAGTACTGTATCCAGTTCTGGGGTCCCCAGCATAAGGAGGACATGGAACTGTTGGAGCAAGTCCAGAAGAGGCCATGAAGATGATCAGAGGACTGGAGCATCTCTCCTATGAAAACAGGCTGAGAGAGTTGGGGGTGTTCAGCCTGGAGAAGAGAAGGCTCCGGAGAGACCTTAGAGCACCTTCCAGCAACTGAAGGGGCTACAGGAAAGCTGGAGAGGGACTTTGTACAAGGGCATGGAGTGATAGAATGAGGGGTAACAGTTTCAAGCTGAAAGAGATTGGATATTAGGAAGAAATTCCTGTGAGGGTGGTGAGACACTGGAACAGGTTACCCAGGGAGGTTGTGGGTGCCACCTCCCTGGCAGTGTTCAAGGCCAGGTTGGTTGAGGCTTTGAGCAACCTGGTCTAGTGGGAGGTGTCCCTGCCCATGGCAGGGGAGTTGGAGCTCGTTGCTTTTCAAGGTTCCTTCCAACCCAAACCATTCTATGATTCTATGAAGTCAATTTGACCAAGTCTCCTCCCTGAAATGTAACTTAACTGAACAGAAGAGAAGTATCCTTAGATACTCTGTATTAAAAACAGAGTGAAATTACATTTAATCTTGTATGGCCACCCTTTGATATAAAGATCACTTGTTTAAGAGTCACAGGCAGCAATGCCCAAGCACTCTTCATACAGAAGAGCTGGTTTGAGGACCAGGAAGCGTATGACTAAGGTGGCTGATCATCTCTCATTAAAGAAGTGAGCACACTGAGAATGAGAGAAAGGTAAATCCAGAGACAAAGCAGCCATAGAAAAAAGACACAGCAATCTCTTTGGTTACTTTTTTTCATCTCTGGCTCAAACCTGCCATTTACTGAGACTCTAGCATACCTCCTGTGCATACTCATGCACCCGGAGCTGCAGGAAGGCTGATTTTCCTCCTGTTTGATCCTTTAGAAAACCATCCTGAACACCGAGAAACACAGAGCAATTTCTGCAAACAGGGTTTGTCATCCATGTTGCCCCTCTAGCAGTGAAAGAGACAACTGTCTCTTTCCAAAAACAGTTTTGCAGCTCTTACTACGTGTATCTATACTTCAAAACCAAATAATCCGCATCAGACACGAAGCTTTAAATCCAACCACCACAGAGGTGAGGTAGGCTCAAGTCTTCCTGCTGTACCACCCAAGGCTGAGTACTGAGCACGATTTGGAGGAGACGCAGACATTCTGCAGCTCTGCTGTGGAAGGCAGGAGTCTGCAGGTGAGCTTAGTGATACCAGGGAAGAATCGCTTCAGGGGCTGGTGAGATCCTCAGTGAGGCAGGAGCACATTGCATGTAGGGCAACTTCTGCAGGTGTCTGGGTGCTAGTCAAGGAGCCCGAGGGTAAAGGTGATGAGAAATAATGGAGGAAGACAGAAAAACTGCTAAAATGTAGGGCGTTGCTAATGATGAATTGGGGATGCAGCTTTTCTGGAAGCCTAGGGAAACCTGGAGACAGACCACTGTGATCCACATGCTCAGTCTCACGAGTTGCACTGGTGAAGCATCCCTCTGAACACTCCCTCCCCTTTTTACACCTCCTTAAAAAAACAAACCTCACACAGAACAAAACTTTGATACACAATTAAATTTATAGCAAATAGAATGATTTCAGAGCTCCAGATAGTGCAGTGTGTGTTATTACTTTACCTTCTACATCCTCACAAGAGCCAGCAGACCCCTGCCAGACTCTGCTGAAGTTAGGTGGGACAAGCTTATCAAACTGAAGCAGCAAGGAAGAGGCAAGTCTGAGAAACATGGAACTGTAGCACTCCTTGATGAGTAGCTTTTACACACAATAGACCAGGATCAATCTACACTGATAAGCTGTAAATTGTAGGCATTAAATTCAGCCACATCTCATAGTGGTCACAAACAATTATGGTGCAAAGTCAACAGTATCAACAATCACTGCAGTGTGTGAATTTCAAGACTTCTGCTGTGTAATTTGGAGGTCACCACTGCAGAGGAGGTGCAATGTGTTCAAAAGAGAATTTCAGATATAGTTTTAACAAATCCACATTTCAAGCCTGACAACTATTTCTTTTACCAGAAAATAAAATTGATTCAATGCAAAACTTGAATGAGTTCATAAAAACCAATGCTTCTTCTCTGACCTGGCATTTAAATCCACAATATTACTTAGATATATCACTTTAAGCTGCTGGGAGGAGAATCCAAGTTCCTTTTTACTGTGTATTGTTATTGTTTTTATCACAACTTTACCCACCATAATGCAAAAATCTTCTAAAAACTCCAGCAGCGAGTCTAGCTCAGCTAATATAAATAGATAACAAATTTGCCTTGTTTTTTTTCCCCATAAATCCTTCAGGTTTATTGCTGCCTTTAGACCTCCCCACCAATACAGCTTGATGGAAGCTGCTCTTCGGGCATCCCTGATTTCTGCCTCTACTACTTTCTTATTGGCAGAACTTGCTGTTTGCTGTGACCACCGTGACTTCCATGGTTACTCAACTCCTAGTTTAATGCAATATCGCCCTCTTATTTCTCTTTCCCTCTCCACTTTTGCACAGGCATCAAAGCTGCAGTCATCACCATGGAAACTGGCTGAAGAATTAAAAAAACACCCCAGAAAACCAAAGCAGCCTCATCCAAAGCTAGCACACCGCCACCCACTGGGTACTTGTGCTAGAGAGCCTTGAAGTACAAAGCAACCCTGCTCGATGTAAGCAAATCACCACTGCCTGCAGCAGCCTGCATTCAGACCCACATACACCCATTTTTGTGCCAATTATCCTCTCACCACATGGCAGTATTTGCTCTTAGTGCCAAGATCACCCTGGTGAACTTCAAGCTTAATACACCCAGCCTTTCTTTGCTACCTTTACGACACAAGAATCTTCTGTTTTCATTCAAGTTTAATAAGCAATGTACTCACACAGGATACATCACTTCATCCTCCACAACAGACTGTGGACACAGGCACCCTGGGAATACAGACCCATGTGATTCCAGAGGGAGCCACAGGGTTGGGTTTTATCAGGGATCAGGATATGAGCTTGGAGCTTCTTTCTGTAGAGGTATGGAACATCCAAGAGGATTTGGGATCTTGGGGAGCTGGCTTTCATTGATCCACGATGCTTCATTACTGGCCAAGAGCAGCTAATATCAGATTTTACTTTAGGAAGATCTCCATGGTGATCTGAGACTGCTGACATCAGCTGTTTGGGTTTTTTTGGTGTGGATGTAAGAACAAAAAAGATAGCTTAATTCAAGGGGAAAAGACTTCAAAAAACTGGACAAAGGATGAAGAACTCGTATATATGCTGCAGTTCAGTCCTCCAAACAGAAGAAAAGCACTGAAGAAATCTCTCCAATGTAGCTTGTCATTAAAGTCATTAAGAAAAATCTTGAATTACAGCATTCTCTACCATATACTGAGAAAATACTTAAAATTAGCTGATGGAAAAAGGCAAAAACAAATGTAAAAGAAAAAAAATCCCCAAGTCCCTAAATCCAAAAGAATCACAGTTATTTTTACAGGGGTTTAAGAGAGATTTTTCAGACCTGCTGCAGTATTACATATCAGCTCTCTAGCACAAATCTTTAAAATGAAAGGGGTGGGAAAAAAAGGGAAAAGTATCCAGATCTGATTTGTTCTCTTTCTATACCTTCCAACACCTTACATTTCAAAATAATTTTTTTATTAAGTCAACTGCTAAGATTATCACAAATTTGGAAAGGCATTTTTCGATTTCATCTCATGTTGCTGAAAATGACTGGATGTTTGCTTCCTGCATGACTTCATTTTTTCCCCTCTTTCCTTTAATAGGTTTTACAAATACATCCACATGCTTATTTCAAACTGGCACTCCAGAAATGAATTACATTTCCTATTTTTATCAGGCACAAGGCAAGCAAGAAAATAATTTAAAGCAGCAGGTAATTACACCAATGAAATATTTATGGAAACTGATTACACCAAAACACTCATTTTTATCTCAGGATGTTTGTATTTTATATAACTATGCAGAAAAGCAAGTTTAGGAGTTGCACAAAGTTCTAGTTCACTCCTTTTACAAATGAGAACACAAGCAATGATTTTCATAAGGCTAACCAAGTGCAAGCCACTGTTTGCAGTAACCCTTATACTGGGGAGGTATAGCTAAGAAAGAGCTGCCTTCACCAGTCTCCAGTACTAGAGAACTAGTAATATTGAAAGCCATCCCTTCTCCAGTGTCAGCACAGTGTCCATGCTGTGGTGGATGATGGACCAACAGAGGCCGGGCTGGTGCTGAGGCACTGCTGGACAATGGGATCACCCACTTTTCCCTGCTGGCCTGAGCATGGTCTTCTATTTGAGACTAAAATGCTTGAGACACACGTGGCCTTTTCATTGCCTGAATCATAGAGTCATAGAAACATAGAACATGCCAAGTTGGAAGGGACCCTCCAGGATCATCAAGTCCAACTCCTGTCCCTGTGCAGGACACCCCAAGTCACATCATGTGCCTGAGAACATCATCCAAACACCTCTTGAACTCAGTCAGGCTTGGTGCTGTGACCACTGCCCTGGGGAGCCTGTGCCAGTGCTCAACCACCCTCTGGTGATTGCCTGCTTCTACTGCACAGAGTCCTGGACTCAGGAGAGCTCCCAGGCACTTCTACAATGCAAATATTCAACTCTGAGCTCCAAGCCCAGCACACTTCAGCTCCTGCATAACCACAGCCCTCCAGCCAGCTTCTGAGCAGCCTTCCTGAAGAGGAGATGGGAAAGGACGACTGGCAGAGACCTCACAGCACCAGCACTGGAAAGCCTGCCCCCACCCCAACACGAGCATTAATCTCAACTCTACCAAATGAAATCAGCAATAATTTTGTTTGTGCATGTCAACCTCAGAGCAAGGAATACAGACAAATGTTTCTTTACTGATGCTTCTGTCATGACTGGCATTGCCTTCCTGTTACCTCTAATCATGAGGCAGTTAAGCCTGTGCCTAGGTCATTTCAGACCTCCCCAAAGTATTCAAAAGTATAACGGTGGATTAAAAAAAATTGGCCTGTGTGAGAATGAGCTCATTTTATGTCAGAAGAAGAGTCTTCAGGATGCTGAGTGTTGGATTTGTGTCGTTGTACTCCCCTGCTTCCATAAATGCATCAACATTGTGGGAAGAAGTTTCAGGTCCTTATAAAGGCTACATATTTATATGTATATACAGTGTGGATTTTTATATAGGTGCTAAAAATGGAAAGCAATTCCCACATGGATCGACAAATAGTTATTTATAAACACAATATACAGCCGCTGGAGTGTGGTCATATTTAATGCATTCTAGACCTAAACAACCATTTATGTGACAAGCTGCAGTGGAGAAAAGCAGTTTTCATGCCAAATACAGTCCCCGTGTTGGTGCCACGGCCAAAAGAGCAAAAGCAACTGGAGAACTTGCAATTTTTCCCTTGGGGGCCTTTCACAACTGCCTGCAGATGGGAAAACACCGCTGTGTCCAAGCACAGCTCCTGTGCCCTCCAGAAACCCTAACAAAAACTCAGGTGCTGCTGTTGTACTACCAGGCTAATCCCACCCTTCCCATAAATATCTTTGGGGGGGAGTGTGTCTGGCTTTGTCCCTGTTGTCCTTCTCCTTTGGCCCCCAGCAAGGATTGCCTTGGACTACAGAGAAATTTGCCCAACCATTAGCTCAGGATTCCTGAACCAGCCACATATTTGACAGCAACTGCAGGGTTTCTTCTGAAAGCAGGATGTATAATAAGTCATTGGAGTGGACATGCATGGAATACATATTTGGAGGGCAGGACAGATTATTAACAAGTGGGAAAGCTTTAAAAATACCAAATAGCCTTGCAGGGAATCAGCAAAATGAAGGCTATGTGATTTCTGCCACCTTCATTTAGAGAAAAGAAATTGCCTTCTAAAGATCCCTGGAGAATAAACTTCAGACTGAAGGAAAAATTATTAAATTCACATATTTGCTGGCTTTTCACTAAACAACAGTTGATGACAGCATTAGAGATAGGAGGGAGCAAGAAATTAAGGGATAAAAAGCACAGCGAACATCGCAGAATAAACCCTGAATGGAAGAAGACAGAAAACTATCAGTTAAAATTTATAAAGGTATTTATTTTCGAGGCAGAGGCAAGAATGCCAGCTTTCCATCTCACATTGTACTGGCTAGCTCTGCAAAGAAACATTTCACGTGTGAACCTGTGTGTTTTTTCTGAATGTTTCCTTAGCCAATACAGGGAACAAACATAAGTGCCCGACTGAGCATCCTCTTCACTGCTGAGATTAAGTATTGTGCAGATGTATCAGGATGAAAACAAACGTAAAAGATATATTCATTTTAGAAAAGTACATGCAGTGAAAATTACACACTGGAATTAGAGCAGTCACTCAGTTCTGTACACTGGACTGGTTATGGTTGTATTTCCCAGAAATACTGCTGGGATTAACTTGACATAGTATTGCCACATAGCAGCTATATGTCTAATTCAAATCAAATAAAAAGTGAGTTCCAAACTAGGGCAAAATGAATAATGAAGATATGGAAATCAAAGGATCTGAAACAGAATTTCTACATTACAAGTTTCAAGGAAGGACAGATGCCAGTACACACATTAAACACGGTGACGCTTCCCTAGGGAATTGTGATAATACTTCACCCTTAAGTAACACACTCAAAGCACTTCACAGACATTAACTAATTAATCTTCAATCCTCATGTGGCTGTAAAAATTATACAGTAGGGAAATAAGGTCAGATCTTCAGAGGAGATCAAGCTGAGATTAAACAGTCTGCCCCAAGGCTACACACTGATGTGGCAGCAGAGACAGGGTTACAGCTCCCATGTCCAACAGCCACCCTAACACCAGAAAGCCTTTGGAGGGAGACTGACAGACCCAAACATCTCCAGCAGCTGCCCAAACACAGTAAAAGGCTTAGGCAGGGTCAGATGCCTCCCTGTGCTCAAAGACAAACCCATAAAAAATGCGTCTCTAGGGCAAGGTGTTACCTGTGCACCCACAGATCTCCCTACAGCTCTGCAAACAGCATGTGCTGTGGGTTGGTGGGAGAGAAGGTTTTGGTAGCAGTACTTACCTCTGTGCTGGCACCTCCCCAGGATTTCTTCCTCCTAGATCCAGATGTGCTACATGTCAGTTAGCCATCATCACATAAACTTACAACAGGCTTCAAATACATGGGACACACTTTACAAATACTACGCAGAACATGGTGCAAATTACACCTGGTCAGGTCCTATCTACCTGTCCCTTCACAGCCCTCAAGTATTTAAGAAGAATGGAGAAAAGGTGACTTCCAGGAGTGCTGAAAGCACCTGAGCAGGCCACAGCAGAGGAAGCACTGGCACACACATCTCCTGGGAGTCAACAATTCCCAGAACATGAAGAACATGCCTACAAGTGCAGGAGGAAACCAACCCATGTGTCCTGCAGGAAAACACTCTACAAGCACAGGAAGACCGAGTGGCAACAGCTCTGTGCTGGTGTCTCCTGTGAACCAAAACAGGCTGCAATGCTCACAGCAATGAAGTCAAACCTACCACCTCTCTTAAATGCCACACAAGCCATCAGTCAAGACTGAAGTCAAGCTTTATCCTAATGAAGGCCACACTTAGAAGAGGCAGGGTAATTAATAACAGCATTCCCTACTGTCAAATGCCTCAAAGGAGGCACATGGGACAATCCCAAACAACTGCCCTGCTCAGTTTCAAATGCTTTCAGAGTAAGAAGGCTCTACAAACAGAATGGCTACAGCAAAATTTCCCTGTATGAAAGCAAGGACCGTGTGCTGGTGGCCTGGCCAGAGGGCACTTCCTCAAAAAAACCCAATCCAAACCCCAAGTTCTGCCGTTTTTCGTGGCACTTGAAGAGCTGCTGATGCATAAGAGCTGTCAGTTTTGCCTTCAGCTGCAGTGCCAAGCAGTATCGACTCTCAGCTTTTTTAGAAAGTGCTTTAGAGTACTTTGAAAGTGGTCAGGCACTATTTAAAAGGTTCAGTTCTCATCACAGCACTGTCAGAAGATTAATCAATTAAAAGCTTGGCTACTGCAAGCAGCGGTGTGTCTGGCAATCCTTGGCTGCCTTTGTGTGACGAGCTGGAGTTTGGTTTTGTGAAGTAAACCTGTGTCTAAACTTCTAATTATATTAAGAAAAGGTCAGTGATAGAAAAGAACTGGACCTCATAGCTCTAGCAGGAAGTTATTTAAAAAGCCAAGGGTATAAATGACCCTTTTTTTTCCTCCTTTGGATACTGCTTTGGGAGGGGCAATAGGTTGCATTAGGCTGCACCAGTTTCAGCCCCTGTGCAGAGATGCCATGCAAATGATCCATTAAGTGCTTACTTAGGAACTGAATAATGAGCTGAAATGGAGAGGAGGATGCATGATGGATGGGGTGAGGGAGGCACAGAGATGAGAATTAAACTGTGCCCAATGAGATAGAGAGATGGTGCCTGGGGTTCAAGATCTGGCTTGGCTTTCTTGCTGTGCACATTGGGAATGGGAGAGGACAGAGGGAAGGATCCTACCAACACCAGCAGTGGAAAACTTGGTATTAACTGAGAAAGGTGACTTGGAAGATGATAAATACAGTCCACAAGTGAAGACAAGTGACTTGCTAGACAAAGACAATAACGAGCTGTGAGAAAGGCAGAGGAGCAGAGGGTTTTAGGAAGAAGGAAAAAGCACGCACACAAAGACAAACAAGATTTCAGCTTGAAGGAACTGGCAGTTCCTCTCCGTCACTGGCATTTACATTGCATTTCCTCCAGCCTTTATAAAACCTGGCTCCACTAATTCATTCTAACTCACTCTCTTAAACTCCTACACGGCTCTTTCAGTGTGTGTGCAGGCAGGCTAGAAAGCAGTGGTTGGAGAGCTTTTGACTGAAAGGAAATGTTTTAGGCACAGCTCAAAGCCTGTGGGGAGTCAAGAGAAAGGGTTGAATTTGGCCTTTAAAAGAAACAGGATGCCAGGAGAGTCACATGAATGCCTAAAACAACTTCTCTGGTTAAACAGAAGAGCCACACGCCCGACTTGGGTCTTCGCCACTGGCTGGAGCACTGGCTGGTTTTAATTAATAACAAATGGTGGTTCACTCTTTTGGCAAGAGAGCAGATGTGGGTCAAAGTTTCATAATATTAATGCAGTGTTTGTCTTTCTTAGTAAAAACCACAGTATTCTGCAAAGTGTTGTCTAGGACCACATCTGTACAAACGCTGCACGGGAACCTGGGGTCTGGGTGGACAGTCAGCAACATGTGAGCCCTAGCAGTGGTGAAGGCTACCAGGATCCAGGGCTGTAGCAACAAGGGCATAAGCCAGTAGATCAAGGGAAGAAATTAATCCCCTTTAGTCAGCACTCGCTAGGCCACAGCTGGAACACTGCCTCCAATTTTGGGGCCCTCTAATACAAGAAAGATGTTGATCAGCTTGAGTGAGTCCAGTCAAGACCACCAAGAGGGTCCGTGGCTGGAGCATACAAACTGTGAGAAGAGGCTGAGTTAGTTTAACCTGGAAAGGAGAAGGCTTCAGGGGACCTACCAAAGCCAACAAGTACCTAGCCAGAGCTTCTAGAGAATACAGCCATGCTCTTTACTAAGGTACATGGTGGGAAAATGAAATACAAGAATCTGGACTGGATAATATGGATATAGTGGATATACTCACTCTGAATATAATACAGGATTGGAACAGAAGCCCAGAGAAGCTAACGAATCTCTGTCTTTGGAGGTTTTCATGACCTGACTAGATGAAGTCATGAGCAATCTTGTCTGAATTCAATGCTGTCCCAACTTTGAGCAAGAGGTTGGTCTACACAATCTCCCAGGAATCCTTCCAACCCAAATGATTTGATGGTATTAATCAAAAGCAGAAGTAGTACGCAGTGCATATATTTATAAAGGCAATATGTTCCTAAAACATCGAATTACAATGCAGTAACCCACAAAAGCACAGATCATAGCCACAAAAGCTCAAATCTTTTCTCACAAACCTTTGCAAAACAGGAGTCACCTCGGCTAAGACAACAGGCAAAAACTGTAAACCAATGCCATCTATTGAGTTTAAGAGACTTCATGGCCAGCTGAGTAGCCATCCAACAGATCTACAGCTGTACAGAAGTGTGATAAATGAACAAAATCAGGTGCCTTGTGCAAGCCAACTCAGATGCCATGACCTTCTCCACAGAAGAACACAAGACAATGAAAGAAAAACCCCTTTAAAAATAAGACTGATCTGAAAACAAATGAGATTAAAGTTATTGACTGCAAAGTGTCTTACATTTTAAACAGAGATTACAGATTCTGCACTAGTCTTCCACTTGACTTAGATTTCCACTTCAGTCTGATTTAGGTTTTATCACTACTAGAACAATATCACTCTGCCTTTCATCAAGTTCATTTTTTTAATAATATTTCTCAACTAGATACCCTACAGTTTAATTAAATGAAAATTAAAATAGCATTGTAAAAATATAGACCATTTAGTACCTGAGACACTAAGCATTCATTCTATTTCATAAAGAAGTTAACTATGTGAGTCATTAACAACAACCATAATTCCTTATGGACTTAAATTGTGTTTTGAATTGGAAGAATAAAGTTCCCAGATAATTTAAATGCTTCAAGATGGTAAAAATTAATTAATAATGTTAATATTTCATACATCTGAAAGTTGGTGCAGGAATGAAACTCTGTGTTAAATCTAAAGGGAGCAGCATGGACAGTGAAAGCAGAGTAATCTATTTCTGTCCTACTTATTTTGTCATACTGAAGCCTGGAGTATTTTTGGATGAGTTACAGTCCAAGAGTTCAAACTGGATGCTGGTAAAAATCAATGGTGGCCTTGGAAAAGACTTTAAGAAGGGCAGAATGAAGCTCTAGCTTCTCTGAATCATGTACCCTCTCCCTTTTCTGCAAGAAAACCTCAGCCCTGTCTGGGAGAAATTTTTCCCAGCCTGACAAGAAGTGAGAATGATAAAAAAAGAGCTATAAGGAATGATAAATACAGTATTTCAAAATTGGACATCCTGCTGCTAATTATCATCATTGCCTCCACAGTTTATGCATATTAAAATTATGCTGGCACTTCTTCTGGGGAAATAGTTTGAAAGGGGATAGGCAAGAGGAATCTCTACAGCACAGCACGCAGTTTGGAAATTCACACACTGAATCAACTGGGTAGGAAAGCCAGTTCCCCAGATAGATAAATCTGGGCTTAACTTCTGCAAGAAAAACACCCACATCCATCGCCTTCATCATACTAAAGGGACATCTCTGTTGGCTGACAGCATCACGCAGGGAATCAAAACAAAGATGCAGGACAACTTCCAAACCAGCATAATCCCCATATAACCTTCTTTGTCTGGGTCCAGGGCTGTATTTTGGAATTAAATGATAAAATGTGAGCTCTGCTGAGGACATTGCTCTCCACCGGCAGAGCCAACCGAGCGCACAGGGTTCATCTTGTTTCCAGGAAAACGACACTGATTAATTAAAATGCAAAGGCATCTTCCTGCCAAATATTTTCCACCCTTATGTTCAGCTAAGAATAATTAAGGCTCGCCCATATCATCCAACAGACTGGTAACCATTCCCAACACGTCATCATCTATCACCCAACATAAGTCCATGTTTGCCGAGGAACAGATTGCAATCAAGTAGACGGGCAGCACATTAGTCAAGTTTTACTTGTGTCTAACTCTCACAGCTTCTCTGGTATAAAAGGCCAATAGCTGCTCTCTTTACTAGAGCCATGCCTGGTTAGCCTACAAACACTACCACCAATAGCATTAAATAGCTGTTACTTCTGGGCCTTAGCTGCTGTTCATCGCATCCTCCCCTGCCGCTCTTGTGTGGGGAGGGAAGGGGCAATTTTCAGGACGGTGGGTGCAATGTGGCAGTGGGATGGAGACCCAAGTGCTGCCCAGGGCTCTCCATGCTCCCAGATCATGCTGAGCCCATGGCAGCTTCTATCACACTGGCTTAAATCCCATTTGACTTCCATGAGACTAGCCATGCTTTAAATTAAGCATGTGTTCAAAGTGCTTTGCTGATGAAAATAATCACAACCATAGGATTAAAAAGGAGTATTAAAAGGGGCAGGAGTGGGCTAGGTAAGTGGGAGCAGGAGCTCCCTCATAGCAGCCCACTGCAGCACGAGGGGTCTGCACTGTAATTTTGGAGCAAGTTTCTCCATCTACTTCTAGAATTAAAATGGTGGTGATCTTCGACAAACCCTTTTGGCACTGAAAGGCCAGGAAATGTACTCATATTAGGATTAATGACTTGAATTAGCTCTCTTGCACCTGTGCCTCACTGTATCCATGGCAAAGACAGACAGTAGCTTTGCCTTTATGAATTAATGCTTAAGGGTTTCTTTGCTGTATGTCTAAGCAAAATCTTTTCTTTCCTTGTCTTACTAAACAAACTACTTAGGAGAGAAAAATGTCTCATTGCAAGAGTCTTGTGATTAAAAAATGCAAATCTCAAGCAGCTGCAATGAAGAGAATCAGTTTTAGACTCCTGGTGGCTACCTTCCTGCAAAGCTCTATTATTTTTCATCAAGTATCTACAAGAACCAGATCACGTCTCTAGCTTTCCGTTCCTCTCCTGTGTAATGAGGGAGAGTCATGCATATTGCTTTCATTTAATTTGCCCTAAAAATTCAGAGTTATTGATTGCAGTTGATAGACTTCCTAGCTGTAAGGGACTGGAAGCAACATTTTTATGCCTTTTGTATTGCTTACGACAGTGATGAACAAAAAAAGGGTGGGTGGGGAGGGAGAGGAAAGGGCAAAATGAAGTTTTGAGGCATGGGGAGGTTACAGCATTGTGGAGATGAAATACCAGGTCACAACACTTTAATATACAACATAACTAGAGCTGTAGACTGCCTCTTATGACATTTATTTAAAGAACTGTCTGTCTGTGCAGCTGATTATCTGAGAGAGAAAGATCTAGAGTAGTCAGGCAACATTTGTATACAAAATTCACTGAGGAAAGTACAGATCTGTGGAAGGACCAAAACCTACTCTTTAATTTGGATGGCTTTTAGAAATGTTTTGCAAAGGGAAGGAATGGAAGAACAGAATTTGGAAGAAATCTTTTGTTTGGATATTTAAAAGCAATAAATTAATTCAGAAAGCTGCCAAAATATCAAACTGAATTAAAAAGGAAAAATAGAATGATGTATTATGGCAAAATGATTCTTTTTATTTCCATTGTGCTGAGAAAACTGGGGGGCAGGGGAGATGATGTTCACTTAGTACTGACCAGGAACCATTTTTCTTCTTTACTATTTTTCATTTTGGCCCCTGAACCAATAGAATGTCATCACTGGCATACCTCTAATCTGAGAGTATTCTTAGGCAGCCATATTCCAAATGAGGAAATCTGTAATCTGTTCAGGGACTGTGCCCTGCGTTTCCCCTCAGTGACTGACAAATTCTGGTATTTGATAAATCTGAAGTCTAGCATCACTCTGGCACTGAGAAGTCAATCCTTGCAAACATGCCAAGCCAACCTGCCTTTTCACTGATGTTTGTGATGGTGTAAGAAAAGAACTGACAATTCAAGAATGTTATTCAGAAGGTTTTCCTTTCATCAGCAGTCCTAATGACAACCACAAGCAATCAAAAGGCACGCAACTAGATCCAAAATAATAAAGGGAATGGGCCTAAAGGACAGGATTCAGAAACAGATAAACTAAGCTGCCTGATGATTTTCAGAGTTCTGAAACTGCCTTCTTCTAGAGGAAACTAAGACGCTCATACAGTTATACAATTTCAAGAGCCAAATCTTTACAAAAATACTTTAAAGATTAGCAACCAGGAAAACTCACAGCTTGCCTCTGTTTCATAAAGACAAGTTTAAAAATATTAGAAGGCTAAATCAGAATTTTTTAAAAAAGTTTCATATTTTTCAATCAAACCTGCTGTGTTTAGTCCTGTTTTTCTGTCTTTAAAATGTGATAGCATGAGCATGACAGCAACCAGTATTAATCACAAATGAAACAGTGATACAATGATATACAGACAGACAGAAACAATTGGCATCTTTATGGTTATTTTCACAGGATATTTTAGAATATTTTTAAGGCTAGTATGTGATTCTTCTTAAAATGCTACAGGAAGAAATATATTGCTTATTCACTTCTTGTTGTTTGATGTCATCTATCAGAACAGGAATTTAATACAAAGACACAAAATATTGTAAATGCCTCTGTTATCACAAAGTTTTCTGCTGGAATTCATAAAACTATGCATTGCATTGGCTGTTAACAGTAAATTTATAAACAAATATTTGTTTTGCACTAGAAGGATTGAAGACTCACTGCTGCTTTTGCTTCCACAACCTGTGTGCATCAGATCAGTGTAGGACCAACAAGGAAGCCAAGCTCTTACTCCTAAGCAGAGTAATAGCACTCAGAATAAAGCGTATGCTTTGACAGACAGCCCCACAGCAATGCTTTCACAAGTCACTTCCGTACTTTTCCCGCTTCTGCAATTTGTTCAAACTGGAAATATAAAATGTCCAGACTGGAACAGCAGGCATGAAACCCACTTGCCCAGCTGCAGTAGTAGTAGTCCAAGTGTTTTTAGAAATGCCAGCATGACATATGGTCTCTCAACCCCCCACAAGGACTTCTAGCTGTTCAGATATGGCAGGTCTCAATGAGTTTGGCAAGAAATTTTGCCAAATTAATCTTTGCTCTCAACTCTTCTTGAGGAGACACCTATTGTCTATACAATTTGCAAATCAGGCTACAACACATTCGCCGGATCTCCTTCCTCACCTCCGCTGTCTTTTAAAAATGCTTCACCATGTTAAGAAGAGATAAAATACCTTACTTACAATCAGAGCTCCTAATTTCGCAGGCTAGAATACTTTGCATGATTTGGTAGCTTACAAATGAATGCACAGAGCCAGCATCTGTCAACTCCTGTAGGCAGCCTTGCTTAACGGAATGCAATTTCTTACCTGAAAAACATAAATAAGCAACATACATTTACATTTTATTCTGCATAACTTAATATCTTATTTAGTACCCTAAATCACACATGAAACTAGTTCTTCCTATTAAGCATGCAAAGATGCTGCATCACTTGTGTAGAATGTTTTTTAAATCAACAGTAGTTTCCAATTAAAACAGTTCAGATGTAAATATTTATACCAAATACAGAGACGTGATTAACATTCTCACCAGATACAAGCTCATTGGAGTACAACACTTTCCATAATTGCACCCTGCTCAAGGACCAAAGTCCTTTGATCCCCCCAGGCATCAGGAGGAAGGACGGCTGCTCTGAGCAGCCCAGGGGCAACCACCCAAACCACAACAGCCACAGACCTACCAAAGGGTCCTCCTTCCCACAGAAGCCCTCTGAGACATGAGCTACAGCATGGCACGTGTTCTTGGGAGCACCCTCCCCTGATCTGGGGTTTCACAAACTGATCACAACCATAAGACACAGTCCACAGGCAGGAGGGGACAGGTAGGAGATATGCACGGGCAAGTCTCAAGCAGTGCACGAAGCTCAGCACTGGTCCAAATCAAAGACCAGAGTTCAGGGGGGACTTCAGATTGCATTTTAATTTTTCCTCATGTCCCACTCACATCCACTCTGCAGTCCCTGTCCACCTGGATCAATCAGTATTGAATGTGAACTGCAGCCCCGAGGCTCCACTTAGGTATTAAATGTTTTTGGTGCAAGTCTCAGCAACAAATAGGAACAAACTTCTAAGCCTAGAATGATCTGAAATCCACAGGGGCCTAGACAGAATCCATACAGTTGCCATGAAGTCCTTGGCTGCAGTCATAGATTGATTACACTCATTTAAAAAAGGTATTAATGTATAAAGCTATCAAGAGACAAGACCTGCAACACTAAAAAGAAAGCATCAATAAAACACTAGAGCTTTTCACTGACATCTTCAAGAAGCAACGTAAAGCCAAGTCAAACAGCCAAAGTGCAAATGCCTGGCAAACTACAAGAACAAGGAGTGGCCACACAGTGCCTCATCTTATGTGGGTCCGAAAAACTGTATCCCTGTTTTTCCCCTCTTCTTCCTCAAAATACCTTCCAATTTGGCTATTGGCAGAATTGGCAATGGAAGAAAACTTCAGCAATCCTGGAGTTGGGCTTTTGGTGTACAGAACAAGAAATCTTCAAAAAGCCCAGGAAAAAGATCTGATTTGCCAGTAGCTGCAAACAAGTCATCCCAGCTCCCCGGGTTCCTCAGGTGGAATATGAGAAAGATTTCAAACCCGCCCCCTCACCCCACAACATCTCTATGCAGTCTTTTCTCCAGAAAGTTTTTAATTGCATTTTAATTATGCAAACGTGCTATGGGCTTTCAGGGTAGAGCATTGGCTTAAGTTGAAAGAAACAGGTATCCATCAATCTAACCAAAGCATCTGAAAAGTACTAGTTTCTGCAGTATTTATGCGCTCTTTTCTGTGAAGAAACCATCTCCTATTTATTAATTAAACTGACAAAAGTTCAACTTCACTACACAGGAAACTTGAGAGAGCTCCCCGCACCCTCTATCTTCAAATGTGAATTTCTGGAAGTACCTAAATCTGTATCTGCAAGCAAGGACTTCAAAGGCAAAATTCCCTGCTGTGAATAAGAACACAAGGAGAGACTCAGGCCAAGATACTTCAACAGATTTTTCTGACAAAACTGCAGTTGTGAGGCTCTCCCAAGTTCCTCCAAGTTCAAGGCACATCCTTGAAATGTTGTTAGGCTGGAACCGATGCATTTTATTTTCCCCACAGGTTTGCAACACAAGATAATATCAAATCACAGTGGTCTACAGCTGAATGACCTGGCAGTCTTTGAGGCTGCCTGAAACCACATCACCTAGTTGCACAAAGGACCCCTTTAAGATGTTACTGCAAAAATTTGCCAAAGGAATCCGTCGAGGATGAGAGCAAACAGCCCTGCTCCCTGGCGGTCAATGAGAGCAGTAGCAGGTGGAGGAGGGAATAACGCTGCCAGTTCGGACTGTGCTCAATCCAGCCCTGGACAAGGGGGTCAGAGCCATACAGAACCAGGCTCCCTCCGAGCTGCTGCCATGTGCAGCTGTCTGATGCTAAGCACAAGGAGAACATGCATCAGATGGAGCGCTGACCAGCTCTCAAAGCTGTCCTTGTAGCCAGCAAACCCAATCACTCACAGAAAGACTGGACAGGCAAGTTGTTCCTGAACTGTATCTCAGGAGCAAGATGACCTCAAGTATTGGTACAGATAAGGATGGAGATAAGGGGAAATTTTACACACAGGCAGAGATTTAAAGCATGAACCAGAGGAGCCCAACCACAAGGACCTGCTCCCTGTCACTCAGAGCTCTGCACCATGATGCCAGCATGTACAGGCCAGAGACAACTGCATTAGCTTTTCCTGAATGCACATGGCTTCTTCCCTCACCCACTAATCTCATAATTCACAATTACTGTATTTAATACACACAAATGCCAAGTGTTCCTCAGGAACTATCATAGGCCACTGTGGAATAGTGAGCCTATGCCAGGCAGCCACCGCGTGTAATAGCATCAAGAGCTGTTAAGGTTCTTAATGCTATGAAATAGAACACAGAGACAGGCTACCAAGGGTTTGCTGGCTGCCTTCAAATGCCTGCACACTGGCCACAGGAGCAGGACATCGTGCAGCCCCACAGCAACGAGCGAAGAGATTATCAGATACAGATCCAGCACTGCCGCAGAGTGGAGCAGCACAAAATCTTTGCAGCACATTTAAATATAATGACAGATCATGTTGCTTGCCTGGCTCAGCTTGGCTCAAACGCTGGTTTCTGTTACAGATGTTTTACTCAGGAGGGCTCAAAATTGACAGGTTTCAACTGTATTTGATGGAAACTTGACAGAGACATTGCTGGCTCAGCTCAATGTTACACGGAAATAAAAGCAAAATTTATTTCAACTTCACAGGCACCGTTGTTGAGTTAGGAAATGTCCCAAGCCCAGCTGTTAAATCTCAGCATCACCTCTTGGTTTCCCTGCAGAGGGGAGATTTTGCCTTCCCCTCTCCTCCTTAAATATAGGGGATTGTTCCATCCTGCCGAGCACTGCTAACTGACATGCTGAGCTGCTGCAGCTGAGGTCGTCACACACACTGAGAGGTGGCATTAACGCATGACAGTGACATGTGGCTCTATTTGCACAGCACCATTTCAGTGTCACAGGAAACCTGATACAGTTTGGGGACTCCTATCTGAAGTGTGACACTCCCATTTAAAATGTGTACATTTGGGACAAGGAATAGAAGGACTTAGTTGCTTGATGTTGGGCTGGCAGAATTGCTCATAGCCATAAAGGAATTATCTAAAAGTTTTCCACAGAAAGCTACAAATAAACCTTGCACCAGCACCTCCTTCATATTTGCCACTACTTCTGCAAAGTCTTCCAGAGATTTTTTTGGTTCGAAGGCTGTATTTCTCCTTGACCTTGCTACTGGCATGGAAGAATGAGGAGAATTCCAGGGGCCCATCCCTGAGAGGTCCTCAGGAGAGAGGGAAATTGGTGAAAACTCTCAACTGTGCCACTGAGCTGCCAGGTTGTCCTGGGCAACTTGCTCCACACCTCTGCCCTCCCTCTGTACCCTCAATCTGACCCAGAGAGACCTCTCTCTGCAAGCTCAGGACTTGCAGCACACAGCAGCAGACTCCTGATCCCACCTGGGGCACCACCAGCATATAGAGAAATAACAACAAAGCTGGCTTTGACTGCTAAATGGTGGGTCTTTAAAAAGACTTCCCTCTACTGCCGATTTCAGAGTAAAACAAACGTTTAGACACCGAATACATGCACTCTGGCCTTGGTTATACTGCAAAATATAAACTGTAAAGTAATTGAAAAGGACAGGTCTGAATATTTCACTGATCTTTCCCAGACACTTAATTTCTTTGGCGAGTTAATGTATGAGAACATCCTGGTGATGAATGCACTGTTTATACCATACGTTCTTAAAAGAAAACTGAAATTATTCTGATATGCCTTTATAATTATGACATGGGGACTCGGGGAAACAAATATCAGCAATTGAAATGGGGTAGGAAACCAAAACATCAATGAGGCTTGCTTGCATGGAACGGTTTGGAGGAGCAGGGCTGCTGCCTGCTCTACACTGGAGCTGTGTTATGTCAACAGTGGTAGAAAATTGTGGCCACAGCCAAACAAGTTCATCCATCTCTCCGATTTCATGGTACACAAGCAATAAAAGATGAAAAAGAATCTCTACATTATTGCAAAACTTTAAAAGAACACCATATTGTGCATAACAGTGTGAAGAACTTGTTTAAAAATTCAGTGTTATTTTAGCAGCAATAGCTTTCCCTAGCAGCTTTCTGAACACAGCTGTGCAGGGAGGAAATTATTTTCCTAACATTTACTCCTTCCAAAGGCTAAAAAATGTCATGGCTAAAAAAGTCATGACTGCAACCTTAGGTACAGACTAACACTCATCTAAATACTAAGCCTTAGCTAAGGGTGCTAAAACCTTAAGCAACCTAGGGGGTTACTGGTAGGAAATAAAGAAATGCCAAAGGGAAACAGTAAAAGTTAATATATCTACAGTCAAATTAATACTCCAACAGCCTGGAAACCAAGTAGTTTCTTAGCTGTTTAACTATTGAGAGCAAATCAGTTCAGTTAACCTCAATTTCCAATGAGATCTAGAAGTGTTTGTTATTGAAACATTCTCATGTTAAACAGCGCCAAACATTCTGTGAAACTGTGACTTTTTTTCCTCACTGGTGGCAATACCCTGCCCTGGAGAAAGTCTCCAACCCTGCATATCACAGAGGACCAGGCAGACAGGCTGGGAAATAGCACACAGCTATACACAGCAGGTGTTACAAATATCATTCTTCAGCATTCAGGGTAAGGTAATGAGCTGAATCATATTCAGACCTAAGATTCAGCTCCGTGTTGCTACATTGATGCTCAAGAGAGGACATAGAGAAAGGTACTTAGAGAATTAATTATTACCCAACTCACTGCAGTGCTGACTCTCCATCACTCACAGGGGGCTGCTCACAGAGCAATCAGTCTGCTGCCAAGGGCAACCCACTCCTGGCCCTATTGCAACCAAATGGGACCTCAGACCAAGGTCATATAACACATTCCTCCCTGGCAGGGAAAACAACTAGCTTGGCATGTATCTTCCTGCACAGGAGAGGAAGGGGATGGGAAACACTGCCCTGGTTAAGCCATGCAGGGCTGCCACCTCCCTTCTGCGAGGGAAGAGCAGCTACACTAATGTGGCAGGATGGGGTGATGCCCATACCTACCAAGATCTAACCAAGAGCAAGTTTTGACAGAGTGACTAAAAGCTGTTGGAAAACCAAGACCAACCAATCTGAAACCTTAAGCACAAAAATCACAGCCCTGAAGCTTCTGGCTGACTGGTCTCCAGCACAGCTCCAAGACCTCCAGCTGCTGAATTACCAACTGATGCCACTTGCAGCAACCAATTCTCAAGTGCAGGCAAGAGACACCAAGCCGATTAATGAAACCTTCAATGCTTTCTGAACTGATCTGAATTTTCACTGCCAACTCCAAATGTTTATGTTACAGTGGTGGATTCCCCATCCCTGGAGATGTTTCAGGCCAGGTTAGATGGGGTCCTGAGCAACCTGGTCTAGTGGGGGATGTCCCTGCCTATGGCAGGGGAGTTGGATTAGATGACCTTTAAGATCCCTTCCAACTCAAGTGATTCTGTTACCATCATCCTGAAGCTCCAGAGCTGCCATCTTTACATTGCAATGCTGTCAATAATTTACCTAAAGTTCAGGGCAACAGAATGAAGCACAGCCAAGCTGATGCCCAGAGGTCCATTGCTAAGGAAATAAATTTTCCTTCACTGCATAAAATTCTAGGAATATGCTGTTAAAGTGATCAAAAGCTTAGTATTGGTGCCACTAAATCTCTGAGGGTTGCCATTTTGGGTGCCTGGTAAGGGTTTATATTTATGTTATAAATCATCTTATTGCGTTCCATGGAGAGTGATTTTAACACTAGGATTGTATCGCTTAACTAGTTTTTATATGAAATTTAAAGGCTGAAGAACAGTAATGGTACCATTAAAGACACCTACTTTTTGCTCCCTGAAAGTAATAGCATGCTACAGAGCCATGAAAAGAGAAAATGATAGCAGTGCTAACCTGTAATAATTACACTAATAAAGATAAAATAGCACTGAAGAAATTATGGGGGGAAAGACACTAAAATTTCTGTGTCTAGCTACAGCACTAGAATAACCTTTCAAAGAATATATTTGCAAAGTATATAAAAAGTTCCAGTTATTTCAAAGGTTACGTTTATCACCTTCCCTTATTTAAATTGACACCAGTTATTACTATACTTGGTTCAGAGTCTAAAAAACACAAGGAACATAAATTATAGCTATAAAATTACAGTGTTATTTGTTATTACACTGTTATAAAGTGATATTTACCCAGTTTGGGCTGGTTCCCCCCCCCCTCCCCCCCCAATGTAAGACTCAGCAAGGAACAGGAAAAGCCTGATTTTATGACAGAATCAACTACTGGATTTTAAACTTGACACATTTTCAGTGAGATGAAACAAACAGAAATAGAAGAACCCCACAAGTACAGGCACCCAGCCACCAAGCTATGATGCTGAGGCTAAGGATATCAGTCTTCCTGCCACCCCGGGTAAGCTGTGGATCCTCCTGCCCCAGCAGGTCCTCAATGTCTCTGCTTCCAGCTGTGACCACTTCCATGGAAGACCCTGGGCTTCTCCTCTGGACACAAGCTCCTCTCTGCAATATATATCTGCATGGGTGTCCTCAACTTTAGGTGGAGACAGGCTGTATTAAATTTGCTCTGAGCGAGCAGGTCCTCCAGGGTTATGTGGAGGATAGAAGAGGCATCTCCAAGACTGAAAGGAGAGAGTTGTAGGCAGCAAAGAACAAAATGTGGCTATGGGCAGGGAAAGGTCTGAATCTTGCCAGACATCTCCTCGATGCACATATGACCCTTAGGACATTCCATGGCAGCAACAGAGAGCAAAATCACCCAAATTCCTTTTTTTTCCCTATGCTAGACAGCTGTGGGTACATGAAAGGGATCCTGGGGTAGACTTCCCAGCATACCACCACACATGCATAGTGCCCACAGAACATTTCAATACAAGGGATATTTTTGTGTTTATAACCATGAAAGCATACATGAAATTATGGCAATGATATCACTCCTAGTTATTGCGTCCTGTAATGTAATACCAGAAATATTTTTTTCCACATTGTCAAACAAAAACCAACATTGTTCATGGCTCACAGTCGTAATCCACTAATTCACATCAATAACAGCACAAGATAGTTTATACAAAGCCTCTACCTTGGATAATTTGTTAAAATTTCAAAATAAAGGAGGAACAACATTATGGCATTTTTTTGTAAATAAACAGCAAATAAACTTCTGCCTCTCATTCTATTAATTGTAAAGATGTGCAGTGCTTGCACCTTCGCTTCCTACTGACATCATCTTTACCAAGAGCTGTCAGCAAAATGCAAAAAATAGAGAGGGAATAACAGACAATTTGATGAGCGCAACCAAATTTAAAGAGTTTAGGTTGCTGCCTTCAGCTATATATCACACATCATTATTCACCCTGAGAGGCATCAGTGGATGCATTAGCAGAAACCAGTTCCCCAAGACACAGCTGAGCATGTGACGGATGAAAAGGCAAAGTTTTTCTGCACTTGCTTCAATTTCAATTTATTGTTTTGAAAAAAAACCCAAAAACTAAAAAAGCATAATCTGAGCAGAGCCTAATCATCTGATTCACTTACTCCCCTCCAGAAGCAACAGCAAGCACGATTCAGAAGACACCCAGCACAAAACCATGTCATTAAATGCAAAAGAAAGGACCCATGGGTAAAATGCAACACTAGTTCAAAACAAAAATCTGAACAATACATAAAGAGGCACAATAAGGAGGGTATACAGTGTGCATCCTGAATTACATGGAAGAGCTAGTCCTCATGTTAATATATCTGAAGAAAAGCAGTTTAGACAGGTCAGTGCAGAGGTGCCCAAAACACCTTGCAGTCTGACAAGCACTACCTGTTCCCTTTTACTAATATTATGGGAAATCTTTTCATTTTTAAAAGGTCTAGCTCATTGAAAGTGTCAGTAAAATTAATCTTAATCACCAGAGGAAAACCTGCAATCCCTGTCTTCCAGCCACCACACCTCCTGGAAGGCAGTGCCCATCACCTGTCTCTGCAACTGAATCTCTGTTGTCAAGAGCAACTGGTAGTGTTTGAGGCAAGAGATAAAAAACAAGAGGCAAATGCTTCTTTGCAGCAGTGAAAGAATCCACAAGACCCACAACGGAGATGCTGCTATTTCAAGAGGACTTTGGTGGCTTTAATGTCTCCAAAACTTACCTCACCTAAACATGAAGGACTCATGACTCACCCTGAGAGACTGCCTGTGCTGAGACACTAATTTCTCATCATCAGGTGAAAAAAGAAATGCCAGCATATTAAGCAGAGAAAATGTTCCTTCAACAAGGGGAATAAAATAATCACCTCATCAGGAAGGGGCTCCCCTCAATAGGTAGGTTTTCTCCATCTCTTTACAATCTCTAGAGCTTCCAACACTTTAGTCTGTTTTGACTCCTTCCCTCCTCATTAACTCGGCTCCTTTCAAGCACATTGTTGAACACAAACCACAGGCTATGCCAAAGATGCTCCTTAGAGCCTCATCTTCTCAAGAAGGTTCTTCCATTCCATGTGACACACAACTTACACAAAGCAGTAACACACGTGTGAGAAGGCAGAGTGAAGTCAAGGACCTGTTCATACTCCTGTAGGGAGGCATGTGTTGACTTCACCAGGTGTGCTCCTGAAATATCTTGAGGCAAGATTAAAAGGGGGCACTACAGGTGCAGGTGATGGCCATGTTCTCACTCTCACCATTGTGAAGAGGAAGAAAGCACACTTCCTTGCAAAGGCAGCCTTGCTCCTTGCCCAGGTAAAGGATCCAGCCCTTGTTTTAACTCCCATGTGTAGAAGGAACAGGGTAGTGAACAGATTTAATCACAGCCCAAAGGATGACAAAGAGGCATCACCCAGAAAATGGCTGCAAGCATGCCAGCAGGAGTGATGCCATCTTGAGTTTTTCTTCTTTCTGTGAAAGCAATGACCCAGCTCCAGGCAGCCAGTCCTGTGGGATTCTCAACCTTTGCAGCTTAAAAAGCAATTGTGGACTAAAATTCACAAACAGAGCTAGAAAGCACGACGTGGCTGTCCACTGAAGGGTTAAGGAGTAGCTGCCCAAAAAAAAAAATCCAAAACACAGATTCATATTTCCCACAGCTGCTTTCAAGCTCCACTGCCCTCCTCTATTCCAGGGAGTTTCTTTCACTGGTTTTTAACCATAACAAAAGATCAAGCGCAACACTGTCTTAGTTTTAAGAATTACTTTGATTTAAAGGCCTCCATACATCAGTACATAATTACACCAGAGAGAGGGGTGATTTTTATTGTGTTTTTTTTAAAAAATCAATACAGTTACACTAGCTATAACCCCTAATATAAACACAGGGGTAGTGGTAGGAAGGTGCCTCATACTGCTGATAGCCCATTCCACTTCTCACCTGGGAGCACCGGGACTGCTGTGAGGCTCCATTATCCCACTACAGCTACTTCTGCATTAGGGTATTGCATAGGTGAACTGGGAACAACTGCATCACTAACTCAGATGGAGCCAAAGCCAGGCAACCCTCTGGTTTGCTTCTTGCTCCTCATCAAGGCAGCAAACCCACTGCCAGCCCAATGTTAGGAAAACCTGTGGTATCACAGCAGCTCCAGGCTGCGGTCCAGGTCCACTCCTGCTACAGCCCTGTACTTCACCAGGGCCAAGGCACAAGGGATGAAGGGCCAGAAAAACACTGTACTGATAAACAGTTGGTTTGGTAGCACTGGGAATGGTCTAAGAACAGAATACACAGCACGAGTCTGTTGGCAAGGGGCTGCTTTTACATAGTGGCTTCTCCCATCATAGAACCATAGAATCATTATGGTTGGAAGGGACCTCCAGGGTCATCAAGTCCAACCTTTATCCCATCATATTCCTAACCATTAGACCATGGCCTCAAGTGCCTCATCAACCCATTTTTTGAACACCCCCAGGGATGGTGACTTCACCACCTGCATATCCAAAATAGAGGACACAGATGGGCCTCACAGCCCCTGTCCAGCAACCTGTCCCTGTTCAGCTGAGCATTTTGACATGTGTTTAACTTTTAGCCTATCCCACCAATTTAGATAGGACTTAATTACATACTTGAATGTTTTTCCTCAGCTAGAAGTATAACTACATACTTAATATGGTTTAGTGAACTGGCACCTGAGGCGAACAAGACCCGTTTTGCTGATCTAACGTGGGGATTCAATCAGGTAAAGAAACTCATCTTAGGGAAAGATTTCTGCCATCACACGTGAAGGTCCTTTTCTTCAGCAGATATCTGCCTATTGCAAGCAGGACTTGCAAATATCTTGTACTTTGTGTTGTGTTTGAGGAGAAAATTGCAGAAAAGTGATAAAGGCTTTTCCAGATGTCCCTCAAGAGCTGAGGGAAGATACATGTAAGACTGACTGTACAGCCAGGAATGCTCTGCACATAGCCCTGACTGGTGTCTGCAATACCAGGATCATCCCTGGGCTTCAGCTGCACCCCCAGGATGCAAGAACCAACCAAAGATTTTAGCATCTAAGCTGGTTGAGTGCTCCATAGGATTATATTGTCCATTAAAATCAGGTGCTCCCTTCATTTGGTTGCCAACAGTACTGCCAAAGCAAGAAGTCTGAGGGAAAAAATACAAACCAAGCTATTACAGATTAAGTTGGATCACTAGGACCAGGAAAGGAAATCAAAATACTATTTAGGTTTGTCATATTATTCATGGGAGATAAAAATGAAAAGACAAAAAAATCCCAATACCATATGACAGAAATACACATTATTGCATTGCTCATATGATAGCAATAAAAATAATAAAGACCATAAAGCTGAGAAATCTGCAGAATAGCTTTAAATATAACTGAGATTACCCATTTTATTGTCCAACATAATCTTCATTTAGAACTCATAAATATACTACACAAGAAACTGCAAATAAAACAGTTCTATAGAACTCAAATTTATCTTTTTTTTTAAAAAATAATGAAGTATAAAATGAACCTGTTTTTTAAAATTGACCAATAAATAAAACCCTGTATCTGTAGCAATTGTATCAGTTTGCAAGGAGATTTAATTTTGTTGGCAGGAACATAAAAACTTTGGGCATGCATACCACTAAAATAATGAAATCCAGCTTCACCCATCAGACTGGGGAAAAAAAAAAAGAAAAAGGAAAAAAAAATATAACAAAGAAAGCTGGTGCCCCTCAGTGGAACCACAGATTTAATAGAAACCATGTTTCTATGTTGCCTACAGCCAGCAGCAGATGAAAGACACTTGTGAGATTAGTTAACAAGTGGTCATTTAATCTCCCCTGACAAACCCTCCCTTTCAATTTCAGGTTCTCCTGTTACCACTCCATGTTTGAATGCCTGGCTCCAATGTGGACCCGGCCCCGCACAGATCACACAAGCCTGCAATCCCAGGAAGAATGCAGATCCCTTCACTGTTGTCAGTAAAACCAGCAAGTACTTTATTGACTTTCAACAGTATTTTCTTCTATTGTTCAGAAACTTAATACAAGGATTATTTTAGAATTATGCTTTATAAAAAGAGTCCTTAAGACATGAGGCTTCCAATACATGGGAGGTACATGATCCATCTCACCCAAATCCACTACCTGAGTGACTCCAGGATACAGATGCTGAAAAATGTTGTTATAAGATAAAAATTCACCACAAATCTACTCCATCTGACTTGCTCCATGCCATTACTACACACTAAATGTCAGGCAGCTCATCTTTTTTTTAAAGTTATTTTGATTTACCTCTTATTTACCTGAAAATAAGAACTTAAAAGATGGGCAACTTCTCAGGAGAGCATGGCACACAAGATGTAAACAAATGTTTAAAATACATATAGGCTAAGAGAGGCAAAACCAGGTTCCTCAAGTTACATGCTATGCAATATTTATTCTCCTCTGGGCTTATGACTGGTATTAACCCTGAGTTTGCAATACAGGTTTTGACTTGTAAAGCATCCTTCATGACTACAGCCTTGTCAGAATAAAAATAGGCAGCGTGTGATCTCTGACTTGAGCCTCCAAATAGGCCTGGCTGTTAGTTCTTGCCCTTAACTTCAAAGAAGCCCCCACATTGTAGCAATATATAAATTGTAATACCTGCATTTCAACTACATCCTCTCAAAAGGAAACGTCTCATTGTATTATGCCTTGCAAGTAAAATTAACGAGATAAAGAAGAAAAGAAAAAAAATAATCTTCTTTGCCCCCCCTCTCCTCCCTCCCTTATCTAATCATTTTATGAAAAATTACTCAAAGGTGCCTTTAAGGCCAAGGAACATGCTCTCAGTCATTTGGGTTTCCAGCCATTGACTTTCAAATGGATTGCTGGAAGCAGGGTAAATTTCTTAAATTCCACAACAGTAGCAGGTTTCTGAGCCTCCCTTTCATCTCAACTACTCAATTTATGCTCCAGCACACATTACTGCAGATATGACCTCTTCCATCACCAACCAGTGACGCGAACAGTATTAATGCAAGCAGCCTTGCTCCACAGCTACGTGTGAATAAATTGATTCAACTCATCTTGCATTGACATTAGAGGGTCCCAATTAGCCTCGAGAAAGGTTTACAAGAAGTCTTTTTAGCTGTCCTGGGCTGAAATAATCAACATTTCTCCCATCTAGCATTTGTGTTTCAAGTTCAAATACTGATTATTCACTGTTCAGCCTGTGGAATCAGAAACTCATATTCTAGATGAATATCTTCTCTGATTAGTCAGTCAAGTTATAGATACAGGTTTGGGGCACAAGCTAATAAGACATCGCCGCAGAAGCTTGAATAATCTGAACTTCCTTTAGCATAGCTCTTAAGAACACGTGTGCACTGCATAGGTTGCTCACAGGAGCTTAACAAGAATTACTTCATAGTTCAGGAGATACTTTTTTCATTTGAGTACTACTCAGAAATCACAAACTGAAGTCACACTGTTGCTCCTTTGCTGCAAGATTTCTATTTGGTATTCATACCTCTAACTGAATAAGCGTCTTTCAGACAAACCGATAAAGACTTACGAAGATGCAACTTGTCTTTCATAGAGAAAAATGCCCACATTTCCTAAAAGCTGGGTCCAAGCCATTATGGAGCACTACAGGTCACAGGTTCAGAGGTGGTAGGATCACACAGGCTACAGCACACAAAATCTCACACAGCACATTGCTCTCTTTTCTTTTCAATGTAAATTAATGTATCTTTGCAACCCAATTAACAGATCTGCAAATTCAGTTTTCACCCCGACTGTACTTGATACGATCAAAACAAGTTTTGAAGAACAGCCTTTGAAGTATTTACATTTAAATACAATATATCACATAAAACCAAGACGAATGAGCAAGTGCCACAGCTTCCAAAGCTGCTGGCATCTCTCACCTCAACACCCCAGATCCCTGAGGGTTTCCCACCATCCCTCGGGGACTAAGGGGCACATCTTCCAGCCTAAGCAAAACAATCACTTTAATGAGACAACAGGGAAAGTGGAATATTTATTTGTATGAATGTAAGACATTTACCTACAGTACAGGACTAAGATATCCATGACATCTGTTTTATGGAAATTTCACAACAGAGTGCAGAATCTGCCTCTCACCACGAGAGGGCACTTGTTAAAAACCTAAAGCACAGAACTCCTACTTAGGAGCAGATGCTATTCCAGGGAGGGAAGACAGGGTTTGGGGATGAAGGAGAAGTGCTCAGAGCAGAGCCAGCCTAAAGATTGAAAAACATGAAATGGCAATAGGCACACTCAAGACCGAGACAGGACAAACATTCACGTGACAGACTGATCACTTCTCCACCAGCAGCAGTGCCTCATAGACACTGAAGGTACTTCACGTGTCTGCTGTCATCTGGAAATGTCAGCTGCAATTTCAAAATGCTCAAAGTCAACTGCAATCTCTCTTCTTAGTAAGTGAAGAATTTATGCAGTTAAACTGCACTCAAAAGTACCAATATTAAAATATTCTAGGAAAAGAAATATTCACCTTCCCCTTAAGCCCCAGAATAACATACACTACCCTGACAGCTTTACTTCTGAGCTGCGTTTGTCAAGAACACGCTGGAAATCTGCTGCAGACAGGGCAGAAGCACATTTCTGTTCCAAGTGCTGCATATTAGCTGAGAAAGTTGATCTGCAGGAAGGTCATTATTTCATATTAGAGGTCTATAAAAGTTTCTTGCATAGATTCAGGCCTCTTTTGCTGTAAGTCTTTTAAAGATAGAAGACGGTCCATCACCTGTTTTAATAACTACTGGACTATTATCCTGCCAGAGCCACTGAAAGCTATAAGGATTTATTTTTTTCCTTTATTCACAATGCTATACATCACAAATATAAGCATTAGCATTTCCTCAAAACTTTATGAAAAACATTACAAATAAAACACATTCCTTACAACACAATATAAAATTACATGTCATCTTAAAAAGTTTCTTGGGAATGCAAATATATTCAACCCTAAAGGAAAAATTATATTACAACCATTTTAAAAGCATACATGACTCAGACAAAGGTTCAGTTATTATCCTTTTTTGATTAGAAGGAAAACAGTGGTATTTTACCCTGGCAAATACATTTGTTCAAAAAGGGAGCAGTCAATATTAGCTCCAATGCCTTATTCCATGTCATCCCAATCAGGGGTTTCCACATCAATTTGCCTGCTAATAAACCTTTTGAAAACATTTCAAAGGAAACTTGCTCTCCTCAGTCCCTCTCAGATTTCTACAAGCCTGACATCAGGGCTGTGTATAATGAAACAATTAACAATGACTCTTTTCTACTCCTTGCCACCACAAAAGCCTGTTGATAATAAAAACTCAGCATTTGTGTCAGACTTTCTTTATGCTGAAATATTGCTGTTTACAGCACTAAGGAAACCAATCATTATAATTCAGCCTGCAAGAAAATCTGATTAATTCAGCAGGACTTCCCACGCCAGAGCAGTCATTCAAACACATATTGGCAGAACAATGAATGCAAGCCAAAATATATAACAGTCCTACTGATGCTAAAATTATCTAACAGCAAAAAAAAAAAAATCAAAACAGCAAAATGGGCTATGAGGTATAAGAAGCAACATTTGGCTGGCACAGATAAAGGGCTGATGCTCAGTTATTCCTTTTTTTCCACACCAGACCAAGGGACACACAAAAACTGTGCCAAGAGTGCCTGGGGAACTCAACTGCTGTGTGCCACAACCTGCACTTCTCTGCAGGTACTCATCAAGATTAGTGGATGCTATGCCACAAAAGGAAGGACGAGTGTTTTCCTTAGTCTTATGAGGTCAGAAAGTATCTCAATGAAAATATTAAATAATTTTGCCTCCTAAATTTCAAAACAATTTCCAAACAAAACAATTAAGCAGAAATCTCCTATCATTAATAGAGGGCTTATTCACCATCTCCAGAAGATGGTGCCACAGTTTAGAGGTTACCACCCACCCTGTCTTATGCAGCTCACTGTCTTCCTATCAGATGACAGCACACAGCGGACATCTGAGGTGACACTGCAGAGACTGGCTAATTAGAAAGAAGCTGATGGTTGGATATAGAACTGTCCATAGCAGACTCAGTGCATTTCTGCCAGGTCTGCTCCAGGAACCTCTTGGACAGGCAAACATCCACTGGAACAACCACAACTCCTCCCAGTATGGTCTATAAGCTCGAGACCTAGCTAACACCGAGCAAGCTTAGACTGAGTCTTACCATACACACCCCAAACAGGTTTCCAAACATCTTCCAGCCACCTCTCCCTTCCCCAGCCACTAGTGTTCTCCCTAATTGCTTGTCATTGTTTTCCCTTTCCTTTCAGGCTTAACTGACAGCCCACTAGCTCACCATTAAGCCTACAGACTCCAGGCCTGGCAGAGGCACTGCTTCACTGTAGCTATAAAAATCAGAACTTTCAAACCAGACTTGTTTCAGCCCTAGACTGGCAGTGGCTGATGTCAGGGAAAGGGCTGACAAGTGATACAAGGGAGCCCTAGGCCTCTCAGTTAGCTCCAGCCTGACACGTTTGGCACCATTTGTAGCAGGAGCAGCTGCGCAGCAAGCGCAGCTCCACCAGACTTCCATCAGACCCACCACACTCCGTAGAAAAGCCAGTCATCTCCTTTGGTGGTCATCCTCTAAGCCAGCTTTTGCTCACAGGCTAAGCTCATGCAGGCACACGTGTTTAAGCTGCCCAAGGCAGGATTGTCACCTACTCCCATGTCTGTAAAACAACCTTGATGTTAGGAGCCCAGTTATGGTCCCTACACGGTACAGCAACACGTAGCTATGCTGAATTCAAGGTGTACAGCCCCATTTAATTGCTCACACTTCTTTCTTACAAGGGATGCAAAGATTTCTTTGTAAGCAATTACTATTTCATCTAAATAATGAATAAATAAAACCCAACAGTGCAAATGATATTCAGCATCTGGGACCATGACAACAACCTACCACTTCAACAGACCTGAGGCACACGCAGGGTAATAACAGCACTGCTCTCACTGCATGCTGTCTGCTATACTAGTACTACACCAGATATTGTTTAAAAGATGTTACGTGAATCTCTGTAGAAACCTCTGGGATGGAAGGCAATAGATAAATATAGGTGTAAAAAAAAATCATTGTAGATCATGAAGTCCATGCCCCTGTTTGTACAGCTTCTGTTTGAGCTAATTACTGTTTTATAAGTACAGCACACACCGACTGCACAGGCAACAGGCATCCTTAATGCTGAAACAAAATACTACTCGAGTTGAAATGTGTAGCTGAAAACCGTGACAGATCCAGCAAGAGACAGTCCCTGGAGTCACAGTGGTGCTGGCTCCAGAGGGAGCCACTGTCTTGCTTTTGCAGTGCCAGCAAGAGGCCAGCATGCAGAAAACAGCAACAACTTCACCACCAAAATGGCTTTCCACTGGAAAAGCAGAGAGGATACAAGAACACTCTTCTGCATTAAGTGTTGGAGTGTAATGACAGCTACTTTCCCAATAAAAAAATGACAGCAATCATGTGCATTCTACTAGTGTGATCAAAACAAAATATCTTGCTTGATAAAGAACACGAATAGTTGAGTGTTGCCAGAAGATAGTGAGTGTGGGTGCACGCATGCGTGTGTAGCAAAAGAGCAGTTTATGTTCAAAAAAACAAGCTATGAGCTTGAAAGCTCCCTTGTTGAAAGAGCCCACAGAATAAACCAACCACATACTGCAAAGAGATAATTGAGATGAAGAGCAGTCCGATGGAAAGAGCTGCAAATAAAGATGTAAGAGCATTTTCTACTCAGTTCCTCCCAAACACCTGTAATGTTGTTTTTCCCTCATTAAACAACAGAACAAGGCCTCCTTTGTAATTGCTTGAAATGTGCTGAACTTGGACCACACTCAGCTGAATGACTTCTGATGATTCTGGTCCTACAAAGCAGATCAGAAACGAGAAGATTGGGAGGGTCAGAAAAGTGAATCTGCATCTTGACATGGACACAGCCAAGAGCAAAAAGAGTAGTTCATTATTTCCCAAGGGAACAAGTCACAGAATCACAGAATGGGTAAGGTTGGAAAGGACTACAGTGGGTCAGCTGGTCCAACCTCCCTGCCCACGCACGGTCACCCTAGAGCACATGGCACAGGATTGCACTGCCTGCACTAAGCCCTATAGCCAGGTGTTGGCCAGCACCCAAACTAGCTGAACTTTAAAGATCACCAGTATCATCTCCATAAGTTACACTACAACTTGGCTGCATTAAAGACACATTCAGGGTCACACACCATCCCAAAGCTTCCCTAGATTTAATGCCCCTTCTTTGCAGAGGGGAATGGTCCATCTCAAAGCTATCTCAACTCTAATCCAGAGCAGAGCATTTCCCTTGATCTCCTCTCAGAAGTCAAAGTGTGGAGGGAGTGGGTGAGTTATGGGTAGACACACTCCAAATACATTTTCTCTTTTACAGTGGTCCAAGTATGACTGCCAACTAAAATCAAAGTTTTGTGGTTTTCTGTCTGCATAGCAGCAGTCAGTCTTTGTGAGTGGAAACGAAATCCCAGAGACACACAAGAGCCAGACTGGCAAATACTCTGGCTTCCAGCAAAGCCAGAGAGTGTGTTTTGCAGATAATAAAGCAACATGATGCAAGTTAGAGAGGCTGCTTTATTTTACCTCTACCTGCTGCATACCATTGAAAAACCTAAGATGTGCATCTCTGCTGCAGCTCATTCATTGGAAGCCTAATGGACATAAGATTAACGTATCACTAACTGGGACCTATCAGAAAAACACACTGATTTTCTCAGAGAGGATTGCCAAAGGAGGAGTGCTCCCATTTTATCCTGCATAATATACTGAGGCTGCACAGAGCAGCCTGAGAGGAACGCCCAGGCGCTTGATTCCAGCAAACATGGTGTATGCCAAAACTCAGCCTCCTCCACTCCTGTTTACATCAGCCCCTCAAGCACCTCCTGGTAGCAGGACATCCATCGGGAGCCAATTATGGCCTGTGCCCATTCAGGCAAGGCTGGCCAAGCAAGACAGGAATGTGATAAAAACCACAAAGACATTGTAAGGTACAAGGAGGTGGCTGCCAGCTCTGCTCGGCCCTCTGAGTGAGTTCAGAACTTTGCTCTCCACCAGCTACTTTATGCCCCAAAGGGGAACACAACAGAAGCACATGTCAGCTTACCCACCATGGGGATGTTTGCCCCTTCCCATGGAAACCCACGTAGGACAAACAAAATTCACTGGCAGCTTCACAAGTTTTTCTTTTATGTCTGTCTCTCACCACTGGCTCAGGCAGACAAATTGGAAGGGGAGCAAAACCAGACCACATGATGTCCTGACATACAGCCAACCATTACCTGAAAAAGGCTTTGCCTTATCTTCTTCACCAGCTCTCTTCCCACCACATCGACAGCCCTTCCCAACAGAAACATCTCACCAGCAGACCTGCTCTGTAAAGGGAGCACAGCTGACCTCCAGCACCCCTTAAGTGAAGCAGCCCAGTTTTGTGTTATGCCCTGAAAATGCTTCCACTGGGTACCTAATAGCTGCTTCAGTACTGCTAATTGCTTGCTCAGGGGTAAAGATCTGCTCTCAAAGGAGAGAGCAGCAAAAAGCACCCCATGAGCTACAGCTCCTTTCACTGCAGCCTTCCAAGGTCCCCTCTGAGAGACAATGAGGTGGGGAACTAAGCCTCAAACATATTCTTTTGCTCTGGAATAGATCAATAGCTGTATTTTTCCTTGTATCAGAATGCTGTTGTGCTGTAACACTGTTTTCACTGGGAATCTATTAACACTCATTACACTACAATGAGCATCTTGGGCAGAAGTTCCATAGAAGAATAATTATGTTATCGGCTGGATGCATTTACTTTATCGAGCAGAATAAAAATCAAAGAAATGCAAGTATGTGTGTATAAATGAAAAGTTGTCTCTGCTCAAGCAAAGACAGTAAAACATATAAAAAGGAAAAACTAATTATAAAAATCAAAATCATTTTGAACAGTCTGGATGGTCATTTGGAAATAAATCTCTATTCTTAATGCCTCAAAACTCCTGCTATGTCAAGCTTATTGCCAGAAGAAAGGCTGCTTACAAAGATAATTTTCTTTCATTAATGTACAATGAAGTATTTATATGAAGAAATTCCAGGCACAGAGCAGGACTTTTTTCCCCTCTCTGCCACCAGCATGCTGTTGAATCAACCTTCCTTAAAAGACATGATCTGCTGAATTAAGGGAAAACTGAGTAGCTCACGGAAAAAAAAAAGAAAAAATAAAGCAAGACAAATGAAAAGCTCGGCTTGACATGTTAATCTCTGTTCCTTTAATTATTGTATTTAATGTCAATTGGAGAGAAAAAGAAATAAAAGACTACAACAAAGCTGGGTGTCCTGGATGCAGCACGCTCAGCAGGACTTCTGCCAAAAGCACAATATTTTTATCAAAATAGCTTCTGATTAAGCTTTCCCTCTCCCTCTGCCAGTCCTGTGCGTTTTCATCTCTTGATTTAGAGCCAAATTAGCTACCCGTTCCATGGGTTAATGCTCTTGAAAGTCTTACTATGGTAGCTATCTGCTCAGAGCTGCTATGTGTAAACTTAAACACACAACAAGCCACAGTTCATTATGCCAATACTACATAAAAGAGGGAGGATAGTATTTCTTTGTAAAGTCATTGGTAGCGCAAAGTACTATGGCAGACTTAAGACATGCTTGTCCTCTGGTGAGCTTAGCCCGGAGGTAAGAAGGATAAGTCCTCCACTGCCAGAACAGAGTCTCAAGTCTGGCTACTGGCACTGCAAAATGAGAGGCTGCTACAGGGAACGCATCTTCCACTTGAACCTCCCCATCAATAATCAGAGAGAAATGCTGGCTACAGCTGAACACTATTTTTGGGTGATGGATAGCCTTAGGCTAAAAAGAGAAAAAAAAAGAAGCCAAAAAAAACAGAGAGCAAGAGAAAGAGAGGAAAAAAAAAAAATCACTGCTCCCTCTTGTAATATTTGATTCAGTGCAGCCTGCTTGCACACTCAGATCACACCTCTCTACTGAACAGCTCTGCTTCACAACCCACCAATCTGCACCTTGTTCTGATCTTCAGGCTGGCCAGAGGCTCCTAACCAGCATTTCCTTTGCTCGTGAGGTTTCCACACACTTCAATCAAACTTTGGAAAACAAGAGAGCAGGACAGGACTGTGTGGTCGCAGCACAAAACAAAGCAACTTTATGGGAGTCGTTCAGAGAAGTGGCAGCAGGAGTGGTCCTTACCTCTTCCCCAACTACCACTACGTTCAAGGGAAAGAGCCTGCAATTTCCCTAGCAATACTCCTATCCCATGGCTCTGAGGAAGTCAGAAAAGCGTTTCATGAAGGGAAGTACAAAGTACTCTTTGCAGCACCCTTCTTATTTGCCAATAGGGGTCTCCTAGTTTGGTTAATACAGTCAAAGAAATGAGGCAGAGAGGCCACATCTCACTGGTGTGAAGTCAAGGCTCTTGGTGGACTGTCAGACCCAAACCCCTTCCCTGCCCCATGGCCTGTTGCCATCAGCTCACACTACCTTTCAGTCGAGTTGTGCAGGTTCATTAGTGCTTTATCTAGCTGTTTTTTCTGCAGCACGTCTCTGAGGTATAAACCAAGCCTGGAAAAAGCTAATTAGTGTAGATGGCACCGCAATGCAATTCACAACGTTAACAGCCTCCAAGGTTTCAGGAGAGAGCACAGACAGTGATAAATGCTGGTACACTGAGAACTAATGAAACCTCTGAAAATGCTTGTGATAGGGAGACCCTATTGTATAAGGATTTAAACTTGAAAGACCACAAGGAAAAGCTTTTTAATTACAATAATATATGTAAAGACAACTGTTACTTCAGTACTGTGCTTGTTTAAGGCTTTATTGTTAATTAGTTTACACGAAGAAGCAAAAGAGATTTAAGAAAAAAAAAGAAAGGTTATTTGTTCTAAATATTAACATTTGTCTGTTAATTTTGATAGAAGTTCATTCATGGACTGTACCACAGTTGAAAATTGAGGATGAGAAAGCTTTCATCTTTATTTTGCTACACTACAGAATTTGCAAAATGCAGATTACACCCTGTAGAACAGACACAAATGCTGCAAATGTCTCCTTAATATTTCCTTAAATGTTTCTCATTAAGGAATTAGCATAAATTGGGAAAGCAGCAACACATAACTGAGCTTGAGCCAGAGCTCAGCTGAAGGTCAACCAGCCTCACTCAACAGCCATTGCTGGGACCCAGGCTTCTGACATCCTCACATCATCTTCCAACCCAGCATGGGCAACACAAAGATGCTTGGCTACATGTGTTAGGAACAGGAAGAGTAGTTTCTGAGAGGGTTCATGGGGCAAGCTGGGTTTGTTCTCAGGAACTGACTCTGAAACAGTATGATCCGTGTTCTTAATGTTGAAGACATTCTCTGCATTTAAAGTATAGCAAACATGCTTAGAAGGCAGAGCCACCAACATTTCGGTACCTGATTTGCAGCAGGTAAGAAATTCACCATAATGAGAAGGCTTCACAAGAGCAAATGAAAGGATAAACTAAACCCCTATTTTGAACAGCTTTACTGTCTTCTCATTACAGCTTTCTCTCTAAAAAGAGCTGCAAATGTCAGCACAGTCTGGGGGAAATGAGAAACAATGTCAAGACCTGAAGTCATCAGACATAGTGACTACTCTTACACCAGTCAGCACCTGTTTTCCTATTGACCACTTTTTTACATTAACAGGCAAGATGCTGCAGAGAGGAGAGAAAACTGCATCCACTTGGTAATGCCATATTGTGCCCACCCAACCTTTCTTTTTCCTTAGGCTGATCCAGCTAATATTAGGCAAAAAAAAATTAATCTTATAAGATTAACATCTTTCACATGCATATATATCCTCTTCCTCATATACATCAAACCCCCACGAACTCCAAAACACTTGTAGAAAACAAGATCAAATGTAAACCAGTTATTTACAAGATATTTTCCCTTTGTACCATCGTAAGCATAAAAGGTGGGGAGGCACTGTCACTAGCAGCTCCTAGCTCAGTGCCAAGGTATATGGCACCCTGAAACAGTGACCTTGTAGCAGCTTGAGTACAAAAGCATGGAAATGTAGTCCAAAGGAAGAGGGTGTCAGGAGAGCTGGGACAGATTTGTAGGTCTGCTAGCAATCAGCTGTGCAACTATGGGCATCTCACTCTCCATCACCATGTCTCTTCCTTCTAATTTCCCCAAAATCTCTCTTTTTCATTTGGACTTTGCAGGAGCATAAGTTTCTGCTGTCCTGCGTTCCCGAGAGTGCCTTGATCTCTCCCTGCTAAGACTACCTACAAGAAAAAGGGAAAACACTTTACACACAGTTTAAAAGCAGCTGCTAAATATAGTTCCCACTCTTCAATTGTCTTACAAATTGAAATGGAAAAATGCACCTATTTTTTTTTAAACATACTGAGCTTCCACTAAAGCAAGAGACTGTCTCTATGCCTAGCAGCTTAGTCTGTCTGCCATGAATTAAGACAGGGTAAAAGCCTCAGAAATGGCATAAGCCAAGTACCACGGAGTCATTTTTGCCTTAATACCAGCAAGCACTGTAAGATAAGTTAATATTAACACAGAAGACTTTGACAAATGCTGCATCTCTCCTTTTTAAGAGTCAACAATGAAAACTGGAAGACTGAAAGCCCATTTGAAGAAAAGATGCTGAGAACAAACTGGTAGATATTCAAGGGTTAGAATAGACAGACCTGCATTTCATATTCTTCCTTCCAGCTATACATACAGCACAAATAAGCCCCTTTACACATCCTCTCTTCCAGAGACAGTTTTTGAGGCAACAGTAGACAATTCCCATTAAATTCAGGAAGGTTATTATATATACAGCTTGTGCTGGAAGATATTTTACTATATAGGGAAAATACCATCTTAATATCCTATAAAGATTTTTTTTCAGTCATTGCAAAGGTTTTCATGATGCCCAGTGGTTTAAGAACTTGAAGCTTTTTTTTTTCTTATTAATGTTCATTAAAACTCTACAACAGCCCTGAAACAAGAGTTAAGTACCATACCAACCCCACTCAGGATGAGCTTTTAATTGGAGTTATAACAATGAAATAGCAGGAAAAAGGAAGCGTTGGAAGAAGACATGACTTCTGCTCCCTTTAGAAAAGCCCTTTGCATGGAGGTCCATAAGAAAGGAGATAGAGAAGAACTCAAAATCCTCACATCAAAAAAATTACCCACTTCCCCTTCCCAACTGCATGCTAGGGAGCAAAGGAGAAGCCCTGAGCAGACACCCACATAAGCCTGTTTCCACTGTTAGAAAATATAACATAAGAGGATAAAGAATAAACAAACTGCCAGCGTGGCTTATCCCAGGATGAGCTCCAGTTTGCTAAATATTTGTTTCAACACAGAGGCAGAAAAAGGAAACCAGAAAATGCTTAGAGAACTCCTCCTCCACATGCTTGGAGTTACTAATCTAACAATGAGAGTACAAGCATGAACAACGCTAACATGTCTGTGTTTCACCCTCTCCAAAGAGGTAAAAGATCTTAAATACTGTAAATCCCACCTTTTTCCTAGGTTTTATGAAACACCTTGATTTTTAATGCTCCTCAATTCCTGCCTCCACAGCAGAGAAGCTTCTTCATTAATTGGTATTTTTCTCTGATGATAAAAATCAGACTCAAGGTCACGCTGAGCACCAACACCACACAACCTCCTGCCTCTGTGTTTCACCTTCCTGCTGTCATGAATGACACCTCTTCACTTTTCTCACTGTCGCTGCTGTTGAACCTTCTGCAGAACTGACAGATAAGGACCTCACGTGAATTTCTTTAGACACAAGATAGAAATGAGAATTGGCTGAGCACCTCATACACAGGAAAGAAAGGATATGTTTCCATCCCTCTTTCTTCTAATGTCTTTCTCCTCAAGAAAAAACACTGGAAAATTTTTGTGTAAGAAACAGAGATGAAGGAGATAGAGAGAGAAAACAAAAACAAACAGGTTATTATTTGGCATAAATCTACTCTTGTTCCTAAAGGAATGAATAAAGTAAAAGGAGAAGACATTCAATACACCTAACTTTCCCCTTTCACAATATTGGGCTGGTGCCCAGAATTGAAAGAGTGATGTGAATTTGCTCATATGAGCCAAAAGAAATGGTTTTCACTTGATGATAGTATCCTTTACAGGGTAACAATTACAGTGTTTGCAACAGATCAGGGCTGATTCTTGCAACATCTCGGACTGGAAAGAGTTTTTGTTTTTATTAGTTTTGAATAAGCTCAAATTCCCATTTACTTATTTGCATTGAATGCTCCTTTTCTACCTGGCATTAAATATCTCTTTGGACATTTACTCAATTAATTTGCCTTAATTAAATTTAGGCAACTCCACTTCGGAAGTGAAGTGAACAGAAATCAAATTAAAGCAACTTTAATTTTGAAAAGTGTGCAAATACAGAGGTTTAATGAGGTTTAAATAATCCGTTTTAAATTCACACCTTTAGTTAATTTAATTCAACTTTCCCAAGGATCCCTGTATGGACATGTTCTATGTGAAGACATACTTGAGAACAATGGTGAAGGAAAGAACAACACCCAGAGAGAAAAAAAAAAGAAGATAAAGACAATTCTGGCTACAGATCTTCTCTGCATCAGGATGAGATCACTTATTTTTCTGCTTTGAAGTACTCTGCTAGCAACAAAAGTATGGGTGAGGAGGGATGCATCTGTACACATCCATACACATCTTTTTCACCACTTACACAAGAGGGCAGAGCAATGAAAACACAAACCTGAGATGCCTTTGTCAATCAAGGAGATGAAAAATTATAAGGAAAAAGGACCCCAACAGCAACCAAGAAACAGGCAAAGATAAATTAAACCTTATCCTAAGATGAGACAGACTACGACCACATGCATTTATAGGGACTACTAAAAGACAATGTCCAGGATCCACACAAAGGAATGAATTGTGTAATGCTGCTGCCATGATCGTGTTGTTGCGCGGGGTCTCATCGAGGTCATCGGGAAGCCCTCTGCCCTTCTTCAAGCAGGCAACACGGGTTGTCACTGCCTGCAGGGTGACACTGGGGAGCAGGCTGGATGTTTTATTTGAAACTCCACCAAATTACCATGCAAGGCTTGCTAAGCAAGACAAGACAAACATGGTGCAATATCAGCAGCCCTTTGGTTTTGACCTCCAGTTCTGGTATCAAACCATCTGTTACTAATAGTTGGTTGCGGCTGCAAATCTTTGGTTGACTGACTTGAATATTGCTCCAAACCCTTACCCATGGTTTGTCTTTTTACTCATCTCAAGCAGCCTCTTGGTATTGGAAACTGCTCTCAGTGCTTGAGGGCACGTCCTCTGAAGTCTTTCCTGGCTGATTCCTGAAGTCCTCTGGCTATCATTTCTTCTTCTCCTGTGCACTCCCCATCTGCCTTCAGACCATCAGATTCGTTTTCCTCTCTGCAGTGATATCTGCTCTTTCTGAATGTGTCTGAGGACACTCCTCACGTGCAAAATGTGAGCACACTCTTGCAGGCTGGTGCATGCCCACGCTGGTGTGCGGTTTCCTCCCCGGAGCGCATCTGTCTGAGATTCATCCCGCCCAGGAAGCACGATGGCCAACAGCCTCCAACACCCCACTACATGTCTGCAGAGCGTGACACATGCAGGGCTTGCTGGTTCAGGCAGCACTTGCCAACAGCTAACACAGACACCAGTATCTAATATCACTATTTTCCCACACCTCCGGACTTTGTACAAAGAAGAAGCAGGGAGACCCAGCACTGCAGAAAGGTTGTGAGCTCCAGCTGGCAAAATGGCTGGTGCAGAGCCTGGCCCTGCCAGCTGCACACACCAGTGGTGGGATGAAGCCAGACCCCAGGTGTGTGTCCGTGCTGGCATGGCTGCATGCAGACCCATTGCTCTCTGTTGGGAATTTACTGTCCTTTTCTCATCACTACCAGGAGCCCTGGCAGAGCCATGCACTGTACAGCCTGCAGAAATCAGAGACTGCTCACGCACACGCTTACATCCTGCTCTGAGTCAAGGCTTAAAAGCAAATGTATGCCCGAGTATGAAATAAATCTATTTATGGCACTGGAAGCTGTGCAAGTGACACACATTTGCTACCTCTTCACTAACTCAAGCTGCTATTATACGCACATTAGGCTCCGACAGCAAAATAAAACTCCAGAGTTTTCATAGAAAGACTGTCACAGACTAATTCAAAGACAATTTCAAATTAGGCAAATAAAAACCTGTCCAAACTTTCCTTCAAATATAATGAATCACTGGTTTAGTTCACTCATTCACATTTTCAGCTCAAAACAGCAGAGAATTTTTTCTCATCCCCCTCCCTCTCTGAATGTAACAAGCCACTGAAACACAAAGTTTATGACTGAGTCACTTGAATCTGCATAATCCTGTTCACCACTCATATAAACTGTAATTTCAGTTCTAGAAAAAATATAGACTGGACAGTGGGGAGTAAGAGAACATTCAGGACAACACAAAAATGCTCAGCCCTTAAATAATCCCAGAGCAGGGATTCACAGACCCTGGCAGGATGAGATTTCTAGCAAACCAAAGGCACAGGGAATGAATTTCCCTTCTCCCCAATACAAAAAGCAGAGGCACAATCAATTTGTACAAACAGCAGAATTTACACCAGGAAACCACAGGGAGCAGGTTAATTGTGAGATTGTGATGAAAAATAACACACTCTACAAAGAAATTAAAAGCAGCTCTCAAGAGTGTTCAAAGTCCTTTGCAATTTACTCCAAACAAACATGTTTCCTTAAAGATCAAATTAAAAAAAAATAATAAAAAAAATAAAAACCCTTCAACCTTCAACACAAGCTCATCACTCCCTCTGGGTTCTTCTGCAAGTGCTTGCAGTGTATTTTGCAGCTCTGTAAAACTTGTGCTTTTATATTCATGCAAAAATCTCTCCCTTACAATAAGTAGCATAAATAAACCCAAAATATTTTGCCATAATTTCCTTACAGGATCTGCAACATTTCGTAATCATTCAGGACAGCAGGGATGGGTCAATCTTGTGCTTACACAGTTAGGCACACAGAGATGCTCAAAGCCATCGCTACTTCCCAGGGCACAAACAGTGGGGTGGAAAAGCATCACATCTGATTTCACGGGAAGGAAAACAAAGCCAGATTGCTCAGACTTTTAGAACAGGCACAGAGGTCTCTGCACAGACTGATGCTGGCTCTTTGCAGAACTCATCCAAGATGCTTTTCTGAACAATGCTCTCCATGCCAGCACCGAGGGGTGGCTGCATTTCACTTGCCACCCCAGACCCTGCAGCAGAGCCCGCTGGATCCCACCACAGCCACCTCCTTCCCCAGCACATGGCAGAGATGTGAGGCAAAGCCCCCTTCTCCTGGAAGCACGTGCACTTCAGTGCGAAATGCATCCCTGCAGGGAAAGCAGCCGGGCTCTCCTGCCCAGCCGAGAGCTCTCAGGGCTTTCTGCCAACGCCAGCCAGCACCAGCTTGCAGCGAGGCAAAGCTGGGCTTTTCAAGATGGGAAAGGGCTCCCAGCCAGACAGGGCTGGTTTGGTCACACTCAATGCATTCTCCTGGCTAACACGTTGGTGCCATAGCGCTCTCCATTTCACAAGAAAAAAAACTTCTTGCAGGAGGTGAAGGTATAGGGATGTATGAGACCACACAGGGCTAAAGACCACCTGAACAAGGGCCACGTTACCAGAAACAGGCTCTTTTCATAAGGAAACTAAAGTTGGCAAGTCAAAGGGGTGGGGGGAGAATAAAAAATTATTTAAAAAAAATCAATAAGTAGTAAATAAAAATTGGCAGCTTCTGCAAATTGCAGAGATTAAGCTGGTGACAGGCACAGGGGCAGTTTCGTGACCAGCCTTCAGCATCTCCCAGCAAACACCTCTCTGCCTTTCAGACAGCCCAGAACAGCTCTCAGCCACCCAGCAGTGACTTCATGGGGGTAAAACCATGCGAGGGCCTTGTGAATTAGGAGGAGGCTTTTGTAAAGGATATTAAAGCTCATGCTTTGGAGATTAAGCCAGTCTTTATCTGTTAGAGATCAGGATGTGGCTAACAGTAGGGAACAGATTATCTGCATCTGCTGACTGAGGAGGATTTACACCTTCTGAAGCATCTGTGCCCGCTATTGTCAAAAGCACCCTTCAACCCAAGCCAACACACTCCTGCAGACAAGAAAAGCTTTCTCGGTTGTGTACAAAGGCCTCCGAGTGGCAGCATGTTAAGGCTATTGAAAAGACATTCAGTAATTTGGAAGAACAGAAATTAAATATTGATTGCACTGGGCCTTGCAGAAGTTATTTTTTCAACAGCAAAAACGTAGGCTGGCCCTGGCTTCTGAAACCTGCCAAGGAAACACCCATCTCAAAGTCTGTTATTTAATATCAACCAGGGTATCTACATGGTGGGTAAAGAGCCCCCTGGAAACATCTTGAATTTCTACAGGTTTCCTTTTAAGGGGGAAAAGGATGCATACAAAGTCTCAGCTCACGAATAAGAAAAAATTCAGATATTCACTGAATCCATCTCTCCATCAATTAGCTGCTATAAACATGGCAAATAGCTGCTCCTTGGGACAGGGCCATGGTGTAGCCATCTCCAAGGTGCTCGTGTGTGCAGCAGATGAGAGTGCACACTCTGCACAAGGTTACAGCAATGTATTTACAAACTCTTTAAACTAATTTCCCTCAAGTTCTTTAACTGTGTCCTCGCCAACTGAATGACTTATACCCATTTATAGTCACAGCACCAAAAACAAACAGCGTATTAAATCTCCAGAAAGCTATTTCAGAGCCTGGCTCAACTGTCGCAGAAATAAATCAGTCCAAATATTCCCAAAATTCATCTTCCAGAAAAGCTGATAATCACATGCTCATAAAAACAAATGTTCAACTGGAGTCAGTTTTGTAATATATTAATTAACATAATAGTCATCTGTGGTGACAACAGGCCATCTGCTGCTCTGGCATCATGAGAGACTGAGTTTTGAGGCAGTTTAAGCTGTTTCTTGTTGTGCGTGGCTGATTTTCATCTGAAAACTAAGCAAGAGTTTCTTATCTCTGTTTGGATGAGTGCTTTCCAACAGGCAGCAAACAAACTTTTCTGACTGGTAACCCCATTCCCTCCATTGGCCAACCCTCAGCTCGCTGCAGCGTGGTGCTCGGCAGCACCGTGGTCCAAGGCAGTGTTACTCCAATATCCATGCCCAGATCCTGGCTCAAAGTCAGAGAGTACCCAAATAGGAAAAACCATCTAGACAAACAGTCAGCAGGACTTCCTCTGCAATAAATTAAGCACAAGCAATTATGTGGATTATCAATATGATTGGCCTAGGGGCATAAGGGTTGTGACTACACACCTCTACAGACACAATTGTCTCCAACACAAAGTTGCTGAGCTATGGCCAACTAGCAAACTCAGATGTTTTACTTTTATTTCAGAGGGAGTGAAAAGCCAACAGAAAGTCATCTTTATTTGTCCTGATGGTCTCTACCTTCCAGCCTCACAGTAAATATGCAAGAATCCAGAAACGGGTGAGGTCTTTCTAACTGTTAATCACAGGCTCCCATAACTCAAAGTGATCTTTTAGCACTACTCCTAAATAGCACCTGAATCTGCAGAACCCCAAGGTGAACAACCATCACCGTGGCAAAGAAAAGGGTTTAGGAAAATGACCCACATACTGGACAATAACCCTCCTGAACTTAAATAACAACCTCATCCTTAAAAAGCTGGTTCATTTATTCTACTATGTATAGCTTAATTATGAAGATGAGCAAGGTACTTCCAAGTCAGCTCTGGTAAACTGCATGATCTTATAAACAGAAAGATCACAGAATCATCAAATGACTTTGAGTTGGAAAGGACCTTAAAGATCATTCAGTCCCAACCCCTTTGCCATGGGCAGAGACACCTCCCACCAGACCAAGTTGCTCCAAGCCCCATCCAACCTGGCCTTGAACACTGCCAGGGAGGGGCAGCCACAGCTTCTCTGGGCAACCTGGGCCAGTGTCTCACCACCCTCACAGTAAATATGGAAGATGACGTTCAGTCTCAAGCTTTGAATCCAACCTGAGAAATGATGACCAGCATCCAGCTCTGCAGGCCAGAATGGTTTCTTCAACTGTCTACACCACCCTGAAGCCCATGCTAGGGTTTCGAGAATCACACAACATTGACTTTCCTAGAAATCATCATCCTGTAGCTTTGAGATCTGCTGACCTCCCTTCACCTTGGCATTTGCCACCCAGTCCCAGCTGGTCCCCAAGCCATCACAGACTCTTAAATTTTTGAGGGAGAGGATGCCCCATCCTTCACAGGTCCGTAAGACACTGGGCAAACTGATGGTAACGGCTACTAACGAACATAATCAGACCACCAGCGAACATCCCCAGGCTCTGACACAAAACATTTTCCAAATAAAAACTTACAATGCTGATAAAGGTCATTTACCAGAAATCAATATTTGGAAACAGACTCCCGAGTGCAGCAGATTAACACCGGGCATGATGGCATTTACTTTCATTAAAAGTAGTATTTGCAATAACAGAGCATTATTTTATGCTATGCCTGACACATGCAAGGAAACCTAAACTATTTAAATGTAAATGAGAACATTCATATTTGACACCAAGACTTTGCCATTTGTTATTTGCCAGAAGTATTAGAGGATTCCTGTTTACCAATTTTAGCACGCAGTGAACCGTGTGTGGTTTTCACCAGGCATTCAGGAGGGTCCTGCACCAGCTCTCGCCTGACCCTTTCCAGTCTCCTGTCTCCATCCCATAGATTACATTAATCCTCTTGTTTGCTCTTTCTTTAATTAAATGATACAATCTTTCAGGAAGTCTAGGCACAGATACCAGCAGATAAAACTTACAAGAACTGAGTGTATTCACAGGAGTAACCTTTACTATGTTAATAACCCCAAAAACAACAACAAAATGGAACCCAAGATCATTAAGGGAGAAGCACACAGAGAGAAACTGTAAGTAAAACAAGCTCATATTTCCAAAGCTCCAGACTCTGGCTGTTGCCTCTCATCACCAATAAGCATGGAAACAAATGACCTGACAAAGCTGAGAGAATGTCTATTTTAGAGTTTTTTAATGGGCACATTAAAAAATAGCTGCTCAGATAGGCTGAAGTAAAATTGATCCTCTCTGGTAACAAAAGACTTGTAGAATTCCCAAGATCTCTTCAGAAGATGCATTATAATCGCTTATTGTGACATTTAACATGGGGACAAATCCCCTGTCTCAGGCACCAACCCACAGGAGAGCAATTCATCTGGAACCAGCAGTCTAGCTAGGGAGAGACTGAGACTCGTAACCTAGAAAAGAGTTGATAAGCATCTAAAAGGCCTTGAAGGATTTTGATGGACGATGCAAGGAAGTCAAATAACTATCATTTCTGTTTCCCCTCCATCAATAATGTGAACAATTATGCAATAAGCTCGGAGAAACTAGTCACTGCAACAACTCAAACACCAGCTTTTAGTTGTTATCCCAAGGAAATGATCAAGTGTTTTGGATCTTAGGAACTAACCTCTCTTCTCCTGCCTCTACTAATGATGTTTCAAGAGAGAACAGTTTCATCTTTTAACAAAAATAACTACTACAGTAATTCTTTAAAGTGCTGCCTCTCTAGCAATTAAAAAGTGACAGCCTGTTAGAGAACGAGAGGATACATGCTATTTCTGTATACTGCTAAAGAGGTAACATTGCACCAAGGGAAATCAGAGCTGTGGCCTGACTAGCACTTCCACAAGAAACGTATGAGTACACATTTGTCCCAGGGCAAAGCCTCACCAGGTCCCACACCCATCTTCCCCAGTGCAGGGAGATGAAGGATTGAGCTGGGGTAGTTAAAAACACATATGCTGGAAAGCCATTTCAATAAAAGGAAAAGATATAAAGCATGATGTAATTTTTGGCATCTTCCTGAGCTCTCACTATAATGCCACTGTCAGTGAATGTTCAAGTGAGAGGGAGCCAGAGCAGCTTGCACTGCTTGTGGATACTGCTGTACCTACACACCGGTCCTGGCACAGGGATCTGCATAGGTTCAGGTTTCTTACAAAGGCTTTTAGCTTTTAACCACCAAGGCAGGGAGGTTTGGAGTGTTTGAGGGAAGAAAAGGAAAATGATTTCATTAAATTCTTTGACAGCATTATGTATGACATAACCCCTCCTGGCTTGTAGGGATCTGAACTCGTGACCATAAGGTCTCTTCCAGCCCTGCATCTCAGACATGCAAAAGAGGAAGCTTTCACATAGCAACTAATGAAGCACCAACAAGCTCTATCTTTATCCTTCACCAAGGGCAACAGCTTAGTAGCTCAAGCAGATAGCGTTTTTTCTGCACTCCAGACAGCTTTTAAGTAAATAAAAGATTTGAAAATATAATGTTAGTGATTGACAAAACTATGAACTTTGAATGCTTTGTATAGAAGAACAACAGTTTACACTCAGTTATCCAACGCTGATGGTGCAATAACTTTAGCCTTCTTCATAATTCAAGGCAGCACGTGTTTTGGCTGTTAAGGCCATTGTTAATTTGAAATCTAATCATTTGGAGAGAAGTCATAAGTGCTTTCAAGTGTTTTTTACAGTCGCATTTCCATAGTGTTACAAGATATTCAGAAGCCTCTCCTCCAGAAGATCCACACAAACAACAGGAGAACACTATGAATAGATTGGACCAGAATGTACCGCACCATGGTAGCACTTCTATACACAAATGAAGCTGGTAAGAGATGACAAAGTGACATTTTATCTTACAGACATAATTATTTGCTACCCATAACAATGCCACATATTGTTCTCAGTAAGCAATTCAAATACCTGAGTACAGTGCATGACTAACTGTGGTCACAGAACACCAGGATCTCCAACAAAGACGGGCAAAAGAGTACAGCTTCCTTATGCCCAGCTCCTTCTCAGCACGTACTCCCCCCCCCAAACACTCAAGCTCACATGGTGGCGTGCTTTTGCCATTCTATCACTGTGCCACGTAGCTAAGTGGCTGCAAGAGAAGAAAGAGCTCCATGCTGTGTGATATTTCTGCAGATGACAAGCCTTCAAAAATTTAAAGCACGTGAATAAAAGATTTTGTGGTTAGACAAATGGCCCGTATGCTAGCAATTAAATTATATACAGGCAATATGGTTGATTGTCAGCTACCAGAATATGAATGGAGTCTTTCTGACTTTCAGAAACTTAGCTGGAGTTCCACACACTCCCGCGAGACTCGGCAGCCACAGCATCCCAACAGGGCTCTGCAAAGAGGAATTCCCCCACAGGCCACCACACCAAGGCAGGGATGTACATCTCCTCCAAGGGAAAGCTCCATCGTGCAATGCCTCCCACGGCACAGCCCTGAGCTGTATCTCAGGGCTTTCCCATCCTGCACACCCTCTTGTTAAAGAAGTCTTCACATCCTTTAGTCTAGAGTTTCAAAGCACATCAGCCCAGCCCAGAGCTCGGTTCTTGCTCTCATCCAGCTGGCTCCACGCTCCACTCCCTAGTGTAGGGAGTCAAGGCACGAGCCGATTGCAAACACAAACCAAATCCCTTCCAAGCTCCTACTTGCTTTAATCTCTTGCTTATTGCAGCAGCCCTGGATTTACAGATGTTACTTGCACAGAAAAAGGAGTTGGGACCTTTTTTTTTTGTTTACAAACATTTCCAATAGCCAAACCTCCATGCTTTCTGCACATAATTAACTGTCGTTTCCATCCTCCCTTCAGACCACGGCTGCTTCACTAAAGCATGTCATTAACAAAAGTGTCAGCTGACTAAATTGACATGCTCCAAATGCCACTTAATCCTCAGAAAACAAATCTGGTAATAAAACTGCATCTACTAACAGGTCACTATAGACTAAGCTAAATTCACAGGCAAGCTTTACCCTGAACACACACATTTTAATTTCACTTGCAGACATAGGGGTGTCACCCAGATGTTGCTATGTTTGTGGCACTTGTTAAAACAACAGTGGCATCTGAAATGCATGTACTGAATCTGCCCATTCATGAACAGAGACAGAAAACTCTGAAGCACTGGCTCAGCCTAGGTTATGATTCCCAGCATATAGCCTGTGTCTGTTTTAACTTAACTTTGCGTTTCACATTGCAGTTGACAAATAAGACATGGCACAGCATGACTAAAAGCTTAATTCCACCCCCTGTAGCACACACCATCTCCCTACAATTAAGACAGGTCCCATACAAAGTCACAGAAGAACTTCAGAGTCATGGCCAAGAGGGGTCTAACAGGGAAAGGCACCATTTTTCACACAAGAGCCTCGAGCCAGAAACACCGAATCCCACCAGAAAGCTTTCCCATTACATCACAAAGCTGACATTTGAAATCCTGTACGCAAAAGTGAAATCATTTCCTTTCCATTTCCTGAGGACAGGAAAAAAAAATGTCTCTGAAGGAAGGAAGTATTCCTCTTCTAGCTACAGTTTAGATTCATCTGAGATCTGCAGAAACGTACAGCCCTCGGTTTACACATATGTTGTTAGCTGTGATTATTTGGAAGATCTTGTGAAACTGAAAAGTGAGATGGTCAAACTCCTGGGTACAGAAATAATTGATTTTATGTTGGATTGCTTTGTTTAATTTCTGAGAAAGGTAGACTGATAAACTTTATTCCCTGTCATATTTCTAAATGTGAGATGTTACAGTTCATTCAAGGTCCCCTTCCTTATCTATGCCTTTCTTCAATATTACTCAAACTTAATAACTCCTTTCACTTCCCTTTTAAGCCAGATAATCATTGCTATTGTTGCTGTAAAGAAACTAGAGTTTCTGTGGAAGCAAAACATGCAAAAATGTAGAAAACCCTGACCCCAGAACTTGAATTCCCTCAACCCCACTGCACATTTTTTGAACCTGAACACTTCCCCAGCAGAATTCTGCAGGCATGCCAGTCAGTTACATGACTCGCATCTAAATTTAAAAACCTTGTTCCCTGCCTGAGCAAAGAGCAGCCATACTATCCCAGCTGCAAATAGAAGACATTTTGCTAGCTACCATACAGGTAAATAAGTAAAGAACAGAGTAATCACTGAAAATTTCCCAGGGCAGCAGGGAGACAGAGCAATTGGAGACAGCCCAGGTGGTTGACCAACACACTTCAGAGTTCCCAATGTCTTGCAAAAGCTTTCTAACCAAACTTCATTGCTTTTTATGTTTCCCTAGAAATCAGAGTAATCTACATCTTGAAAACACAAAACGAACACAATATCAAAACAAATAATAAGGGGATGAGACAGAGATGAAATTGCTGATGAATGTTGCTGGTATAACTTCTGTGCAAGGCTACCTCCCACTCTCTTCAGATGGTCTTTACCACATTGGGACCATTTGTTAGACCGCAGCCACTGTCAAACTGCAAGATGATACCCCTGACAGTAACACAACTCATTATACACTGATTTATGGACGAGAGCTCAGAGGGGCCCAGCACACAGTCTGGAAAAAAATCCCCACCAAATCCATCCACAGAGGTGACATTTAATAGGTTTATGGATTTTATAGTAGCCTTAAGTGTGTTCCTAAAAGGGGCAAGGAGGATGTGCTTATTTGGTTCTATCTCCCAGTCCACTTTATTACATAGCAGCCTGTAGTGAGAGCTCTGTTCAAAGCCTGGCAGCACTCTCCAAGAGAGCAACATTTGGGCATAGATGTCTCCAAGGAGAGACACTAACATATTTAGAAAACACCTTGCAGATAGAGCCAAAACACTTAGCCCTAAGCTGTTAAGATTTTATACTTGGCAAATATTCAGGGCAGCAGCAAATACTCCTTTTAACCCCTCCCTTTCTTCCCCACAGGCTCTCAGACCTGGCTACCAACTCTTCCTTCTTTGTAGCCAGAGCTATTCCCCACACAAACTTATCTCCTCTTTGGGTGCAAACCTTGGGATCAATCCAGGAGGCCAACAAGAGCTAGGGTTCAGTGTGCAGGCAATTAAAGATGCCCCTGGGCCTTTCTTTTCCTCCCACTGCCTCCTTGCTTCAGGTTGTGATCTGTTGAAGTGTTTTACCCTACAAGCCTTGTAGAAGCGTGGCATCTTGTAGTCCCCCGGGACCTCTAAGTCCCAGCTGAGCACATGGACCACACACTGCAGCAGAGCTCTGCCAGCATCATGAGCCCTTGTGCCACATCTCTGCAAGTCACAGTGCCAGCAGCCCTCGGACCCCTTCTCCCATGGGGAGGGCTCTGCTATCTTGGCTACTGCTCAAACATTCCCCAAGCAACTGCCACAAGAAATAGCAAGGGGCTCTTGACTTCATGAGCATTACCCACAGACAAGAAGCCCATTCCTGGAAAGCCACAGGGAGCCAAGATGAGAGGGGACAAATGCCTGCACAGATATGAACAGTGGGCACCCAAGCACCCCTTGCTGCCAAAACAGACAGTTGGTCCCTTCCCTTTTAAGTTTCCAAAGACAAACTAACTGCCTATAGATGGTTTCATGTCCCTGAGCCCACCCCTCATACAAATTTCCTCCTGGGGCTTCCAGGAGCCCTGAAGTAAGGGAAATTTTACAACCCTTTATTGAAAGAAGTTGGTACAGATCAGAGAAGAACACTAAATGAGGTTACACCCAACACACCAATCCGTCCTTTAAAAACAAATACCCACGTGTGTGTTTCCAGGTATTAGTTACCAATATAAAGTACTACTTTTAGCTAATATACTTTGCCCACGAATTTAAATTGAACTACAATCCATAAAAATTATGAACCTGGAGGTGGTCGTGGGGAAATAAACAAAGCAAGATGACATCTTTTTGCTTTAAAAAGCACACTATCAATTTGGGACAAGAAAATACACACTTCATTTTGTCTAAACTGAGGGAGTCAGCAGCAAAAACACAATTTATTTTGAGTATGTCACACACCAAGTGCATACAACTCTGCCTAAGATCCTTCCTCCTCCCCTGCTCCAACTGACTAGGAAGCTTTTACCAAAGAGTTAAAATAAGAATTAAATCTTTGAACAGCTTGTGTTTGCAGGAAAGAATGGTGTCAATGAAAACAGGTCCAATTAGTCGATCATACTGAATTGATAATAAAAAACAACATATGAAAGCTCTATTCTAACATTAAGTGACAATATTTAAACATTTTATTATCGAACGAATAAAATATTGTCATGTCATTATTGCATTAGTGACAATCAATAAGTTAATACACATTAATCACAACACTTGACTACAGCACTTTGATTAGCAAGGGAAAAAAATAATTATCAAATCCCAGCAGGAAGAAATGGGACGGATTTACAGCTCTCGAACAGCAGTGTTACGAACAGTATATCAGATCTCAGACAGATGTTTCCCTATGCAAACAAAGAGCTCAGTGACAAGACCTCAGACTTTTCTTTTTTTTTTTTTTTTACACCATGGAGCTGTAGTGTTGCAGTTCACAACATCAGGCAGGCAGCCAGGCATATACAAAACCACATGCACACACTTTAAAAACATGAAACACTTTCTCCTAAGCAATGCCACAGTAATCAATGTTTGGTTCAAAGTGGTGCACTAAAAAAAAAAGTTCAGGCTTTTAAAAGACAAAAGTTAATTTATTTTTATTTTCACACAGTAAAAGATGATCGGCCAAGCAGTTTCCTGCAAGCAGAACTTTTTAAGCTTTCCACAAGATGACCATGCTCAAAAATTATTAAAAACCCAAGATTTCAAAGCCTTTATACTAGCTCCAAACTTAGTATCTGAAATGGGATGGGGGAAGAAAGGGAAAAGGACATAGGGAAAACAAGACGTGCAAAGCTTCTCCAACAGCAACAGCCTGGGTGGTGTTAAAATGTTTCAGTTAACTTATTGCAGATTGCAAATCTCATTTAGCACTGAAATGCATTTGGTCTTCTCTCCAGGTACCTATTACTGTGCTGCTTATGATAACACAACACTTGAGAAAGGCTGATAGACACCCTTTAATTAAAAGGGATTGAGAATGTACTTAAGGCAACAGAGTTGGCCACAGGAGAAAATATTAAAAAAATAAAATAAAAATATCTGTTCTTTCCTTCATAAATTTGAAGCACCTCTATATAAAGGATACAGATAGTGTCTTCCCCCATCTTAATTTAACTGAAGCTAGTTCACTTTTGGTTTGCCAGGAGCTGCTCAGAAGTCAGTCCTACCATGCTGCAACCCTTCCCACATCACCTCCTCAGCCAGAAGCTATGGAGGAAGAAAAAAAGAAAGAATGAAAAAAAAATAAATCAACTTTCTATTCTTTGCCAGCGGTCATCTCTTTTGACACACTTCTGCCTTTTTTGGCATAACATTTGGAAGTTGCATCATCCTTTCATCTCTGCATTTAAAAGGCATCACCACACTCAACATTGATGCTTTGGAAACCTGACCTCATCACTGCTGAGAAATAAATACTGCTTTGGACTGCCTTCCCCAAGCTGATGATGAATAATAAGTGTTGTGCCTGCCACTTTGTGAGGTTCACTGCAAAGCTGAAGTTCAATTTATGACAGAGGGTATCACGATTATTGCTTGGTGCAAAGGGTGCATCAACGTGCTCAGTCGATGAACTCAGATGTGTGATCTAATTTTGAACAGAAATTCTGCTGTCTGACACTGATTTTTAATAGTGACACCTCTTCTTCTAATAGTGACACCACTCCTCCTGTGCAAGTCCTACAAGGTCACCCCAGAAAGCTGATCAATGTAAGGTGGCAGCCCAGGCTGTGTCCCATCCCCTCTCCTCACCATTTTTCATGAGAGCAGCAATGCAATGCTTTGCCTAAGTACTCCTATGATTTTCTGGAGCAGACTCAAAAACCACAAAGCTTTGCAGCCAGATCACAAAGAAGAAAAAAGAATACTAAAAAAAGAGAAAAAACCAACATCTTAGCAGAGGGAAAAAAAAAAAGCTGTGAAGCTCAGCTGGGTGAGGAGGACAGCCATATTTCAGTGCACTGCTCCGACCCAGGGGGTCAATGCTGAAGTCTGAACACCAGGAACTGCTGGGAGGGATCCAAGGACTTGGGTTACACAGGTCAGGCTTGATGATCTAACAGTCCCCCGACCTAAAGTCGAGATACTGCACTAACTAAGCAAGATTCTATAAATTAAACATATGCATAGAGCAGTAACAAAAGGACCTTCTGAACCTTGACTTGAAAGTTCTTTCCTAAAGGGAATAGTAAATATTTTTAGAACTACATTTGCAAGAGACAGGCATTCTCCAGAATTGCTCTATTAAGCCTTAAGTCTTTAAGTGTCTCACCGTAGGAGGGATGAGGCACAGAAGGAAAAGAGCTATTCCCAACACAGAGGGTGTAATTCTGCCTGTGACCACCTTTGCATTAAAGTCTCAGGGTTGCTCAGGTTGAGTTTTGTCTAGCAGATAACAGGCATGGTATAGAAGCAAAGTACCTGTGATTTCTGTGCCTGCACAAGTATAATCTTACATAATCTAACATATTTTAAATACACATACATCATATATAGATGGTATATATATAGATATATATACACAGTATGCATGATAGTATAAATGATTTATACACAATACAGCTGTATAGTATTTACTTCTAGGCAGTGGCTACAGAGAAAGTCTGCTCTTTCAGTAACACAAGTGGAATATTCACCATAGGGAAAACACAATGAAAAATAAATGCTTTTGGACCATTTGAAAAATCCTCCCTTCATCTTGCTGACAGAGCAATAGGTGACACTGTCATTTATTAAGTTGAACAGTCCGATTTGGAGGTGTCAGGCTTCACTCCTGCAGCACGAGCCATTTGTTAGGGAGATAATGCATCAACTTTCCTTCAAAAAAAAAAAACCCCTCTACATCCAGCTAATTTTGAATCCAACGGCTTTGTTACTTCACTTGAATCCTTAATCACACTGCCTTTCAAACAAATGGTCCTGGCTCTCCATTTCTCCTCTCTCCTGGTATTTTAATATCACAACATTTTTTAAATGGTTTCAGCACTGGTGGGTGCTGGCGTGCTCCAGCAGCTCGGGATGTCCCACCCTGGTGCTATTCAGCAACAGCTTCACTCCAGACCGGTGCAGAGGGCAAAGTCTGCTCTGCTCCTCTGGGGAAGGAGGGATATTTGCACAAAGGAAGACAAACCCTCTCGTACAAATGCACAGACCACACAACAGCCCTGGAACTGAATAATGGTCAGTTCTCACTTAGCAGTTCATGCGCTGGGCTAAAAACTGATGTATCAAAGCCTCACCACCTGGAGTGGGATGAGGATATGTATTTTTAACAAATACCACAGCCCCAATTTTCATAATCCTGACTATGCCCTCTGATTCTCCAACAGCTAACAACAATTTAGCAAAGCCAGGTTCCCCCATGCCTCTCCCTCCCTCCCCTGTGCTTTCAGGCCTTTTTTTGCACACCCCCACCTGGCAAGCTGAACATGGATCAAAACTGCCCTTTCGAAATAAAGGAAGCAGAAACCAAGAGTCAAGCTGTGCATTTCCAGCCCAAGGAAGAGAGGAACAGCCTCTGCAGCTCCCTCCTCCTTTCCAATCCCATTACTGGACACCCGTCCATCCCCTTGCTGGCCACAGCAGCCCAGCCAGCCCAGCAGGGGGAGGCCAAATTCCCAGCTCAGCAGCTCGCCTGCTGATGATCCCAGTGCTGCTATGGAAAACCAGGCTGAGTCCCAGCTCCGGGTCACACTCCCCTTCCCTGCCTCCCTGCTCTGCACACCAGGTGCCTCCACTGAAAATTAGCAACCTGTTTTTCTTGGCAACCAGTTGTTTGCCTTCTTTTTCTTTATTTAAATGCATCTGCCAAGACATCTGCCGAAGAGCAGAGGTGCCCAAGCCAGGTTGCTCCAGGTCAGCATCCCCCCACCTTGCTCTATGCCATTTATAACCGTTCCGCCAAAGTAACTGATCTTGCCACTTTTACAGCTTGAGCTATTCATTCTTCATCAAACACGCCTCTCCTTGGAAAAACCATTCACTCTAGCAGGAACACCACACATTTATTACTGGCACAGACAGCAGCCCATAATGTTGACAAACGTTATAATGATTGGTAAAACACTTACTGGTATAGCAGGCTTTGGGCTTCATTTCTAACATGCTGACAGCACACGGTGATAAATATTATATTTATTTGCACTTGAGCAATAACAGCACACACAAGTGGCCTACCCGTGCCCAGGTAATGTCAGCTATAGCTCGAGGATACTTCAAATCACACACCACCTTCCAATTTCCTACATCTTTAGCCTGAGCCAAGCTTCCGAGGAGGCAATGGAAATTCACAGCACCGCTTTCCCACGCACTGCGCGAGGCGAAGCCCAGGAGTGCAGTTGGTGGGGAACTCAAGCAAGTCTCAACACAGTTTTTTCTACGAACACAGTGATTCACCCAAGCCAGGACTGTTCAGGGGAGCACACTGCTTTTGAGGAGGAAAGTTCCGGTTTTTAAGGGAAAAATTTGTGGCTACCAGCAGGACAGTGAGACGCATGCTCATCCCTCTGGCACAGGAGGGGAACAGATCCAACTCTGCAGTGCCTGGCTGAAGTCAGGAATGCAAGCCCAGGCGTTTGGCAGTGCAGGTCAACCCTCAACAGGGTCACCAGCCACTCCAGACGAGCTGCTGTCATGCCCTTTCCCCTCTTGGTCCAAACATTTCAGACTTGGTATAATCCTGACATGGAGCAGGGGCTTTCCTGAGGTCTGAAAATGACTTTTCTAGATTAAACTACCAAAAAAAAAGAGTAATTTCTGATTTTGCTGCTGCCTGTGATCTAATCACCACAGCAGTACGTTCAAACACATCCTTCTGGGTTTATCAAGGCCACAGCCTACGCGTGCCAGGTGAAATTATCCCTTCTCAGAGGCAAATACATGCTCTCCCTCCTGGCAGGGCATGGGAAGGGGAGGAGAGCTGTGCCGTGGGAGATCCATCCCTGCAGCCAACTTGGCAGCTCCTTCTTCCCGTGGGACAGGAGAGTTACTGCTAAGCAAGCCAAGGGGAAAACCCATTTGGATTTATGTTTTATGGATGCCCACATAGGTAGTTACACAAAAAGCTATTTCAGATGAAGGTCTGCAACTGTGTAAACCCATAACATTGCTGTACAGTAAAGAAAAACAGATTTCCTCATGCAACGCTGGCTCACAACAGGGAGCTATCTTTGCATGGGTAATTCGTAACAGGTCTGGATTTCAACAGCAAGCAGCAAACAAATGGTTCTGCCATTTTTCCCACAGCGTTTTAGTGGTACGATAAATAAGTTCAAAGTATTTTCTAGGCTTTCTCAAGATGCTTTCCACTATCTCCAAGTGTGCACCCCAGGAAGTCAGCATACGTACATAGAATATCTCAAGTTGCAAGGGACCCCTACGGATCATATATTGCTAGCAGTTGTGAATGTCTGCTTTCACATTTACAGCTAACTCGGATTGAACAGCATCCATTGCAAGCCATGGCAAGACTAAGAACCCAAGCCCTGGGAATTTGGCTACAGTCTTGAGCATCTCTGCCAAAAAGGACCAGGACATTGTTATGGACGATGAGAAGAGTAGGTTACACAGGGAAAGGCAGGCAGCCACTCTTCATCTCCTCTCTCCTTTTTCCTGGGTCAATCTTGGGGTTCAGAGAAGCAGAAAATAACAGCAGTAAGCAAACGCTATGAAAAGCCAGAGCCCAAGAGAAGCAGAGCTATGCTTCCCTGAAACGAGTGGATATTAGTTTTCTGACAGTTTAAATATTGTATTCTGCTTACTGACTGTCAGTAAATTTACAAATAGTTGGCAGCTTGGCTTATGACCAGGACCCAAAGGAATGTCGACTGTAGCAATTTAATGGCCTGTTCCTATCAGCAACAGCAGAAACGTTTAAAATACTTCTCATTGCTAGTGAATTTATCTTAAAAAAAAAGCCCGACAGCAGAAGAGATGTTAGCTTTACATTCTTTACCCTGCTGAGGCCTCATATTAGATCATTATTCATTCCACAAACCCCCAGTCACTTCTCCAAAGCTTTGAATTTTGCTTCATTCCAACTGCTAGGATTGCAAACTCAGTGATGAAAACAGACATCTTCTGGCTTCTTAACAAAAAAATCCCTCACTCCCTAACAAAGGCTTTATCCAGTTTTTAAGCACTGACGAATCAGAGATGCTGCTACACCAGAGACTCTAAGACTGGACATTCTTCTTAAAGTTTCTAAATTCCTTGGTGCCAGAACAAAACACAGGCAGATAAAAGCTTGAGAGACACTCATGTTTTGAACGCTTATAGGACTTGCAACACCCCAGGCTCTCATTTACCAGCCTTGTATCACATGGCATGTTTTTTCCTGCAAAAAATACTTGAGGTCCCACACAAGAGGTGGCAGTTTTGTGTCTCATGTGTTCACACCATCCCCCTTTCCCATCCCCTCACAAGTGGTGCAGCACAAGGACGAGCCAGAGCTCAGAGCTGTGCTGAAACCTCTCCACCACCCATAGCCAGAGAGATGTGCTGGTCCTGAGCAGCCTGGCTGTGCCATGTTTTTCCATCAGTGGCCACACAGCCAGAGAAATATAAGCTCAGGCTCTCTTCCTGGAAGAGCTCGATCCTGAACATTTTTACCCATAACATCAATGAAGCTGATAATTTTAAAATGACATTCCCATCCTGGCCAAGCATGGTCAGTTAGCCAGGAGCTTTTGCCAGCACTTGCTTTGCACCAGCACCATGATGCACCTCCACCAGCAAAGCTCTCCAAGCATCAGTTGCACCTACGCAAGGAGAGTGTCCCAATGAAACTGCACACTCCAGCTACATGAAGCAGGACCTGGTGAAATATTTCCTTTATCGTAGTTTCCTCCATCTCAACCTGCTTACCATCAATTTCTGAAACAGCCCAAAAGACAGCGCTAGACAGGCTGAGATATGCAGTTCATTGCAAAGAAATAAATCTACAGAAAGGGCCACAGTTAGTTAAACTAATCAAGAGATTGAGCAGGGTGAACCGAGTGTGGGAAATGCATTAAAAAGGAACTGGTATCAAAATAAATTCAGGATGCCCACCTAGAAATGTGAACTGCTGGTTTCCATGCAATTATATAGGAGACAAATCATAGCCCTGCCTAAAAATGTAAACATCTCTACAAGCAATAGGGGAGGAAAAGCAGGGTATCCAAACTAAAAGGCTCTCAACACCATTAAATGTAATCACTAAGCAACTATTAGCCAGTCTGAAAAGAAGATGAAAGGATAATGAAGGGAGATATGGGCTGGCAATTACAGTGGAAGTGAAGTAAGTGATATAGTCCACATTTTCTTTTTATTCAGCTTCCACAGATATTAATAGCCAGATCACACTGAGGGGGAGGAAGGGAGAAAAAAAATAAAATAGTAATAGCCAAAAGGCTGGAATTAGTCTCAGGTTCCCCTGAGAGTCCTTCTGCACAGCCCCAGAGACAAGGGACTGTCTCACGGCCACCCCAGCTCCAGAGCATGGGACAGCACATCAGGGCATGCCTGCCCATCACACAACTGAGTGGGAGACTTTTGCTTATACTAATATGGTCCTTTCTGACCAGCATATGAAAGGAGCAATAGCATCAGGAGAATTACATAGCAATGACAACAATGAAAACAAAACTTGCTTTTCTTAGGTCTAGGTTTTATGGACATAGCCATCTTCATGAGCAAAGCTCGAAGAAATCAGCTGCTCTCATTATCATTATTTCATAGACAGGGGAGCTGGAGCATGCAGAAGTGGAACAACTCACTGAGACCCTCCTGGACACCAGTGCCTGGAGTCTCCCTCCCACCAGACCACCCTGGTTTCCCCCCCCCAGCTCCTCCCCACAACTGAAGGATTCCTCAGGATTTTATACAACTGCCTTGCTGCCTCTGAGAAAACTTAAACAATGCTTGTTTTTAAAGGACCACCTCACTTTATTTGAGAATTAGCATTACACAGCTGCATCCAAGAGGAGATGTGCAGGATAGTTATATGCTACAAAACAGCTCACAGCAGAAAGTGGAGCATCCATTGATGCTACAGTATCCTTTTAACTCTGCCTACTAAAAACCCAGTGGTATAGCTGAGTCAACACCAACACTCTTCCCAACAACAAGAACATCTCCAGTATTCATAGATAACATGCCAGCTGACACCATCCTAGCTGTAAAGCACAATAGGGTTCATTCTTAAAATGTTACAAGGACCTGCTCAGGGAGCAAGATGACTACATGAGAAATATGCATTTCAGAACTTACAAAAAAAAATAAAAATCTATATTATGTTTCAAAAAAACTCCGTTTGAAACATTTGGCGAAGGACCCAAAGGAGAAATTTCCAGGAGCACTTCCTTAAGATCACGTTAGAGGACTGCTTGGACTGATGCCTCAAAACACTACTGCAATTTCTGCCAGCAGCTCTGGACCAGTTGGAGACGGCTCAAGAGATGTTCCCCTCTGTCTAGCCATGCTAGAAATCCCAGAATCAAGTGGAATTAGCACTAGGATAAAAAAAAAGTACCAAAAGACAAAGACTGAGCTCTCCTGGACAAGGCCTTGCCATCTTTGCTACATGCTGGTTACCACCTAGGATGACAAAGACACAAATGCTTGGCTGCCCTCACAAAATCATTCTGTATTTCCCCATCCCAGCAGCGATACAGAGAAGCCAGCAAATAAATAAACCAAAGAAAACGCTGGTGCTATTTGTAACTCTTTTCTGACATTTCCCATTCTGAACTGAATAGCAAGTGACAGCTATAAAAAAAAAAAAAAGAAAACAAGATTGGAATAAGCAAATGTATACTAAATTAAATGCTAGGAAGACAGGAACTAAGGCTGCAGTGCCGCTATGGCACGTGTTCCGATGGCACGCCGTCAGCCCAGGGCTCGGGAAAACGCATACAGTCATTCACCTATATTACCCTGTAAGGACATTGCTTGCCCACAATGTTGCTTGTCCAGGGCACAACAAGCAAACACAGATAATGAAGACATCTGCAGATGATGCTCGAAAGACATAGGTAAAACTTGGGGGGAAGAGTAAAATTGGATTTTTATCACTTGGCGACCTGAACTCTGTTACAGACCTCTTATTAACGGCACAGAAATGGATACTGTGTGGATGCAACATATTCTTAAGAGAGGACACGTTAAAGCTTTAAGCAGAAACAAAATGACCTGGTAATGTCATGACTGCACTGCTTTGTAAAGCAATGGTAACAGGGCAACCCGACAGCCGAGCCGCTTCATACCACAGCAACCCAGTGTCCACCACGTACCCACACACAGACATCTGCAACTCACGTCCTGAATTTTCTTCTCTCTGCACTCCCAGCATCAATCTCCTTCATTAAATGCCTACTGCCACTTCTTAGAAAACCTGATCAGTACCTAGAACATGCATTTTCATTTTCCTGCATTATCATGCCAGTTAGAAAAAGATATTTTATTTTATTGTCAGGTTAAAGAGGAAATAAATTTAAACAAAAAATAAAAGGAAACAAAAATCAGAAAGGAAAAAAAGGTAGATCCCCAGTGAACCACTCCAAGAAATGAACCTTCTTATTCTGTTATGTTTGGTAGTTGTTAGAATTCACACCACCACATATGGTAATAAACACATTTGTTTAAAAACCAGCCAGAATTAGGTTTAGGTCCCGACTCAGAATTCAAAAATTATTTGCAAGCAAAAGGATCTGACCTTAATTCTTGTATAGTGCAGCCTTCAGATTCTACTGGAAGTCACAATTTTAGAGGTAATCTCATAAGCAAGGGAACTTGCTACTGTTTCGGCCAGGCAGGAAACAGAGTAGGAGCTTAACTGCTAAATAAATGATTCTTTGCAACAATTAGAAATGAAATTAAGTCTTTCTGGAATCCCACAGCAGCCCTGGCAACATGCCCCAGGCTCTGCTGCCAGCTGAACTGCACACAACAAGCCAGATTCACCAGAATAAAACCTGATCCGACACTGAACTAGGGGTATGCTTCAAATAACCAAGAGCTTTTTTCAGCCTTCATATGAACATTACAGTCATGTGCATTTTGCAGCCATCAGTTTTGGCAAAATTAATTCAGTTTTCTTTTAATGACTTATTGGGGGGCCTTTTCTTGGAGCAGCAGTCAATGGAAACAAAGAATGACCTCCTTTCACAAGATCAGAGACTTATTTGCACGTAAACAGCTAAAGAGAACTGGACTCAACAGTCTGCAGATGCCCATGATATAATAACAAATAAAAAGCTTATGACACTGTAACTCTGCATCCCCAGCAACATAAATCCTGCTGGAAGCGTTGGAGTCAGATGGCTTTTGAAATTGCTCACAGGTTCTAAATTTCCTGGCAATGAACTGCATGGCTGGTACTAGACCACAAAAACCTTCTGCCAAACAAACACTGAGGCAATAAATAGAGATAGTAAAGCAGAGACAGACAGACCTTTGAATCCATTGGTCAAGAAAATTGGTATCCCGAAGACAGGAAGGGCCAGATCTGTTTACTGGAGCTGATCAAGCGACTGCAGCAGATACCCAACGCTGGAGGCAGCCCATGGCACCCCGCTTCCCCCATCCCTGCTCCCCTCACCGGGCAGCATCACTCCACCAGGGAGTGGGGAGCAGGAGAGGGCAGAAACTGTGGGAAGAGGGCTTGGATTCAGTGCACAGCACCACCATCGTAAAATAAAAGCTAAAAATAATGGTGGGATGTTTCATCACTGGCAACAGTCCAGCTGAGGACAACTCTGCTGCCCTTGCTTTATGGAAAGGGAGCCAGGCTCCCCGGGGCTCCAGCAGTATTTGCCATTTGCTCCATCCTCACCTGTGCTGAGTGCAGGCAGGAGGGCCCCAGGGTGCCAAGGGGACAGGCAAGGACAGGCAGGGACCAGCCCTGCCAGCAGCCCCTGCGCAAGCAAACACCTCGCTGAAGACCCCATATCCAAGACTAGGGACATGGTTTAGTGGTGGACTTGGCAGTGCTGGGTTAATGGCTGGACCTGATTATCTTAAAGGTCTTTTCCAACCAAAATGATTCTGTGATTCTCTATGTTAAGTGGAGCAAGTTGAGATGTGTTGAGTTCCATCAACATTGAGTTGGAAGGAAAAAAAACCAAATAAATATCAAGTCATTGCTGAAAATCAAAACACTTACCATAAACCCCCATATAAACAACCAAATCTGGGCTTTGCTTTTCTTTTTTAATCTGTTTCCCGTCTCTAAAAACCATGACTAAGTTCTCACTCTCTCATCCAACTGTATGTGCCCTCTCAACACTTTTAATAGCAAAGTGATACAGATTGGCTCAAACACAGCACTTCTGTTAAGCCACAATATACCAAGCATCACTCCATGAGCCTTCAGTATTCACAGGCAGGCGTTTCTCACATGAACTACAGCCACAGCATCATTTAGCCACAATTACTTTCAAAACAGGCTGCAGCACAAATAAATCTGTGATTAAGTAAATGCTAATACAGGGAAGAGATAAACCTTAGTATGAATCCGATGACTAACACAGAAGCACAACTAGAAAAATATTTTCTTAAGCACGTTCTCAGTAATCCCACAAAATGTGTGCAGTATCCCTAAGCTGGAGGATGAATCGGGCTGCAGGTTCATAACACTTCCCCACATCACTCATCTGTAAAATGGGGGATTCATTTTATGATCAGAACTGGATGGAAATCAAAGCAAGGGGCTATTAAAACCCAGAAGCCTCTAAGTTTTTCTCCTCTTCAGTAACTAAGTATGTGCTTTCTTTTTTGTTGAATGCATTAAAAAAAATTCCATTTAGTCTTTTTTTAAAAAAAAATATATATATATAAAAATATTCATCACCAATGACACTTTTCCTTAGAAAAAACATGCACTAAATACACTGAAGTATTTCAGGTTGGGCATCCTTTTTGCCACAGGGGGAAGGGGGAACTTCTTACTGTGACATCTTTTCTGTGGAGACATCACAGCCTCTGAGCATCATCTTCCTCCCACCAGCAACGGCGAGTTAGCTTGGGCTAACTTGCACACGGAGGTGGCAACCCAAAAGTGCTCATTAAATCACCCTGTCAATTCACAAGGTGACAGTAAGCTGGGACCAGAACAATGACTCAATATGGCACCACGCTCACTCAGAGAAAATAAGGACATTTTACACATCCATGTCTAATCTTCTATCAGTATTTATAGGTAACAGATTCATATGGATTTATGGCCTCGCGGGATCCCGAGATGATCTATTCCCACCTCCCTGTGTAACACAGGCCACATAGTATCAATCAATTCCTCCCTGGCTTCTGCTTTAACTACAGCGTTTCCCTATACATCAATCCTTGATTTAATGCCTTCCACGACAGGGAACCCACTGGGTAACCCTTGATAAATTGCTTCAGCGGTTAATTATCCACTCTGTTTAAAAAAAGGGTATTATATTTCCTGACAACGTATCACTTGTAAAATTACAACCGAGTTTTAATAAAACAGCCTTTATATTCTGCAGCTATTGAAGAATAGACTAATAATAATATAATCTCCTATTTTTATATACTTGAACAAAAAGGACATAAAAGAAGGTACTAGTGTGGAGAAAAGATAAGGAAGAGATGTTTAAAAAAAGACCTCCTGGGAGAAGAGATAGTGACACAGCCCAGCTCACTCACCCAGATGTACCACTTGTACTGTGAAAGACTATTTTAATATACTGTATCAAAATCACCTTAGTTCAGCAAACAGTTAACAAAAATGTTAAATCCACGGACAACAAACCCTGGACAAGAGAATTAAGACCCCTGCAATGCTCTTAGACTTTAAAAGACAGCCCCCAGTGGGGATAACAACACACAGGCAACAAACACGCTTCTTCCAAGGAAAGGGTCCTTCCTGCCATGGCAGCAAGACCTGAGATGGAGATCTTTATCTATTCAGAGGACTTCCACATCCATCACCATGCCTAACAAACCCCTAGAGAAGCAGGTTATCAGTGCTTTCTTCCCAGTGTACTTGCTCACCCTGTCCAACATGAATTGGTCCATGGTGCAGCCAGGGGTGCATCAGAAAGTGGTTAAAGCTCTCTGATAACAGCAGGGTATTGCCTCCAGGTCCCTTGGCCAAAAAACTCATTTGCTAGGAGACACACGTTCACCAAAACCATCCATTGCAACTGTGCAGGTGGGAAAGTTGTACTTAAAGATGATGATGTTGTATATAAAAGAAATCCTTCTTTGCAGAAGGCATCATCCAAGGGCCACTCATCAGACCACTGGCAGAGCTCCACCATAAAAGCTGAGTGGGGCTGCCCAGTCCCATTCTGACTGGGTGAGTGGGCATGAAATTTCCCAAGCTTATGGTCTAATGATTCATACCAAGTCAAGTTGAACTAATGAGGCAACATTTACTCTGACGAAAGCAAGGGAAGAATCTTTCTGCTTTGGCTTCTCTTACACAGCACCACAGTGAGCAAGGAGTTACAAGTTCACTCTTCTGCACACGTCAAATATTTGAAGACATAAACCAAGCCACGCACGTATAAGCTGCTTCTGACGCATATAAAACACACATCATACTTAACCTTGGAGAATAAAAAAAAGATTGGGCCTGAGCCAGTATTTTTAAGACTTTCAGGATGAAACTTTAGTGCACTGCCTAGGTCATTTATAATAATAATTTTTAAAAAGCAGAAGATGAAAAAAAAAAAGAAAAAAGCCTTTAGTATTTTAAACAATTCTCTATCAATTGCCCTGCAATGTGCAACAGCCCACAACCCTGCTGCAACCATTCCTTCTCAATAGCCAGAGCACAAGCTTCAACCTAGGCTTGTATTTTAAAAAGGGTGAGGTCTCAGACACCACCTCTGTCAAGTGCTCGAGCCAGATTCCTCAGGAGATGAAGATGAGATGTCTGACCTACAGAGATGACAGCACACCACTCCAGTGCTGGTTTGCACCTGCAGTTCACCCACACCCTGCCATGGGCTGCAAGACGAGGCAAGTTCTGGCCAAAGAGAATGAACATCTGAGACACTCGGCACCACCACAGTGCTCCCTGGACCACAGGGTTCACAGCAAGCCATGCACAAACCTGGGATTTAGAGACCATGCCAGAAACACAGCATTTCATGATTCTCAAGGCACTGCTTGGGGGCTAACAGCATTGATTTGGGCCATACAGTTTGAAAGCCCTCAGCTGGTTGGAGATGACCTGGAAACTTGGCCTATTCCAGACCACAAACCCACAGCCACCCTCTTTGGAAGTCAGCAGAAAGACTTAAGTAGTGAAGACACTTAAGCAGCCCATCTGTATGAGATAATGGACAGGATTAATAAATAAAGGAAGGTAAAGGGGGGAGTGTGTGTTTCAGAGCCTATAAGCCTAAACATCAGCAGCAGCTGAAATTAAGCAAAGAATCCCCTTTCCTTCACCATCTCCTCCCATTTACAGTCCAAACTACTATCAACTAACATATATTTAAATGTATTTACTAAGGCTGGCTTTGTGTGACAGTCCACATCTTGCAGAGTCTGCTCCACCTGACTGCACAGCTCAGCAGCTTTCAGCACGCTCCCTGCTGATGCCACACTCCTCATCACACACCATTTGGGCAAAGACAGACTGCATCCCCCAAAACAGACATGCAAACTTCTCCCCTGCCACTGAGGACATCAGCCAGAAGCAGCACTGGTGAAATCAGAGTTCTACTTGAAGCCCCCTCTCCTGCCCAGCTCCACAGCATTTAACAAAATAGGCAATAATTTTATATTTTTCTTTTTAGGAATTACTTACACACAGCAAAAATCCTAATGAAGCAAAAGGTGTTACAGTTCAGAGGTGGCTGAGAGCTTCCCTACAGTTTTAAAGATATGAGTATCCTGTTAGTTATTAAAAGTCACTCTGAAAACCAAGTTGGCCTCTCTAAAAACCTTTGTCTTCAAAGCCTGATACAAACCCAATAAAGAATCCAGGCACGATGAGTGCTCTCTTAACTCAGAATCCCTCTGATTATTATCAAAGGAATTGCTTAATCAAAAGTCACTGCAATTGTAAAATGCCAAGTGTGCAGTTAATGTGCTGATACTAAAAACTGAGTAATATAGCTGATGAACATCCCAAACCTTCTGCCAACTTACTCATGGTGTGGAAATGGAAAAAAACAAACAAAACCAAAAAAACCCAAACCAAACCAAAGTTTGCTACACAGCTTTAAGCTGTCAACAGATTTTATCCTAAATAGTTTTTAAACCAAACAAAATGCACAGCCAGCTGCACTCAACTCCAGTTTTACTGGAAGTCAATTAATGTTTTACTAATTTCAGAAAGAGCGAACTCCTTCCTGACTGCTGTTAGGTTACAAGGCTGTAAAACACCCTGCATTGCTTTAAAGCAGGCATCCCTCCCTGGGCCCGGGCAGGGATGCTGCAGCAGGCAAAGCAGAGGATGCCGAGGAGCTCGGCACTTCCACCAGCGCTACTCTGGGAGCACCGAGCATCCATCGGGAAGGTCAAGTGTATCGATTGTGCACACAGGGGTGCAGAGGAGACCAGAAACCTCATGCTCACTCTTGTGCCTGTCAGAAACCAGTGTGCAGAAAGCAAGCAGGGTAAAAGGTTAATGAAATACAAGCTGAGGAAATAAAACAAGGATCCAGATGACTGCTACAAGGCTCTGGGGCCAGCTATGTTGGCTGGAGCCCCATCCCCAGACAAAGGGCTGCAGAGATGTTACTGGAGATATGACACAAGGCTGCTTCTGCCTCCCATGGTGGGGGTTAACGTGTCCTTGCAGGCATCACCACCTAATTCCCGTGCAGGAAGAGAGTCCCCACTGTGCTCCCTTATGTCCTCCGTCCGGGAAGGAGCTGGAGGGTTTGCAAGGAAGGAAACAGATACAGAAATTGGGCAACGAAAGCTTACGAGACATAAGGTCACACAGTGAGTATTGATTTGGGTTTTCCTTGAAAGAAGCAGCAAAGCCACAGTGTGGCGAGAGTAGAGACCTTGGAGGAGGGGGAGTCCTGACTACTACAGCAACCCCTGGCTGGGCTACATTTGCCCAGGAGCCTGAAACTTAGTCCTGGAAACCTTAATCCAATGTCTTAGCATCAAAAGAGATTTCTCCCAGCGATATGAAAACAAACACAAACTGATGGGATATTCCAAGTTAGCAACTTTGTTTGGTACCCCAACATATGGGCACTTTTACTGTCAGATCCGTTACCATGCTTTATTTTGTGGCAGGCAATACACCCTACAAGCTTAAAATCAAAGTTAATAGTGTGAAGTTTTGCAGGTGGTGTGTGGGTTGTGGTGTTGTTTTGGGGTTTTTTTCTTAAAATGACAACTAATTCTTCTTGCACAGCAACTTCCCCTTGCTGCATTTGACTTCACTATGGATTTCTATAAAGGAAAAGGATTTACAAGGAAGGGATTGACACCCTCTGGGTTTCAGATATTAATGATTAGAATGGTAAAATGAGTTTTTCTAATCCAGAAGTTTGAACAAACTCCTAGCTTGATTTCATTGAATATAGAGTCCAGATCTAAAACCAACTCTTTCTGGTGTTACCTAATCAGGGTATCCTAAAATACACAAAGAAATAGAAGAAAAAAAGAAGAGGGGGAAAAAAAAAAGAAAAACCAAAACCAAACAACAAAACCATATATTGGATAATTTCACTATTTCACAAATTTGCTCAAAGTGACAGAAATACATAAATAATCAAGGATCTTCCCACTGTAGTGTAAGAACCATTTAAGGACATAAATTCAAGAATATCTATGCACTATATAAGCTGCCATCGGACCAGTCACACGTGGTAGGTAGAAAAACGATCTGGTATTTGGAATCACTTTTACAACTGGCACACTAAGGCAACAGACTTAGGAAAATATGAATGCAATGCAAGACTAAACCAAACAAAAAGTCTCACGTAATTCACAGCAAATACTCTGCCTGCATTTCACCAGGTGAATGAAATTAGCAGCCTGACAATTAGCAACAGGAACAAATCCCCAGAAAAGCAAGCAGAAAGGAATTTTCAAGTGCATGAATACAAAAACTTGGCTTCATCCCTGCTGTTGTTACCCGTGCAATATGTTTACTCATTTCTCCATGGCATATGAAACTCAACTCAGTATGAAAACAAATCACTGAAGGTCTTGGCAGATTAGTAAACGTCAGATCAAATTAGACCTTCTCCTAGACTATGCAGGGGCTGTACAAATTTATCAGAGTCTCACAGATTCTTTTCTGCCTTGACATGAATAGGTCAGAACAGCCCAGAGTCGAGAAGCAGCAAGATCAGAAAAGTAAGACTGCACAATTTTGGAAGGCCACTTATTGTTTGGCTTTGTTTTACCGTTAATCTCTTTCACAGAGAGAGACTTTTGGAGATGGAGAATGCCACAAGAGATAGCAGGCAGCAAAAGAAAGCAGCTTTCTCTTCTCAAAAGCTCTCCCTGGGAGACAGAGCAGGGCTGACTCGAAGAGGAGCCAGGCAGCCCACATCCCAGGCCTGAAACCTCCCCTGTGGTGTGCAAATATAGCGGGAAGGTTTCACATCACTTGCAGAAAGTAGAGAGATCACAAAGTGCTATACAGTAGGGATGCATCCATCTAGCTTTGCTGTCGGAAGATCCTACACAGACCCACATAGGTAAAGCCTTTGGGATCCCACAGCCTTACTTGGAGAGACAAAGGGAAAAAGAAAGGAAAGGAGAAGATCTGCATTACAAAGGACATAAGTAGGATAGATGAATGAGACACCCCAAAGTTTCCCCCAAACCCTGCTGCCTCTCCCACCATCAGTCAAGCATGGAGACAAACTCAGGAGAGCCACATGGACACCACAGCAGCGGAACAGTCGAGCACCCTGACCACAGCCCGGGGACCCTCATACAGAAATTGTCCCATGGCCAGCTCAGATGCTTTTGTCACCCACGGACTATCACAGAGATGCTGCTGGGAAAGTGTGTAGGGCCGAGGCAGCAAACAACCACAGTCAGTATTTCTGGGACGGAGTTACCCCTTTGAAACTCAGCAGCATGTCTGGCAGTAGGGTTTGGACATGGCCTTACTCAGCCCCTTCTGCCTGATGGAGAGAAACAACTTCCCTGCTGCATTTCTGCCCAAGGTGAGGGGCAGGCAGGGCAGCAGCAGCACGAACACATCACACCCATCACCCAAACCCTCTCACTGGCACTTTCACACTGCACCCCCCACTCAAGCAGCTCATGCACCTACAGCAAAGTTTCCAGCATCTGCAACTGCTTCAGAAGCATCTACAGCTCTGGCTCTCTTGCTCACCTCGTGGCACCTGCTAGGCATCCCTCTCTTCTTCCCAGAGCTGGGTGTTTTCGCTGGCTTTGCCCCATCTCCCAACAGCATTGTGAGGACACTGCTCCAACAAGCTCGTCTGGCAAACATTTCCTGTGCATCTAGGAGCACTCTCCTGCAGCTTTGGTCAGAGCTATAAACACCGACCTTCTCCTTTCCCATCAGTCACCAGGGTATTGTTTGCATTGCCCGACAAGCTGATTGGGGGTGGGAGGACCATAACATTTATCACCAGTCCTTCAAAGCAAAGAACACAATCTCCCCAGCCACCCCCACCATGGCCCCTTGGCAATCTCCAACACACACAGGTGTAGGCAATAAAGGGGAACAAGTTACAGCTGAGTTCAATAAGGTATTTAAGCCTCTATTAAGCTTAGCTCTAGGAATCACAGGTCCTCCCAGCTTCATGAGCCCTGCCCAATGCCTATAGACAGGCTGTACATACCTCTGCTCCTGCACCAAGCAACAGGAGGCTTCAAATTTAGGAATTCACCTAATGCACGTCCAGAGTGATCCTCGCTGGGGTGATGTGTGCCGTGAGAGCCCTTCAAATCTGGACTTCCCCCATATACATCACATTGTATCAGAAGTTAATGACTCTCAATCACTTAAAGTGCTTTTTAAAATCATGGTACAATCAGTTTCAAAAAACACGGAAGTATCCAACAACTTGAATTCTCATTAAGAAGACAGAATTATAAACAAGAATCTGGTTATTTACAACAGATACCAGAGCACACACTGTTTACGAAAACAATTGTTATGTTTCTGTAAGATGGGATCATCTTGTGCTTTTTATTTAAGGAACACAATGGTAGGGAGCACAGAACCATTACAGCGCGGAAAGCAACTGCGCTTGGAGGGTTACTTTGCCTTTGCAAAGGGAAATCAGGAGCACAATAATGTTTTATTGTTATTCTTTCATAATACACAAGTGAACAATATATTGCTTAAAAACAATTTCTTGTAAACAACTTTAATAGGAAAAGAAAACAATACCTTAAGAAATAAAAGCAATTTATATCCTGAAAGATCAAGTTATTATTTTGTCTTGTTGATGTGAAATAGAATAAACCACTCTATTTATTAGAGCTCAAACCATTTAGGAACTATAACCACAATGATCTATGAGTAAAGATCATGGCAAGGAAACAGAACTGTAACAAATATTTAGGATTTCAGTGCAGCAAAGAACATGCACAACTTCTGAGCTACATGGGAAGAGGTCGAGAGCACTTTCCAGCAGCCACCTAACAACACCCAGGGGAAGAATTTTACAATTTTCAGAGAAGCAAGAAATTGAAAAGGATATTTATTTTTTAAGAAAAAAAAAACCACTACCCAACAGCTTTTCTTGGTAATGCAGCTTGTAAATTTAATTTCCAAAAATAGAAGCTGGAGCCAAAGCTGACGCTGGCACTGAGCACGCAGACATGCGCGGCAAGCCAGGCTAACTGATGGGCAACCCTGCCCTGACAGCCAGCAGACCAGGAACTTCATTATTAAAAAACCAAATCAACCCGAGCTCTCAAGATGGCTCCGAAGGATGGGCTGGGGGAAAGGGAGCGAACAAAGAGCTGCCGAAGTGAGCGCAGCCACTGCCCGAGGGGTGCACCTTGAGAAACCCCTTCCAGACTCATTCACTCTTACTCAAGCCTCTTCCTTGTGTCTCAGGGAGAAGAAAAAACTTGCCCTGGGATTCAGTTACGCTGCCCAAGCCCGTGCTCGGCACTCCTTACCTGCTTCCTCCTCTCCCTCACTCCATTTTGGGATCCCCAGGCAGACACAAGCTGCTGGCAGAGGTTGCGACTGCAAGCGCTCCTCAGTTCATACCTGGGCGCGGGACACTGAGCATGCTCCTGGTTCCTCCCCGGACAGGTTTCAGGGGGGAAAAAAAAAAAAAAGCTTCCCTGAAAGCAGATTAGAGATGTCCCAGCAGTGGATGAGCTTTATCCTGGATCCGTTTCAAAGCATTTCAACTCAAAAGGGGATAAAGCAGCGAGCAAATTGCACACAGCCGCGGCTTGTTTTAGCAACTGACTCTAAATCAACCCCTACAAACAAAAAGCCCTTTGGAGGAAAAGGCAGGAGATCTGGGTCCCATTTCAGGTGCTGGCAAAACACACCTGCATGTTTGGTTGTGCCTCAGTTTTCCATTTATAAGGAGCAGCTGTTCAGGCCTGACTCATTCCTCCTTTTGCTTGCCTTGCCTGTAGCACATTTGGATAATATTCAGCCTTTTATGAGGCATTTTTACAATACCTAAGACAACAGGGCCTTGACCTTTATTATAGCTGCTAAATAGTATCACATTGCTTGCATCACTGTAAACCCAGGACTTAGGCAAATCAGGAACAGCTCCCAAGAGACTCTCAGAAAGTCTCTTCCAGTATGCAAACAGTGCCAGCGATACAATCAAAGCTGCTGGAGCCGAGGCATGGAACGTTATAGATCGGAAAGGGAAATGGGCAGAAGGATGAAAACTGCAGGCTGCTTTCCCACAGCTGTACATGCACATTTGGTTCAGGGCCTGCTGCTTCCCCAGAGTCGAAGGTTGCCAGAAATCCTGCACCAGAATCCAGCCCAGTTTCCATATAGCTTCCTTATGGTGCCCGTTCCAGCACAAAAACCCATGCTTGGCCAGACGGCGGCCGCTCTCCCAGTCAGAGGGCTCACCCTGCCCGTTTCACAGTGGGATCCCCACGACACGTCCATGTCACACCTCAGGTGAAAATCCTAGAGCAGTGGATTCTCATAAATGTGTAATTTATGCAAGGCACTGGTGCCAATCTGGCCAGACGACTGGGATGAAGCCCAAGGCCCCAGCAGCTGGCATCCCCGCCGGCCGGCCGGGGCAGACCTGGCACGCCAACTTGCACATTCAGCTACAGAAATATCTGCTTCTACCATATCTGCCTGGTGAATGATGCCAGTTCCCCAGGCCTTCCCAACCTGAAAATATGCCCTTTTAATGGAGCTGGGACTGGGGGGACAGAGGGAGGGTGGGGGGTGTAGGAGCAGCCCAGTCACACTAAAGGCAGGCAAACAGACCAGTGTTACCCTGACCTTGTGGCCCCTGGGAGAAGCCCTCAGCATGAGCACAGGTGACACAGGTGATCCTGTCCTTTCCTTTCTTCAGGCCTCCCCTGATGCTCAGAAGAGCTGCAATATCAGGCCGGTTCCTTTAATTTTGAAATTTAGCACAGGTTAAACTGCCTGAAGAGCAAATTGGGCAACAGCAGGTTGGCCTGGAGGCTGACGGAACTGAGCAGTGGAGGTGAGGGCCACCCTTGAGCAGAAGCCACACACCTTTCCTAGTGGCTGGGGCCACTGTCACCACCGGGCACTGCTGGGCAACAATGAGGATGGAAGATCTGGTGGCACCAGGCAGCCTCAGGCTTAACCACAGAGCAAGAAAGGCTCAACATCCAGCACACAAAAAACCCATGACATTCAAAAACATTCAATCATCTCCACCAGAATGGCTTTGGTCTCCTACTGGTCCATACTGGATGGAAAGGCCAACCCACACTAAGTGTGTGGACTCAAGGCTCCTGTGCTTGATAAAGCAAACACATCCCCTGCACGCTGCCTCTAGCCAGGCCCGAGTTTTCAGACTTAAGAGCACAAAAAGAAAAAAGAGTGGAGCCAGACCATCTGCTACAAGATCATATGGTGGTGTGATCAAGGCCCTTTCTTTATAAGCTCATTTTCCACAGCTTGTAACTTTCTCAAACACCAAAACTCCAGCACAGCTCGGAGCTGAGCACGTGTCACCTGAGCCAGGAACATAGAATCATTATGGTTGGAAGGGACCTCCAGGGTCATCAAGTCCAACCTTTATCCCATCATATTCCTAACCATTAGACCATGGCCTCAAGTGCCTCATCAACCCATTTTTTGAACACCCCCAGGGACGGTGACTCCACCACCTCATGAGGAATCTCCAGGTACCCCAAAGGGCAAAGGTGCACAGTGCATCTCCAGGTACCTGCATTTACAGCAACAGCTTGGCAAACAGCAAACTCCACGCATCTCCAAAGAAGCTACTTGCAGTTCTCCAGGATTTTGCCTTTAAAAAGTCAATCATTGCAGTGAATTTAGTCTTATCAAGTGCAGCAGAAAATAAACTTCAAAATATAATCATATGCACTTGTACTAGGAGCTTTAAAAAAGCCCTGCTGTTCAGCACGCCAGACTGCTGCAACCTACCCAGTCCTGATACACCCAGTTCTGAGAAAACACAGCACCAAATTTTTCCTTCACGACTTCAATGCTGCCAAGACTGATGATTTTCACACATATCTAATGGCTTTCTAAAAAATACTCCATTCCTGGAGTCACGCGATAAAGTAGAAATATGCACTTTTATTAAGTAAAAGGCTTTTTGCTCATATTTTTTTTTCCTCTAGAAATTTATGTTGGTGGTAATCTGAGCAGTGAATAAATTCAAGGAAATGATGAGCTCTCTGCCATTATTTCAACAATATGAAACAAGGTGACATGCACAGAATAGATTTCCAATTACTCCCTTAGTTCTTCCTGTCACTACAGCATGCTCCGTCTTTATAATAATAAAACAATAAATTAAACAGAATCTGCAGAGCTGTAAATGCACAGATGAAAGGGTCCACGTTCCACTTGAAGATCTTCTCCTCCAAAACCCTAATATTTCCAGTGGGCTTCCAGGCCCAACCCCATAATTTTTGAGGTGAAACTCCCACTGAAAGCCCATGCAACATCGCCTGCCGGTGCCTGCCAACTCTGAGCTCCTCAGGAGCTGAAACACTTCTAAAATTAAGGAATAATTGTAAAAAAATAACCTCCTGCACTCCTCTACCAGATCATTCAGCTGCTACACCCTTAGTGGGTCCCTCCAACCCGGCTTGTGCTGGGACAGTGCATCCCTAACCCACCAGCCTGGGCACTGAGGACGCAGCTCTGACAGCCAGGGGCCATCCCCGTTGCACCAGGGACAACATGGAGGGTCCCCCCATCCCAGCCAGGATGGCTCTGGGGCACAAAGCAGGAGACATGGCATGGCCATGTTGCCAAGGAAGGAGACAAAGTGAAGGTGAACCATCACTGGCTGGTGCTGAGCCTCTGTTTTGGTAAGAGGATTTTGTGGATGTCAGAGGGGCCAGTTCTGGCCACAGCCCTGAGCAGACAACAGCCTTGAGGATGCTCTGAGCTGTGCTGGGCACAGATTGCCAGCTCATGTGCTGTTCTCTCACTCATTTATTGGGTAGCCAAGTCCTTCCCACAGCTCAGGCTGAACTTGCCACCCTCCTGCCCCACTTGATCCAAGACCTCTGAGCCCTGAGGAAGTGAGGGCAACAGGAGCTCTTCTCTCATCTGCATCCAATTCAATTGGTGACTGCAGGTAGGAAAGAACCAAAGCTCACGATCCACATTCAAGCCACATCCAACACTTGCAGAAGAGTCTCAGAGAGGCAGTTTGGAAACCTCCTCCTCCTGGTAACAGGATCACTGAGCTGCCTACTATGGGTGTTTGCCACTCGTCCAGCAAGAGCCGGATTCTTCCCACAGCAGAAGGTTGGCTCCAAGCGCTACGTGTCCTCACGTCAACTCTTCACCCTGTCTCATTAAGATGTTCCTCCACACTGCCCCTCCCTGCTGTTAACCTCCTCGAGCACTAATGGGCTCCTTAGCAAATCTGGTGCACACTCGGTAGAGCTCGGCTGGCATGAAACCCTCATATCCTCATGCATATACAGAAAAGCCAGTTTTATTCTAAATAGAAGCGGCAGCTTCTAACGTCAGACTATATAATCTGACTGCTAGGCACAACAAAAGCTACCTATTCCCCATGTAGACAAACACTCTGTTACAATGCTGCCTCAACGTGCAATTTCAAATAAAGGAGACAGATTTCTGCGTTACACAGACAGTGCATGGGTTCCCTTTGCTGCCAACCCCTTCTGCTGGGGCTCGCTCCCCGGCAGCCAGTTATAGTTTTTTTTTTAATGGATGAAATTCCACCCCCTCCTTTAACACCATCAACCAGCTGCCGACAGCAAGAATTGCATTAAATTGTTTCATCCGCAGTCAGACTGCCCACAGGGGCAGGAGAGCAGGCAGAGGGGAGGCAGCCAGGGACCTGAACCCTGTGTGATCCTGAATACAGACAGGGCTTCTCATCCACTTTTTAAAACTGCTTAGTCTTCTGTATACATGCATTTATATACACATATACATATGGACACATATACAGGCACCCCTATAAAATGCAGATTTAAATCATGCTATTCCTTGTGGTGACAGCATGCTAGTGCCTGGTGTGTGCGTCACCAGCAGACCCAACAAAGCTCCAAAAGCCTCAACACTTGGCTGGGCCCCCACAAGCCCCAGGGCACTGCTGCTCCACTCCCCAGGCAGGAGCACCATTGCACCTTTTCCTTGCTGAAACACAGATACCAAAGCTTTATGAACCCCAGTCTGAACCGGACACAACCTCACTCCAGCAGAAAGCATCCTCACCTCACAGATCCCGAGCACGATACACACAACTTCATCCACTTTATTTTTCAACCTGCTGAATTGCTAGAACAGGTTCAGCTGTTCCACACGGACCCCAGATCCACAGTCCCACTCTCAGCAGCTGCTACACTCACTGCGGTATTTACAGCAGATGTTACAGCTCCATAAGAAGGTAAAAACAACAGAGACTTCTGAAATTGGGGCTGGGGGAAGCGATGCAGCACAGAACCCCTGCACCCAGCTGCAGTTGGGCTCGGGCAGTTGGGTGCGGATGCAGCACAAAGTCACGTCACAGCTCACAGCAGCTTAAGGACATCTCAAGCAGCATTAAAAGCTGTCAGCTTCCTGTGAGTCAAGCAGCAGAGGCTGAAATTCAGTGTTTAAAGGATGATTAAATATAAGTGACTTAAATTATACATTGCAGCTGCTGGAACAGACACCATTTAAAACACACCATCTATTCCCTGTTTCCGCTGACACTGATTACTATCCACAAAGAGATGAGCATTTTCCTACAGACACTCATGTACCAAACTAGGGATTTATAAATTGGAGATAATTAAAAGGTTTTTAATTATGAATAGACTAAAAAAAAAATAATTTACATTCCATGGACCACCTGAGAACACTTAAAGAGTCAAAATGGACATGTTATACCTGAAAACCTGCCGGCTGCTATGAAGGCTCCTAACAGAGGCACGAGAAGTTTGGAGTTATTTTACAGTGGATTCCCAATCAAACATTTGCTGAAGTGGTGGACGACCCGAGACAGACTCAGGACCCATTTTTAATTCTCCCACACAAAGCTCTTGTAAGTCAAAGCTCTACTAAGCTGACATAAATACATGGTTTCTCCTCGATAAATATACAGAGCGACTTGCAAGACATCACCTTTCAGATTTCAAAGACAAGGAGCCATACGATTTTCTTGGCTAGCATCTGGATTTTTTTGCCTTTGCCTTGGACAGAAGCAGAGCTGGCAGTGTGAGCAGCAGACACCGAGCCTGCAAGCTTTGAAGCAAACCCTTTGAGACCATTCAGCCTCCTAAACTGGCTTGGGAGGAAGAGTTTCATTCTTAATTTAGCCTACAGAACCAGGAGAAATCCATGAAAAGTCAATGGATTTTCCAGCTGAGAACAAGCTCTTACCCAGCATTTCTAACCCGCAGAGCTCAAAGTCCTCTGCAAGAGTCACCAACACCTTTCCTTTGGTAGGGAAACTGAGGCACAAGTCCAGCTCTCTTGGGCAGCCATGTAGCAAGCTGGTTGTGATGGCCACAGCTCGTGCAGCACTGCCAGCCACCAAGATCATGGTCCTCTCCTTACACCTTGCTGTGTGCTGTTTGGCAGAGGTGTGCTGCATTTGAATAACTTCTTTGGGCTGAAACACTGAACTCCTGCAAGCCTCTTGGGCTTTAGCTGTCTCGAGACGATTGATACAAAAAGGAATTAGGACTGGTTGCTTCAGTGATCTTGACAGGCAAAGCTTTGATGCATCACAAAACATTATTCTGGACCAAAAATAAACCTAGCAAGTAGCAGCAGAAATGTTCCAACATCCAGGGGTGATGACTGGAGCTGTGGCAGAGGAAGCCAGGACTGGATGTTGCAACTTTATCCCGATTTTACATACCAGAAAACTGAGGCATGGCAGAGAAAAATTACTTGCTGCTGTACTGAGACAGAACAAAGCCCTCAAAATCCTTCTTGTGTTATGGTCTCACGCAGGATGCTCAACCCTCCACCTCAGTGACAAGTGCACATGAGGGCATTAACACCTGCCACTACAGCAGAGGGTGATGGGGTTGTGCATGGGCACCTCAGTAACTTCAAAAAAGGTCCCATTAACATGATTTGTCCCCCTTTCCTGAAATCTGCAAGCCAAAAAAAGCAGTATCAATCTCACTGCCTGTCAGAAATAAGAGAGAGACAATTAATCACAGAGATCTCAGCGAAAGAGTCTCCAAGGAATCTTTCCATAAAATCAGAATAGTTTTGGTAAGAAAAGACCTTTAAGATCATCAAGTCCAACCATTAACTTAGCTCACTGCCAAGTCCACCACTAAACCACGTCCCTAACTACCCTTACAAAATGCCAGGAGAAAGATAAGAAAAAAAATAAATAACAAAAACAAGCAAACAAACAAAAAAAGCCTAATCCTGGATCTCCACTGTCACATCTCTTTCCCCTGAGCTCACAGGAGCACAGAGCATCATAGACTCAAAACAGAAGAGGCTCCAAGATACTCGGAGGAGAGCTGTGGCTGCGAGCATAAGACAGAGGGAGAGGAGAGGCAATGCAAACAGCAGCAAATATAAACAGTGACTCACGACACACAGCAAATAAACAGCACTGTAACAGATTTTGCAATTATAATTCAAACCCAAATAAACACGAGTGACAGCCCAGCACAATGGGAGGGAGGATGACAGTGATGCGAGGGGGGTGTGGGGACTCCAACACATTCACATCTGTTGCTCTCATAACATTCCAAATGTGAAGCTCCAGAAAGAAACAGAGAGAGAAGAAAAAAAAATGTATGGGACAGCAGCAATCTCTTGTGATCTACATCTGTGCTTGAAGCTTTCATGACTGCACTGAGAGCAGAATTTATATCCCAAAGCCACGCAACAGCCTACAACACTGCTACTGGTTTTGACCCCCAGCCCCCACAAGCACCTCTAGCAACAGAAATGAAAAGTTCAATTTGGTGGGTTAATGTGTGGTGTGGTGGGTGGGCGGACAGAAGGCAACCGAGCGGGAGGCAGAAATCAGACCATCCACAAGAAGCATCACGTTGACTGCTCTGCAAATCCTCCAGTGAAGCAGATTCACAATTTCTTTTGCTATTGCTTCATTACCCTCCTAGTCAGAAACTCTCCCAATCTGCACCTTGAATATTTTTTCAGGCAAATCAGGGTATTTTCCCCCAGTGGGTACTCAAAGCTGATCATCATCCCTTTTACAGAAATCTTTTATGCGTCAGAAAATGTATTGCCTGCACTCAGGCAAATATTTCCAAAATACAATTTCTTTGGCTTCCCCTCTCCAGCCCCATTTGCTGAGCCTCCCATCTGTGTGGTTCATCTCCAGACCTGCAAGTGTGACCACTCTCCTCCTGCCTCGCACAGCTCGGCACCCCTCAGAGCAGTGGGAAGCAATTATCAGCCTTGTCTTACACACAACGCTTCTGTAATGGTAACTCAGGGACATTTGACTCCTTCCCTCAAACCTTGGGACGCTGTTGATTTGTTTGAGCTGGTGATCCACAACAGCCCCTATCACCACGTAATAGCCCCCATCACCACATACCACCCTGTGCCACTGCTCCTCCTCTTGTATTCAGTCATTCAGTTCCTCCTCCCTCCAGAGCCACCATCACACCCTTCTCTCACTTATACCTCAACATGGTGGTGCCCGAGCAGTTTTGCTGTTCACCAAGATGATCTGAAACTCTGATCCTGAGCCTTAGTCACATCAGCAGCACCTCTTGTGCACTAGCAGGTTATCCCATTAAAGAGGGAAGTTGGACAGATTTACCTTCTTTTTTTCTTCTTTATAAATCATGTTTTCTTTTGGACCCCATCCTCCTCCTGCTCCCTGCTGTTCTCAAATTGCCCTTAAACTTTCTTGAGGAATCTTCATTTTCTGGGTCTTCCCTTTACCTCCCACTGAAGGCCCTGGAGTGGGCTTTTCTCTATTCCTCTTCCCTCCCCACCATATCCTGGGGAACACCGACAGCCATCACCCATGGTTCACAGCTTGGTGACCCCAGGTTTTCCTCAGATCACCTAGAATAATTTCACCAAGCCCAGCTGACGTGAGCAGTGGATAATCTCTTCTTTCTCTATTCACATTCCCTTACCTCCCCTATTCAAAAAAGCTACACATCTGTGTATGTAATTAGCATTACAGTTTTGTGAGGACCAAAGCAGAGGAAGCACAGAGCATGTCCGCCTCTTGCAACCCCTCACCTCTCGAGCCTCTGCTCCTCTATAGCCTTTCTCACACATTCCACTTTTTTTTGCAAGAGCTTCCTCCAATTTGGAAGCCTTCAAATAAATAGTTTTTCCACTAGAGGGCACAAAGATAATTTCTCCTAAATGAAAACTGATGTTAGAAGGATAAACAAAACAATTACTAGCATCTCACCAAAGGTATCTCAAACTTCAAGAAATAAACAATAAATTGAGATGCAGTTTCAAGTCTCCAGGTACTACAACACCACCAAACATCTCTAACACATAGAGATTGAAAACACAGAAATCCAAAAGCAACACTATTCTAACAAGATTTCCTATATAACACTAAGCACTTTATCCAGCAACTTCTACACTGCCCACAACTTCTCATTAGGCACAGACCACAGTATTAACACAGCCCTGGAGACAGAAAATCCATCTTAGTGTTTTCCTAGTTCAACTTATCCAAATTCAGTTTCAAGTCACTGAACCTTTTGTTTCTTAGATCAAAAGAAGTCCTCTACCAGCAAAGATCTTCTGTTCGCGGGTAGTTTTAGATCATGATAAGTCACCTCCTGACCTGTCTTGGTTAAACTAAAGAAATTTTAGCCTTTTAGGCTCTTCCATACAAGCCAGCTTTTCCAGCTTTAAAGCTTGTCTTGTAAACTTCTTACGGGTTGAATCTATAACTGTGACAGCTTAACCAGTTCCTCACCAAGCAATAGAGCTGGTCCGTAAGAAATGTATAAACTCAATGGAAAAGCAACCAAGTCAAACACCTGGTTACACAAACCCAACGAGCAGGATGATAGCAGTGAGTTCAGAGTGTCACGTACCTTGAGAGCATCATGGCCCTCAGGGTTCACCAGTCTCCCCAGCCCCACCAACAGCTGCAGGTACAGGAAGCCTTGCGTGAACCTACCTTGCCAACTTCTGTAATCCTGACAACCTGCTCTTTCGGGGCCCAGGCCGAGGAGATGTGCAAGTGCTTGGTAGCCCACCCGTGTGCGGGTGCCCACCCGCACGCCCACGCTCCTCTCCATCACCGGCTGTCCCGCGACGCACGCTCACTCCTCTGCTGTCTGCCTACTGCTGCCTGTGGGTCTCCACTTACTGGAAGGTTTGGCTTGAACAGAGCCAGCCCACAGAGTTTTGCTAATGGAAGAAGAGAGACAATAGCTGCACGCAGGTGCTTCCTCCCATTTAAAGTGTTTACTTGTGCAGCTCAACACAGTGACGCTATTGTGAATTAGATCCTCACGCTGCTTTACAGAGTTCAAAAGGTAGCACATAACAAAAGGAACCCCAAAATACTGCTTATTAAATGAAATGCTGCAGATTAAGGTCTTTTTTTTCTTTCCTTTTAAACTCTGCTTCCTTTGCCAATGCCAAATAAGAGGATTTTTTCAACCATACAATAAAAGCAGCTCCAAATGGGAAATGATACATACTGTATCAAAACAAAACAAAAAACCCAATACAAAAGCAATGATTTATCAGTACATCTCCACTGCCTATGCAGCAGCTCCTTGTGGCATGGAAAGGACAACTCCGTCAGCTACCAGTGATGGCTGAACTCAAGACTTTTAACTGCATGCACTCTGAGAAAAATCAGAAAGATCAAGAGAGAAGGTTGGGTATAGCTAAGCCAGAACATGGAGGTAAGGAAAACATCAGTCCGAAAGAGGAACAAAAGCCTATTTGTTTTATGAGATAAAGCAAGCAATTCAGCTGTATTCCACAGTAAACCATTTGGCTTAGGACTGAAAAGGGGAAGAAATAAAAAGCAGCAGTAGCATCTGATTCTAATTTTGTTGTCCTAAGCTTACATTACATGAATCAAGATGTTTACTAGAGGTGCCAGGCACTCAAATCCATGGTTGGACCTTGTACATAGGAAGTATCGGATGTGCTGAACATCTTGCAGTTCCCTCTACAGCAGTGAAGGCCCAGAGATACTCAGCACTTAACAGTAAAATAACAACAACAAGTGTCAAGACACTTCCCGGTATCTAAACAAACTCAGAAATTCAACTTTATAGACACTGATTTGTGAAAATCTCAGTCCTTCCACAGTACCACCTTTTTACTGTTCAAGAAGTGTCAAATAAAATATCCTCATGCTCAGAATCCTGCAACTTGAGACATTACTTCATTTTCACGTGAAACTACACCACAGTCTCCCTACTTGTCACTATTTTAGATGTCCTTCCATTGATTTTTCTTCTTGGTGAGAACAGACTGAATAGGATTTGGCACTTTACTCTCCGCTATCACCTTCTGTGAGACCTGGTGGGATGATTGCTTGGAGGACATCAGATCCAAACTCCTTCCATTCTCCATCATCAGCAAACCTAGAAATGGCAATTAAAAACCTTCTCTCCATTGCTCCTCTCACAGACATGTGCTAGAAAGTAAGTGGCAAGTGCTGCTTTCATTGATGCAAGTGACAGAGTAACACAATGGCTTAAAATTAGCAGGTTAAGAACTGCAGAGTTGCTTTCATGCAGCTCAGCAATCCTGTGTCCAGGCAGCTCTGTGCCTACAAACAGCTGCAGCACCTCCAGAGCTCAACCACTGAGTACCAGTTTGGACCAAACCCATTTTACCTGCGCTGAAAGGATCTGTCAGCACCCTCAGCTCCCCCATACTTTCCTCATTTGAAACAACACTAGCAAACAGCAGATGAGCTTCATAACCTCTTAAACCATCGTGCCTGTTCTGCAAACAAATCTCTGGCCAGCAAAGGCTGAATGAGCATCTACAGTTGCCCACAAAAACGAAGACAAGGCCTTGTATGTGCTGTGTTCTCAGGTATGAACTCCAACCCAGGGTAACTGCTAGGCAGCCTCTGCCCCAAATGGCTCAGCATCACCACGTGCAACCCATCCTGAATTGCTCCACCATCCCCTCCAGCAGCTCTGCAGAGGGAGACCAGGGATCTCACAAGGTGACAGAGAGGAAGACAGGACTCTTGTGTCTCTTTTACTGTTAGATTTAGTCTTTAGTCTTGCAGGACACAAGCAATCCATGTGTTTTATCTTTATGGCTCTCGCTGTACAGCTGCATGCAGTTCCTGAAGGGCCATAAGATGCCATTGCTTTAGCAAAGATCCCACTGAAAAACAATTTAATGCACATTAAATTGCAGCATCAGAAAGCATACAGGTGAAAGTAACTTCATTTACCAGCGGTGGCTTATGGATGCTCTGAGACACTGAGATTTACTGCATACTGCCTTGGGCAGGTGGAAGGACAGCAAGAGGAGAGAAGAATTTCTGTCTGTATAATGTTTTAAATGTCAAAACCCAAATGAGTCTTTGTAAGATTTTTTACTTGTACTCGCTCCAAGGCTGCAAGAAAGGGGGTGTCCAGGGGCCAAGCCATCACCGAGGACCCCCAACATCCTCCAGGACAGCAGTACAAGTCCAGGGCTTGGTCCCACCAGGATGAGCAGAGAGCTGGAAGAAAGCTGCCCCCTCCCCATGCTGCTGCAGGGTACCACGTGCTGGTGTGCAAAGCCCCACGCGGTCAGCGGGACAATGGTATGGGCTGGGACAAATTGGGAAGAGCATTAGGAAGGGTTTTTCCAAAGCCCTTTGAGTGACAGAAGAGGACAATCCTGCCTTATAAATAACAACTATAAGAAAACACCTCTGTGGAGAAATACACTTCTGAAAAATCCAGAGCTTTTCATGGTTGAAATGACTGAGAATAGAAGAAATGGTTCAGCCTTGAAAGACAGCAGCCTGAAAGACCTGAGTCCTGCAAGCCACAATGCACAGAAGCTGAAAGTGAACACAAATGGAGTTGGCAAGAAGAACAAATTAAAGGTTTCCATTGTGGCAAATGAGGCTTTCAAACGGACCAGCAGTAACACGATGTTCAAAACTTTGTTGCACTACTTCTATGATTCCTCCCAGCGGCATGCAACAAAACATATCTGAGCTGTAATCCATTTCTTACAGCCTTATATAAACATTACAGGAATTTTGTCCTCTGCAATACTTCTTGCTCTCCAGGCTGCAATAAATAAGTCAGTTACAACCTCGCTGACACTTTGTCTCCTCTATCTTGCCGTCTCAACTCAATGCTTTTATTTCTTTTAAGCTACCAATGTAACCACTTTCAGCTTCAGCAAACACTTTAAACATAACCTGTAGCTAAATTCTAGGCAGAATGAAGCATTTTACATTCACAGGGGAGGAGTGGAAAGGAAAAGCTACTTTCGACTGTTAACACCACCCTCCTTTTATCTGTGATCTCTCCAGTATCAAGGAAGGGAATTCTGACAGCAAATCTCTCAACCAATAACTCCAAGAGAATTGGGCCTAGAAAGTCCAGGAGATAGCAGTCACTATAGGCCACATTTTCAAAAGCTGCAGAACAGACACCCTGGCCATGGACACACCAACCGATGAGGCACTGGCCCTTGCATGTCATTGGCAAGCCACCTGCTCAAGGACAGTGTTGTGGTTGCAACTTAAGGAGACAGGAGAGGACCAGGACACTCAGCTCCAGGTGGTGCACATGCCATTGAATATCCATCTTTTGAAGGCAGAGACTTCTGGGAGACAAATCACTCCCCTCCGGGACCGCACCGCAGCCTGTCCTCAGGCCCTGCCCAGAGCACCTCACGTAGCAGATCCAGGTGTATCTATCGTTCTGCGGTCCCAAATTGTAGGGATATCTGAGGGAGGAATTACTTGAGCACACAGAGCTATGTGTCACTTAGGCACTGAACTGCCTGCTTCAAGGCATTGGCTTCATTTAGCCTATGAAGAAAGGCTGTAATTTGTCAGACCACAGGTCCACCTACTCCATAGTGCCATCTCAATGAACAACAGCAGCAGCAGCTGCTTCAGGAGGAGTGCTAAAAGAGGACAAGTGCATGGTGGTGCTTCCCCAGAAGAGTACTCCACCTGGGAGAGGCTGCAGCTTGAGGATCACCTGAGCCAGAAGTATTCTCTTGGTATATCCCTGGTTGGGTCTCATTCTCCCTCTGTTTCACCCAGGGAATGGCAAATTCACCCCACCACTGTGATAAAGCACCAGGGAGGGTAGGGAGCAGGGGGAGGAAGAAAGACACCTGAGCCAACTTCTGAGTATTTGCATTCTTTGAACACTTTGCTCATGCATAATTGAGGGGGCTGTACGTTTGGACTACAAGAAAGTAGAGTTGTGGGGGTTTTTTTCCAAGACCAGACCCATCATGTGAAGGATACTGTCCTATTATAGCCTTGGGGGAGGTGTGCAAACTTAGAGAATTTACTGAGAAGCAAAGCAACCTACTACTGACAGCAAGTGGACCTGAGCCCAGATCCCCAGGAGGTTCTGACAATGGGAGGACCCAGAAAAAATAAGTCAGCCTTGACCCAGCATTAGGGGAGGCCGAGAGGAGCACGTGCTTGTATTTTATTTCACGCTAACCTCCATTTGACCAGTTACATAAATAAATATCTGCTTGTCCTAAGAACACTTCTAGAGACTGAGGGAAACAACAGAAGGCTTCACAATATGCTGCTGGTCACTGCATTGCAACTGCATTGCAACTGAACTCAAAGGTTACAAGAAATGAAGAATTAGTGGTCAGGAACGGCACACACAGTCCATAAAATAAGGGAAACTGCATTAAAAAAATGTAATCCAAGCTAGAGGAGGGAAAAAAGGCATTTGGGGATTTGATATGTGATTGTGATCACTTCAGTTCCTTGCAGGCAGAGAAGCAGTCAGCAGATAATACATCCCAGAGCAGAGAGAGACACAGGAGCATCGTGTGCCACTGCAGCCCCAGCACAACCCCCCAGGGACCAGAACTCCCTGGTGCTGCAGGGACCTGTGGCCTTTTTGGCCAGGGAAAGCACAAACATGGGGCTTTTGCTCAATTAAAAGAACAAATTAAGATGTATACACAATGCCTGGACCACCCTCAGTGCAGGAGGAATCTGGCAACACCTTGTTTTCAAGCAGCAGACGTGCTGCAGTGCTGGCAGCTGCCCCTGTTACTGTACTGCTGCTCTCCTTCGAGCAGGGGCTCCCCAGGGACAGGACCACACCTTCACCAACTCGCATACACTGGCTCCCGTGCTCCATTCTCCTGGGGCTCCATCACTGAGGCTATTCAGAAAATACTGCTGTGAAGGTGCTACACTTAAACCTCCCCTCAGCTTCCCCTTGCTTAAAACAGTGGAGCTTGGACATTCACTTCTCACTGAGACCTACAGCACTCAGTCAGCTTATGTGACAGTATCAAGTGAGGTTCATGTAAACCCTATCATCTTCTAACTGCTTGCTTCCAATATAGGCAACACACCAGGACAACAGCATGGAGACTCCCTGGATTACTGCAGTAGCTGCAATATGGGCTTGTGAAGGGGCGTAATTCAGCCCAGGGCAGGAATAGGAGTCAAACCCCTAAACCCAGACACATACCAACTTCAACAAACCAGCTTCTGCAGCTGAGAATAGCAACTGTCCCACGTCCTCTGCAACACCAAGGCAGAGCAACATTCTATACAGTGAGTGGTGGAGAAGACCCAGCCAGGGTCAGGTCAGAAGAAACATAGCACAAGACACGTGAAAAATAAAGAAAACTTTCAGACTACTTAAGATGTTCCCCCCCTTGAAGGTTCACCTGGCCCTACCACCTCACCCACCTGGTCACTGCATTGCAGAAGATCCTGCCCACAGCAGAAGATGCTGCCCACCAAGGTGGCCAAGGCTTGACCTGAGCTTCCCATTGGGAAGGTTCGGCTCAGGTCTCTGCAGCATGGGAAGCTGCAAGCAAGCAAAGCAGAGGAGCTCGAGTCACTGCTTCAGTGCACTGATCCATACAGACAGCAAGAGGCAGGGGAAGGAAAAAAACTGCACTAAAAATTCTTCTGACAGGGTGAAAAATGAAAGCAAAGTGAAACACAGCCCAATCTGTCAAAACAAAATCAAAGCAAGCCTACTGAGAAGAAAAAAATTACGCTGCTTAACTTGCATTTTCTAGTAGGCAATAACTGATACATTTGTTTTCTTGAAGATAAGCGGGTGGGTTAAGTTTGCCAGACAACACTGAGCAGATTTGAAAGGTAATCACAGAAGCACAAACCAATGAATTTTGCAGTGGCTCCACACACAACAAGGGACATTAAGGACTTGTGCAGAAGTTGCAATTCAAAAGACTCTCAAAGAAGTTTTTACAGTTGCACTGTAGGGCTGGTGGATGGAATCCAAAATGCTGGATGAAGACAATCTTTGTCCTTTCCCTCTGAGCTCACCATTCAAAGAAGAGGAAAGATGAAGTTCTTAATAGCAAACAAGACACAAATTGGCATGGCAAAAGGGCCCATACAGTGCATTTTTGATCAGGATGGTAAAGGTCAACCCAATATTCACAGTACAGAGAACCCATTAACCTGGTAAGAGAGTCCTAACAACGTTACCCAGAGGGTATTTTGAATGGTGAGACAGCTTGTAATTAGCTTAGGTGGGCCAACCTAATTATTCATGGCCTGAGGAAGCATCTCTCAATGCAAGAGGGGTACAAGACGTATGTTTATAGTTTTCCTGATAAGCTCATTATAAGCTTTCAGAGATGAACAACCACAGCCTTTGACCGTTTCCTTGCAATCTGGAGACACACACAGTAACGAGCAAGAGAGCCAGGAGAACAAAGGCAGGGGCTGCATGGGGCTCCAAGTGTAAAAGAAGGAAAAAAGCACAAAAAAACCTCAACAAAACAGACTTCTGTTACACTACAACATGAAATTGCAATTTGCTAGCTTCATTTTGAGATGGACAATTATATGCATGCCCATTTCATATAAATGTGTGAACAAGCATTTCCATAAAACCCATTTTAACAAGGCCTCAGGCATTAAAAATAGGAAATAATATGGTGGAAACAGTTGTTGTGCAACACCCCATATATATTCAGAACTCTGTTCGCACATTAAAAACTTAAAACCATTCTTCCAAATAAATCAGCATTAAAAGGAATTTTTAATTTCCCAATGTTTCCATTCCAGCAGCCCCTTTTGCCTGCTCAGACAAGCCATAACAGGGCTGGAGGTGCTCACAGAAATCAAGCTGTATCAAACTGGGACCTGGCACAAGGTACATGGGAAGAAAAAGATTTTTTTTAAAGAGTTTCCTTTTTCTGTTTCTCATTTACTTTTTTCAGAGTGTCTTCTAACATGTCTAAGCCTCCCCAGCACGCACAGCTTTTCCAATTGCATCTGAGTTGTTTTAATCTCTCCTCTTTATCATGTCTTCTGGTCATCTATTTTTGCAAGGGCTAAAATTCCACCACTTCTGTGTTACAAATTCCCTCCCTCCTCCCTTGAGGCTTCCCCTTTCCAGAGAAATCAACTCTCCTGTGTTATAGATCATCCTTCTCATAACCAAGTGCTTGCTGTCAGGTACCATTATTCCCACCACACCCTTGCACAAAGCCCAGAAGAGCAAACCATGCTTGGTGTCAGCGAGTTTGGGCCGCTTCATTTAGGCACTTGTCAGCTACTAAGTAATAAATAAAGTCAAGAAACAGAAGAAGCAAATGCTGTCGTAGCTTTATCCCCTGTTGGGACATGATTTCCAAAGAAACGCTCGTCAAGAAAAACCATCCAAGTCCTCTCCACCTCCCAGTTTCCCAGTTTCTCTGAAGATAAAATGGGAATAACACCAACCAACACAACTGTACATGCCACACATCATGAGTGGAAGTCCACAGCCTGTGGCACTCAAAGCACAGCTCCAGCTTTCAATCAAACCTAGTCCCACGTCACGATTTTGGTGCCACATTATTTGTACTTTTTAATCTATTAAAAACCCAATATGTCCTTCCACATAAACCTGGTCCTGCCAAATAGGACTCAAAACTGAGAAAAAGGTTGGAAAATAAAACTCTTTGATAAATACGCAGAATTTTCCTCACCCTTTTGCAAAGCCTAACTGGAAATGACTGCACTTTCACAGGATCCAATCTGGGAACTGCCACCCCAGCGGTACGTGCCGTGACAAGGCCAGCTTCCTTCCTTATCTGTGGCCAATGAAAGGCAAAACGTCCTAGAAATTACTCACCTCCAATTTCCACTATCAGCAAGAACCTTAACAAAGAGCATATTTCCAGCAATACCAACCCCCCCAAAAGCACTTACAGAAATGTATGGCTTTTCCATTAAAAACCAAAACAACTCCTGCCCTGAGGGCTCGCCGGCCAGCGCTGAAGGGAGGACAGGGAATGCTCAAACCTCTCTTCTCAGCCCCAGGAAGAGCATTTCAACACCTGCCTGCCTGCTGCTTGAGGTCTGCAGCCCTCACTCACAGCCCAGTACAGAGTCAGGCCCCTACCCTCAGGACCCCCCCCCATGCCTCTCCTTGGTCCCTTCCGAGATCCCCATGCCTCTCGGTCCCCTCCAAGCTCTCCAGCCCCACATGCTTCTGCCCAGGAGGAGGACCAGGAACTCTGTATCTTCCCTCTTCTGAATGCATGGCCACGCCAAGCAATCAAGCTCTCCCCTATTTCATGCCCTGGCTTCAAAACCTTTTGTTTCCTCTACTGATCACCTTCCTCCCACCAATGAGCTTATTTCTGGGCTCTTTTTCTCCATTGACTCTTAGTGTTTAACATATTCAGATACCCCATGTGCCCTGTTCACCACCACATCTGCATCCAGAAGCATTTAACCCCTCCAGCACTGCACTCCTGCTTTAACAAAGCTGGCTGTTGTTGGGGAGCAAAAATATAATTATAGGAAAATATATTTAGGAAGAGCAGATTACCCAAACAAATGGGAACAGTGGGAGAAACAAAGAGCAAGTTTGTGCTGGCAAAGTGCATGCAGCGATGGCCAAGTGTTCAGATGCCAAGTTAGGAAGGGCACCCTTGCCTCACCAAGGGCTTTCTGGTTTTTATTGGATGGTTGAAACCATCCACACCACAAACTGTGTTTCAGATGGAGAGATCTCCCCTGCACGTGGCCAGCCAGCAGCACGCCCAGCTCCACCACCACTTCAAAGCACTCGAGGCAGTTCCCGCTGTAATCCAGCTGAACCCTCAAAGAACATCTCCAGCATCCAAAGTGGCATTTTCCAGTCCCTTTTATGGCCTGAGGGAGTGACCATCTCCGCTCCCAAGAGGTTGGCGTCACCGTGGCCAGGAGGCAGGGCTGGGCAGAGAGTTGCTCCTCTGACACTGATCCAACCTGCCCGAGATCCCAGCTCTGCTCCCGCCCTCCCCAGAAGCGTTACTGTCTCCATCACCTACCACCACCCAGAACATGGGCATTTCTGAGATACCAGAAAGTGAACTGTCCCAGATGCTCAGCAGAAGGCTTTAGGCTACTGGAGCTGAGCAGCCAGGACAATACTTGGGTCAAAGGTACATTAGTGGAGGCTAAAAATGGAGGATTTCAACTTTCTGCAGCTTTATCATTTCATGGAGAATTAAAGCAGTCACTAGGAAGTCTAACAAGGAGTGACTGAGGGAACTGGGGTTGTTTGAACTGGAGGAAACGTGGCTGAGGGGAGACCTTCTCACTCTCTACAATTCCCTGAAAGGGAATTGTAGCCAGGTGGGTGTTCGTCTCTTCTCCCAAGTAACAAGGGGAAATAGCCTCAAGTTGTGCCAGGGGAGGTTTAGAACAGGAAAAAATTCTTTGCTGAAAGGGTTGCCAGGCACTGGCACAGCTGCCCAGGGCAGTGGTGGAGTCACCATCCCTGGAGGGATTTAAAAGAGGTGTAGATATGGTGCTGAGGGACACGGTTTAGTGGTGGGTTTGGCCGTGTGCTAAGTAACAGTTGGACTCGATGATCTTCAAGGTCTTTTCCAACCAAAATGATTCTATGATTCCATGTACTCATTGATGGATAACAAATCACAATAAGAATAATGAGAGGTCAAGAAAAAAAATGGCAAATTGACAAAATAAAGCTGATTCTGATGGCATGAAATTCTTGTCACTCCTGGATCAGCCTACACTCCATTTATCAACCAGTCTGGATTCTGGGTTTGTTTTCCCCAATTCCAGGGAGGTGCTTTGAGAAACATAGCATTTCTTTCCACTCTAGGAAAAAAAGAAAAAAATCATCTGCACTGCATATTTTTAAGATTAACAATCCAAGGTCAACCTCTTGAAAGGAGTTGCAGTGGTGAAATATTTTTTCAAACTGCGTTTCAGTGAAGAAGGAATTTCATCTTGACTTGGGATATTTGTTTTTCACCTAGGTAGGTTCTGGGGGGGGTTTTGGCTCCTTAAAAAGTACCAACAAATTAGGACTCCAAGGCCTGATTAAATCAACACCCTTCAGGTCAATGCTGGTTATCAAAGTGACAAAAGTCAAGCACTACAGGAAAAATAATGATTTCATGATGGACAGAAAACATGTATAAATATTATCCTATTCTTGTTCTGCCAGAAAAAAAATCCAAAGCCAGCAGTGCCTGACAATAGTATGTGGTAGCTGAGCAAACTTACTGAGAGAGGACTATTGGTGAAAAGGACCTCTGCTCAGCTGAGATATTCCCTCATTTGGGCAGAGATCTGTACAGGACCCTCACAGAACTCCTTATCATGGGAAGTAATTAAAGCTGGATGAGGTAACCTCTTCTGGCTCCAACGATGCGTGTAGACAAGGACATTTACCCACAACCAGAGATGGTTTTGCATTAAGCAGATCAGAGGATTAAATGAGCGCTCACCCTGAGGGCAGTGGTGGCTTCTCCAGCCCCAGGAGCCCAGAGGTGTCCATGGGTGCTCCCACACTCAGCATTAACTTAGCCCAGGTGATGTGGACTGGAGGTCATGGAAAACCTCCACCTGCCCCTCCTTTGCTGTGAGGAAGGCAGGGCCTAGCAAAGGTGGGCACACAGGAAAAGGAAGAAAGGAGGAAAAAAAGAAGAAAAAACAGTGTCCTTCAACCAGCCCAGGTGATGCAGAGAAACCCTTTGTTCCTAATGCCAGCAAGTAGGTCAAGACCAGACCCTCAAGACTCAAAATGCAGAGATTCATCTCCAGCCTGTGGCTTGTATTTACATTTTGCAAGAGACACCTGGCAGAACAAATTCCTCCAGAAACTGCTGATCTCCGCAGGCTCCAAGGACACGTAAAGGAACTTTTACACCGAGTTTTAAAGCGTAAGAGCACCAGAAGCAGGCTGGTTGTTTTTAAAACCTATTCCCAGGCTGGAACCCCCAATTCCAGAGTGAGACTAATGCACACAGATGTTTACAAGCCTCTCCAAGGAGAATTTTATAAACGGAAGAGCGGACACAAGCTGAACTGTAGCCTTGAGAGCCATGAGTGCGATACCACACTCTTCCTGTCTCCAGAGGCGACCCATCTCCTACATGTCACTTCAGCCTCACACACACACACACGGTAATTTGGGACCGATGACTCACGATTCCTGTTTTCCAGAACATTCCAACCAATATTGCAAGGAAACCTGGTGTGTTTTGTTTCTCCCCCCTATAGCTGAGCGGCTGGGTAAGAACAGGAAAGGCAGGAAGAAGTAAGAAATGGAGCAAAAAATGGATAAACAGTTGTGTTAACCTTTCCTGAGCTTTCCCAAGTGATGCGCTGCAGAAGGTCCCCCCCCTGTGTAGGTCACAGGGCGCGCAGAGGCTTTGCATCAAAAGGCCAAGTGCTCGTTGGAAATGTTAATGATGCCCGGTTGATCTGGAGCAAATTGAGGGCAAACAGACCCAAGCACCCAAACATTCCAGATGCACCATTGCACACTCAGCCCCTTCTAGGAGTTGCACCACGCTGCCTGGCTGCCTGTGGGCTCAGGGGAAGAATACTTTTAAGTTTTTATTAGTCCCAAAAAACAAGTACACAAGACTGCCTGGTACCATGAACACTGAAATTTTACATACAGGAGAAAAAAAAAAGGGCGGGGAGGGAAGGAGGGAAGCAGGTGATCATTCAAATTGGCTGGGGGGAATGCCAGCGTGGCTACCTCCAGCAGAACAAAAGCTCTTCCCAGCAAGTCCCAGCCTCCAGCACAGTCCCAAGGAGCACACTGCCACAGCAGAAGAAAGGACCTGCTGCAGATACCAAAACCACCTGATAGCTCCCTAAGCTGCTGTATACAGGAGGCCCATCTTTGGCTTTGGTGCTGCTCACATACCATTGCCAAGGCTGAAAGATGTTCTTATTTAAACAGCAACAATGCATCAGGGCTCTGTAGGTGGAAACCCCTCCATTGAGTCCACATTAATGCCATGGGATGGAGCAGCACCTACCAGGTCCATCGCCACCCAGACCAGGATTCTCAAAGGATAAGGCAAAATGCTGATTATGCAAGATTTCTAGCAGAGACAGGCCCCAGGTGAAGTGGGGCCACATCACACCATAGCCTGGATGGACACTAAGGGCCACCTTACCCATACCCTGGGGACCTCAGAGCCCTGCATCCTGCTCCTGCAGGTGTAACCGTGGTGAATTAATCCCAGGGGATGCCTTTGCCATCCACCAGTAAACAAACAAAAGGATTAAGTGATAAAATTATCTCCTATCAACTCACATATAAAGTTACAGCCAGTCTGCACTGCTGGTAAAGGAGAAAGCAGGCAAACGCTCAAGTTCTCTTCAAGCCCTCCAGTCAGCTGCTTTTCCTTTCTGAGGAACGTCACCTTTTCTGAAGACGTTGCAGAGCCTATAATAATTCCTACCATAAGTGACATTACTTCATTTCCTCTGGAAAACAACAGCTCTGCCAGCTCCTCCTTCTCCATCCTGCTCTCTCATGAGCAACGTGCTCGGATCTCCAGGAAGGGGGTAAGGTCAGGAGCAAAGGCCTGGATTGCTCCCAGATTAGCAGCCCGGAGGGAGTAATTCCAGCAAAAAGCATTTACAATATTCTTGGTATTAAATGCTTTTGGCCAAGATGAAATTTGTTAAAGTTTGCACTTTTGTTTTTTCAAAGCTCTGAAGTAATTTCTTTCCACAAAGCTGCATCCACAGGCTGAATCTGTGGGAAAAGGAGACCTTGCACAAAGAAACCAGCACAGCTAAATAATAAACTGAGGCAATTGCTTAGATGCTGAAGCCTGATCAATTATTTTCCACAGAAGCAAAGTACCCACATTAGAAAGGCAAATTATTGTACCTAAACTGATGGTTGTGTCACCTTAATTTCCTGAGATTAATCCTGTTTCAGTCAAACCCTTATCTAAATATAAATAGGAAAACTAAACATACAATGAAGCAAACATCTGAAAAAAACCCTTGACTGCAATTTGGCTGGACAAGAGCTTTATGAGTAGCAGCTGGTTTATCCCCAAGATTTCTGAATTATTTTATTAGGATCCAAGAGCTCTTAGAAGAGGCTGACAAGACCCCATTAAATCACCGAACATTTAACAGTCCCATTTATTACATTTTGCCCTTCCCCCTCTTCCCAACACAAATCAATTTGGATTTATTTATTTTTCCTATTTTTTTTGCTTTTTCTTTCCCAACTGCACTGATTCTGCACACAATGAATTTCTATCACATCACTGCATGGGGAGCACCTCATCTATTAAACTGTATCAGTTCTGTAGATGGTGACTCCAGAGAGGAAATAACATTGCTTTTTCCCCCACCCCCTCCCTCTACAGCTTCACATTTTCTCATAAGGAAAAGGGCACTGTGCTCCAAGACTGGAACGGATAACAACCACTATGGAGGCAAAGAAAGGCCTAAAGGCTGAATGAACCAGTTTTAACTCCTGCAGAAAAATACTTTTTCTAAGACCAAATCTAAAGAAAACCAGTTGGGGAAGATACTGGATGGGGGATTTTTTTTTGGTGCCAGCTGGAATCCAACCCACTTTCTTCCACCAAGTTTTTATAACCAAATGAATCAAAAAAACTCCAAAGAAAGCACAGTCAAAAAGCATGCTTAGCCCTCAGCAAAGCCTGGCTTGACAATGCTTCCAAACAAGCTGGGGAAAACTTGCAGTGCATGAACATACCTGCCATTCAGAGGTGACAGATCTGCCTCGAGAGCAAAGGTCCTGCCCTGCACTCTCAGACACCAGACCTGCATCGCTGGCCCAGCAGAAAGGCAGCAACTCCTGCCAGTTCAGGCAAAAGGTTAAATTCAAGCTTGCAGATTGGCAGATGCCTTATTTGAGAGACTTTAAAATGAAGTAAGAGCCATCCTGTCTTGGACAACTGCTGAGATGAAGTGTGGGAGAATTCAGGGCATCCATGACATTGGGCTGCCTGATAGTTCTTGGCTGAAAACAGAAATATTCCCACTGCTGTGATTTCACGCAGAACCACAGCGGGATGATGACTGATGGCTGCATAAAACCCATAAAGACAAAGATACCTTAAATATTTCAGATTATTATTCTTTAAACAGTTCAGCAGAGCTTCCCATCATCAGTAGCTGGGACAGATATCCCCCCAGCACTACAACACTCCTGCGATCCCCACTTGTGTCCTGCTGTTTAGGTGGAAACCATGGATCTGGGACAAGCAAACACAGATGGGCAACAAATGACCAAACACTGAGTCTTGGGATTTCAACAGCATTCAGGAAGGAGCTGCAAATAGCTCAAGTAAAAGTGGAGAAGGAGGAATCCCTTCTCTTTTAATAAACCCTCGATGCTCTGATGCTCTGTACTAAACATCACTGCTGGGAGGTGGGAGCTGGACCAGAAGAGGCACAGGACACTGGGTGGAGTAGTGACAGCAATGCCTCCTAATGTGCTTCAGAGAAACCTCCTTCCCAGCTCCACACTTAGTATTGATTTATAACCCTAAGCACGAAGCCATATCCTGTCCAATATTCTTAATTTCAAAGGGTTAGGTTTTGTTTTGGGTGGCTTTTTGCCTTAATCTTGGTTGCTCCAACAGTTTGTATATATTTAATTATTGGCACCATCTCAGATGTTGTTGAGTTCTGGCCCTCAGTAACACCCTGTGGCAAGGAGCTCAGCAAATTAACAACAGGGAAAGCATTCCTTGCTTCCTTTGGGGTGCAGCGTTAAGGCTACATAGTTAAATTCCCAGAGGCCGGGGAATGAAAACATTAAATTTCCTAATGACATCACTAAAGAAGTCATGTTTTACATATATGACATTCCAATCAAATATTTTTCCTGTTTAACCATTTAGCTTTATTTCAACTCATGCTGTTGTTAAAGCTTCACGCACAAAAAAGATAAAGGAAGGATCTCACACAGGAATCCCATCCAGGATATAACATAACCAGGCAACCACCACTGCTGACACTCAAATTTCACATTTTCTAATTTTGTTGATTCTAACTAGACAAGCTTAATGGCACAGTAATTATATAAATTACCTGGAATACATAACACTGCATTTATACATTATAAATGAACTGTTGCAGAGGAAATGCCAATGAAGTATCATAACCAACTTCTAACTCAGTTTCACTCAAAAAAACCCAAATAAAATAAAAATAAAAGGCCATGTAACTGCAGCAAAACAATGAGCAAAACCTGTTCCTGTGAGAAGCTTCTTCCCGCAGACCTTTGCTTAAATCTGGGCAATGAAGAGATCTCCAGGAGGCTGGGGACTGCAAACCAACAGGCACATCTCTCCCAGAACTGCCCCACAAAAAATTCAACTTTCGAGAATTCATCAATTCAAGCAAAGTCCTGAGCAGTCTCAGCTGAAGTCACCAGACTAGTGCAGGACCATAACCACACAACATTAACAAAAAAAGTGAAAGGGAAAAGGAAATTTCCCATTTAAGAGCTGTCACACAAAATGAAACAACAACCCTTTTTTTTTTTTTAATATATATATTTGATGTGAAACAAGCTCTCCTGACACAAGCCAAGCCCCGATGCAGATTGCCTGGCAGGAGCAACCAGTCAGTCCAAAGCTGTGATAGTTTGTACAAACATTTTAAACTAAGAATAAGATTTCACAAGCACGACGCAGATGCATGTGCAGTATTCAAGCAGATGCTGCTGTGACTGTCTTACATTTGTGTCATTTTAAGACAAGGACAGGGTAAAGGTCAGTGAAGGTGAAAAGGAACCACAGCCCTGCTGAAAGAGGTTCAAGAGCAAGGCTCCCAGCACCCCTAGACACACACATACATCCCGTCCTCCTCCATACCACACACCTCACACTTTATTTTTTATTTTTATTTTTGTAATGATTTTTTTTTTCCACTTCTGCATTAGGCCTATAGAAAAACTCTGTACTTTGCAGGCTGTTCCCCAGCGAATCCACAGCAGTCCCACCTCAGCAGAAGGAGGACTCAGTCTGTTTGGCAACAGGTTTCTTGCCTGGGCCAAGCATCCCCTGTAGAAGCAAGGTTTGGAGTGACTGGCATTACTGGGGCCCCCTCACACAAAAGCAGCTTATATTTTTACATATATTGACAGTAAAATACCCAGTATTGTTGAGTTTCTGCCAGACCACTGCAAGAGGGCATTTTGCTGGAGCCAAAGCTACCCCGAATGTGCAACCAGGATGAAGTCCCCGTGTCCCTTAACACCACAGCCCTCCTTCAACCCATTCTTCCCAGTGAGGCTTTGAAAGCAACTGGAGTCCAACAGACACTTCTAACTCATTTTCTTGAGGAAAGAAGAAAGAAAAACCCTAAAAGTTCAGAGCAAACCACTTAAGGGAGAACACAGACTTGAAATACATACAGATATCTGAGAAAAAAATCAAACCATAGGCTTTGGCTGCAGCCAGAACAACAAAGTATCTGACCTCAGTCTTCAAAGACAAGGAAATTCAGAAATAACACTGACTCTCGTATTACTCATCCCTACTGTGCTGTTACAATCCACACAGGCCACCCAAAGTTAAAGAGACCTCCAGAAAAAATGTTCAACTCAAAGGGATATGTTAAAAACAAGCCCAGGGCAGGTTATGTGGTTGAAATGAAATGCATAGCATCCATCAAGTGTTGTATATTCCATTCCTGAACTGCAAGAGTCACACTCATCTGGCTATAATTTACAAATTAGCACTAGGTAAAATAAGAATGTCTTCACACCTTGAAATGTGAAATACCAGGGTTTTTTCCCAGAGTTAACTTAGCTTTCCCTCACCTTTCAACAGTCAATACATTTTCCATGGCAATAGAATATCTATGGCAAATATTTAAGCTCTCAGCTCTGTTCCCCTTCCCTTAGGTGGTGGGTTTGATGTGCATTGAAACCAAAATTGTCATTGGGGGTGGGGAAGCATCAATCCCAATTTTGTCTGACCCATTCCTATCACTGTTTGTATCACTCTCAGCAAAAGGGGGGATTTTACACCAGATCTGGCCAGGACAGCAAACACTGATGCTGGGAGAGCATGTGAAAAGACCACACAATCAAACACTGCTTTCTCCCCTTTGCTGCTCAGTGAGGTAACATGGGATGACTCAGGGCTGCTCTGAGAGGACCATTAATTACACCTCTCACATACGCGTGGTCATGCCTGTACGGGCTCTTGCAAGGCTTCCCTTGGTTACAACCACGTGGGAGAAATGTTAGTGTGGACAGAGCAGGAAGGAGCTTTCAGACACATAGTCTGGGACAGAGCAGAAAACAAACTAAGCCCTTTGATTGAAGCCTTCCTCCATCGCAGCCAGGTCAGGAACCGTGTCTCCGCTGACATACACACTCAAATCCCCACTTACACTTGACACAGTGCTGGCTAAAGCCAGGCTGGGCACAAACCCAGACCAAACCAGCTTCCCACAGGACTGAAAATTATATAAACACCATCAGCTCACTTTGTAGGGGAAAACGTCCCCAAGATCACCTGCTCCCATTCCCTCTCTGCAGACTGGCCTGACCCATCAATGCGGGCAACCTGCCATCGGGGGAACAAGGACAACCTCTCTCTAGCTTCCCATGGACCTGGGGGCCCAGGAGAGGACATCTCCACCACTACAGACCTATGTCCCAGTGCGTGTGGATCCAGTCCCCAAAAGATGGCCTTTCACACCATAGAATCCTCCCTGTGCCACAAGACCCTAACAGCTTGATCACCTTCATTTACCTTCCACCACACAAGGCCTTCATCTACATGGTAGCAGTTCCTTCGTTAAGCACTTTTGTAGCTCCATTCCCAGTGGTTTCCATACATCACCTAGGTCCTATGTTCTGCATTGCAAGCAAAATTGCTCAAGTGCTGCTGGAACTTACACCAATTTGTAACAAAATGGCTTGGAACCAACATTTTCAAAGCTGCTTCTGCCTCACCCTTTTGCTAAAATACAAAGTGGTTTCCCCGTTAGGGAAGTTAATGAATACTACAGATAAGAACACTTTTGAGTAGAAGCTCTCAAAGAAGAAAACCTGGAAATCACCTGAGAAAATCAACTTTTCCCCCCTACAAACAATCTTTATCTAATAAATCAATACTAATTTCTCCTGGTTTATCTTCTCATCCATCACAAGGATGGCCATGCTCTGCTTGGCTGCTTCGTGCCCACTGTTGAGCTGAGCATCACCCCAAGGAGCTACTGAACCCTCAGCAGCTCCTGGCATGAGATGACTCTCAGCTTGGCAGAGTCAGAGATGAGACACGTAGATATGATCATACTTACATATATATATATACACACACACACACACTTTACAACATCAGCAGTCCTTCCTGCACACAACACTGCACCGCAGCAGAAACGACACTGCTTCCCAACACTACAAGAATGTGATTTTCCCCTGGGAAGGAGGCAAAGCCACACCTGCAAATATTAAAAAAAAAATAAAATCACACTGGGCTTGCCGACTACTACAAATGATTTTGCAGAAAAGTGGTGTTTACAAGGCCAGCCAACAACTTCAGAGTAAACCCTGTAAGTCAATTAAATAGCACTCTCCAGCATGGGCAACATGGTGTCATAGCTCATCCAGTGCTCAGACAGTGGAACTGTTGGTTTTAGTCAAAGGCAGCAATCTGGTAGTAAATACAACACTGTGTGCTGGTGTCATTAGGAAGTAAGTGTTCCACTAACTACAATATTAATCATGAAGTCATGTCAGGTCACTCAGTTGGAAAACAAATACTTCACTTCACGACATTAAATGAGAGACAGTGCCCCACCTTCATCAGTATGGAAATTGTAATGGATTGCTTGGGACTAACCCAGCTATCTCCAACACTGGCAGGTACCCAAAACCTAACCCAACATATTCCTCAGGGGCAAGATGGATGAATATCACCTGGGAGAATCCAGTTTGGCAACAAGGAAAATGCAGCAGGTGAAGATGGATGGCAAAGAAAAAATGGAGCCACCACAAACGAGTCCCGTAGCAAACTTTCTAATTTACCTGCAGTCAAGTAAAATATCAAATATAGCAAACATGATGCTGTGGGAGTCCCCATGCCCGAGCTATGGAGGGACCAATGAACTCAATTCTTGCCCCGAGACAGGACCACACGTGCTGACAGATACCTGTCCAAACAACCTTTGGAGACCGCTGAACATCTCAAGCTCTGCTGGAAGACCATCACTTATATATTTGGGAATAGGCTTGTTGGCTACTTTTCTTTTTAAGGAGTCTTGGTAAAGGCAATACAAAACCTCTGGTAAGTGTTGGTAGCATCATAATAACTTCATAAAATGTGCACTATGGACTTCTGAGGTAAAACTCTCACATGTCCCCATACAGAAAAGATCTTGCACCTTCTCTGATCACCCCAGAGCTGGGACACCAGACTGCCCTTAGCTCAACAAGCCACTTGTACAAAGTTCAGCTGTACCTGCACATACAAAAGACTACAAAGATTTCACTGGGTAAAGGTACACACATCTCAGTTATCTCCCAAACAGTAATTAGGCTTCTCAAAACCAAAACATGGTGCCATCTACAACTAGATAGCCCTGCTTCTCCCACAGATTTACCAGGAATGCAGCTCATGAGGTGTCCAACTGGTATTTGCATACCCAGTTTTCCCCAGGTGATGGGTGTCCTCCTCAGGGCAGCCCTCCAGACTACTTAAATCACCTCTGAAATGTGAAAGGACAAACCTAGCTTCTAGAGGAGACCCCTTCATCCTCCTTCTATAGCAAGTACTGACAAAAACCATTGCAGATTGACAAGCACACACATTAAAGAGTGCAATGAAAAAACTGCATGAAAAAAAACCCAAACAAACCCCAGATATTCATCCCTCCATGAAACACCTGCAGCCCTGAGACACGGTTTATTACATTCAGAGCAGCCACGCACCTTGAACCACCTTTTATTGCTTTGGAGACTTTATGGTTACCTTCAGTTTGACAAATACTGTCTCATACAGCACGAGAAAACACAAGTCAGTTCCCTAGGCATAGGATAGAGATTTCATACATATACATATATATATACACACCTCTCTATACATATATGTGTATGTATAAAAACAAACAATACACACATTTGCATATGGCACATGCTGATACTTCCTTATCAATGCAAATAGCCCTGCCCTGAGGCTTCCTGAAGCTGTGTGATGATAGGAACTCTGTGAGATGATAGAAACACATCGAGATGTGGCTGTGAGGTGTCTCACACCCAGACCTCCTCATCACACAGGTGTGTATACTCCACTACTGCAATCCCAGGCATTTTCCATGTTAATTCTGGAACCTCTGCTAGTTTGACCTGGCTCTGGCATGCAGTGGCCATTGGCAAGCGCTCCTCCACAATCTGTTGCTGATGTGGCCATCAGGCCCATCTCAGAGAGGAGTGATCTCCTTGCAGATAGAGGGATCACTTTGCACCTCAAAGCACAGCAGGTTTCCATCTTCAGCCTCAAAACCCATAAAAATAAATAAATGTCATGCAAATCCCCCTATTTAAAATGAGATTAAAGCAACTTTGCTTGTTTTGCAATGGTTAATACCCCCCCAACACCACGCACACTCACACAACTGTAGTAGTTAAATAAATCAGAGTTGCTTCTCCAAGCCACAACAAAGCCCAGAAGCCTGCAGACCCCAAGCAGCCTTAGAGGCAGTGCTATCATTTTTGCACAGTTGTAGGGAGCTCTATTTATGTAAACACCCTCCCTGTTTCTGCTACAAGTGCATGGATGGGAGTTGTCTCCGTTATCTGGCTCTGTCCTTGAGACACAGCTCACCTGCTTGCCCCACTCCAGGAAAGACCAGGGATGGCTGAACCTCACCAGAGGCCCCTGGAAGCAGAGTTTTACAGCCTCACTCAGTTTTTTCCTTGGTGCATGCTTCTGAATTGCTGACACCGCAGGGAAAAGGCAGAAATCAAACTTTCCCTCCTCACAGCACAGCCAGACCATATTTCTGATGGGCTGCTTGGCACCTCGGGCACCCCTGCACCCAATGGGACCACACCAACGGGCCAGGGAGGGTACCAGAGCCAGCAGGTGGGACTGGCTGGTCCAGGAGAAGATGTTGTAACAGCCCAAATTAGCAAACTGGTACTGTTCAAGCTGTCCATTTGGCTTTTTGTAGTCCTGAACTTCCACCCAATCACCCTCCAGCAAACTGTACTACAGGGGAGTCAGGGACCCAAGGACCAAAGCTGCTCTCAATAATCTGGGGTCACACACATCCCCGTGCTCTGGAGCTCAGAGCTGCCAGTGACCAGAAACAGCAAATCTTCAAAGTCTCCTGTGAACACCGGCCACTACTCCAGCAGTCACAAGCCATCTTTTATCTTCTAAAAGCAATTTGCAATTTTTTTCATGGCTTTTAATGGCTTTCAGGTTTGTTTTTAAACAAATAACTTGTGCTATCTATTTTTCATTTTGATGTGGCTTTCACAGGTCTTTCTTTGCTTATGGGAATGATATTTTATTTGTCCTTTATATGAAATTTTATATTTAAAGCTTTTTCACATTTTAAATGAACTGTCTATATTAATTTCCTCTGCAATTTAGACAAAGTTTACTTGTATCAGTTTCTCGAGCAATATTCCCTCTTGCTGAATAAAACTCATACTGATTTCCTCATGATGGATTATTTTAATTAGATTCTACTCCCTTTGAAGTATACGTCTCCTCTGGATGGTTTGCATCTCTTTTGGAGTTTCACTTTCTGCATTACCTTGCCAGGGCTCAGTGCTGCTCCTCACCAACCCAGCTCTCTGCAAGAGCACTTGGAGTATCTTCCAATCAACAAATGTTCAGTTTAGCAAAACGTACCGGTTTATCTGGTTTTGCTGCTGAATCTTTAGTTGCAATCTAAACTGCTTTAGATGGTTAATAAAACATTAAAGACCAAATAAATGAAAGTATTTAAATCCAGAGCGATGCAAAGACATTACTTATTTTCAAGAGTGCCTACTACACACTGCGTGCTTTCCAAATCTGATGACAGCCTGCCTAAAACAGAGGCCTTAAACATGGGCAGGTGAGAAGCCACAGGCAGCTCCGATACTTAGAAGTCTCATGGTGCAGTTTTCAAGCCCAAGAGTTGGCAGCCAATGAAGCATCCACCAAGCAATGTCCACGGAACACCCATGAGGTGCTCAGCAGCTTTTGAAAAAGATCAAGGCCCTCATTTCAGTCCCTCATTTGTTATTAATTTCCAAAGGCATTTTGAAACTTAGAATAATTTTATCCAGAAAACTTTTACAACAAAGATCTTACATTAGTAAGAACTTTACCAGCAAGTCCAAGAGTTTGCTCACAAACTTCCTAGGAAAGAAGCAGCAAACCACAGCCACCACTCCAGAGAACTGTATTGGTGAGGAGAGATGGAAACAAAGCAGAGGAAGGAAGATCCTCACATTGTCTGACATTCTGTGGTCATGGTGTAACCAGCCAGACAATTCCCATGAGAAAAGCCTACAGAGAAAAACCGACTGGCTATATTTAACCTATATTTAAAAGTTTCCTAATGTACAGTTACTGCATTTAGCCTAGACAGTACATGAGATGAGCACAACCAAGACTTGTAAGATTAAAACTGATTGTGCTAGCCCAGTTTGATGCTTCTTAAATAATCATGCTTCCAGTGGGTAGATATTTAAAACCTTTTCAGAAACCTTTGTCTTTTCTTCACACCAACAACCACAGATCAATGCCCAATTCTTCAATCATTTTTAAAATTCCTAACAGTCTGCACTTCCTAAAACCCTAAGCAGACCATGCCTTTTGATGAGCCCATCTGCATGAAACAGTAACATCTTTTGTTAACACGCGATGTACTTTGTCAATACAAGGGGGCAAGGAAAGAATAGACTGAACCAATTTCTGGGCCTTCAGTTAAGATGCAGAAGTAATTCCAGCTGACAAGCACTAATATGCTAAAACTTAGCCATCATCTGTTTGATTCAAGTTTATCAAAACCACCAACATTTTGCACATCTTTAAGAACTGGGTACATCACTGGGGTACTGAAGAGTCAAGGTATGAGAAATGAAAAAACCACAATGAAATCCACGGGTATGAACTCTGCTCCATGGTTTTTCCATACTGCATTTTCCTGCATGCATCTCAGCTTGATTTTTAGCCACTATCATATTGCTATAATGGAAAGATTAACTTCCCAATTAACCACAAGTAAATACATTTTAACAGTTCAAAACACTGAATCCGAGACGCAAATCACTCCGGCCCTGCCAGCCTGGTAGAGTCATTCAGTCTCAGCAACAAAAGGTTTCAATCAGATAGCCAAAACTTTTGTCCATCAGATTTAGATTTGCCCTGAAATGCAAGACAGACTTTCCTCCTTCCCCGCCTCGCAGAGCCAAAAAGCACAGAAAGAGAGAAAATTAAAACCTGCTGCATTATTCTGCAACATGCTACAAAATGTAATAAAAAGCCAAATGTCTCTTTGCCCTCCCCTCCTCATCAACTTGTATTATTTTTTTAAACAGTCATGTAGTTGCAACTCTGCCTACATCTCCAAAAGCTAAACAATTATGCCACAATAGGGGTATTTTGTTCACTCCGAAAAAAATCATCTAATGAAAAACTATGTTGGTGGTTGAATCCGTTTCCTTTAGGAGGAGTTGGCTGTAATCTCAGTGGGACTTGTGGTTTCAGCTATTCATACTGCTCATAGCAGTTTCTGTTTTTTCTCAAAGCAACGTAACCCAGCAACACAGAAAAAGCTGTGATTAACTTCTTCTGAGATACAAGATGTCATGGCAATGCAAGTCGCCTCATTGCTGAAGAGAACCATAAATCTCTATTGCTCTGTCTTCTTCCACAGCCATCTCACATCCCGGGCAGAGTCTAAAGTTAAAAGTCACTGAAATTTTCTCTTTTACCTGAGAATTTGACTTGTGGACTTGTAACTCTCAGACCAGAGATCACCCTTCAAAGCTGTAAGGAACTGCACCTCTCTGACCCTAATCAATAGCTCTGGTTTCTTGCCAACCACAAGAAAGCTTTAAAATTAACAGGCATTATATTAGCTGACTTTACCTAATGAATAGCTATCAACTGTCTACACACACAGAAAATGTTTCGTTTTATTTGTATGCAAATGTCCATATGTGGTGGAATGAAACTGGAAGGGAACATCTGTGCATCAAAATCTTACATAGATTATACAGTTTGTTAAAAAGGCATTAAAAGGCTGATGTCAATTCCCCCCCCCAAAAAAAATAATCAATAAACAAACAAAAAACAGCTGAGGGGAATAATAAGAATAATGTTAAGGAAAAAAAACCTTCTTTCCTCATATATGTGTGTGTGTGTATATATATATATAGCACCTCAGCCTTGCCCTGACCTCTCATACAACAGCTATACACTAAGGCATATAGGCTCTGTTATCTGAGATACAGAATAATTAATAATTAATAACTTAAAAGAAAATAAGACCCAGTAGTCTGTCCCACCAATGCCCAGATCTTGGGACAAATTCTCAGTTCACACTGCTCGCACACCTCTGCTGTCCAAAGCAGTTTGGGATCTGGTAGGACACGCAACCGGGTTATGGCGACCTTACCCAGGAGCTCAAGGACAGCCAGCACTGCCCGACTCCACCAGGTTTTAGACCTCACTGACCCAAGAGGGAGAGACACTGGAGCAGCGGACAAGCCAGATTCCAGCCCCAGCAGCCACCATCTGCATGGTGTTCTGGGACAAGCACCAGCCTTCCCCTATCCAAGCACTTAACTAATGAATACACTGATGCAGTCACTTTTTTTATTCTCTGGGAGATATTTTTTTTAATGGCAGGTTCTGTTATCGCCTCTGTATATTAAAATTGTCCCTTTGGCTCTTCCATCAATACCAGATCTCCGAGTCAGAGATGAAATGTGGTGCTAAGAAGCCCTACTTTCAGATCAGGGCATCCCCCTGACAAGGCATTTGGCACAGCCTCTTTTCATATCTCTGGGAAATTTTTTCCCCTCTTGCTGCATCCTAAACTCAGGGTTTCCAAACTGGTCTCCAGCAGCACTTATTTATTATCATTCTGTCCCACTATGTCATTTCCTAAGCACCCAGGTGCTGCTGAAGGCCATTCCCTGCTATCAAGAGCTAGAAAATACCTTGAGAAAAACTGGTGAAGGATAAGCAAATGGGCACAAGATGAAAGCAATGCAATCCTGGGGATGAAAAGCATGACTTTTATGTTTTGCAAAATTGACCAGGTAGGGCTTTTTTTAAAAAAAATAAAAATAAAAAAAAATAAAAATAAAAAATCAAATCAGAAGACAAGAATAAATTTATCACAACTGAAGTAATCCTGAAGAAAATTCACTACCATCAAGACTAAAGCACACTGCTTGCCTGCTGCAGCCAGACACATCCAGCGGGCCCAGATCTCTGACCAGGAGCTGTGATATTTGCACCTGCAGCTCCCCAGATTTCCCCCTCCCCTGCACAGCCACAGAACCTGCCCCTACTGAAACAACACCAGCTGAGCAGGGGAGAGAAAACCAACCCAAACCAAGCATCTCCAAAGGCAAATGGGAACGGGCCACCTTTATCCCCCACGCTCTTCTGTTTGGGAAGCGATCCGTCAGGAACCAGCTATCAGCTTTTAATCACTAGTTTTGTTACTCACAGGCTCCACAATGAAACAGGGGGTGGCTGAGGTTACCACGCTGTGGTAATAATCAAATTTAAGGGGATTATAATCATTATAAACTAATCAGGGTAGAATTATATATTTTTAATTAGCAGCTGCTGTGCGGTTAAGGCACTAGAATCCCCCAGCTGTCTGCTGGTAAGTGCAACCAACAGTATCCTATTTGAAGTGGAAAACACATACTTTTACATGGAAAATATATTAAGGAAATAAAAAAATTGCCTTTAAAAATACTACATACTGTAAAGCCTCATTATAGATCATACTTTTTGCTTTCAGCATTGGAAAGATTTTTTTTTTAAGCCTTTAATCTTATACTGAACATAGGCCAAATATAAAAAGGGAATCATTTACAACACATTGTGTATATTGTTACTTCAAACCACATAGTAGTTACCCGTAAATCCTCCAGCATTTGGTATAAACACATAGTGTTTGTCTACTCATTGTAAGTCTAGAAAAGAACATATTTCTGCAGAGCCTTAAGAGATTCACTGCATGAATAACAGAGATCGAATAAAACTTGTCATTTGGATTTTCTTGTAACAGCACACTTTAACCCAAGATTCCCAAGTAGAGAAACAGATCTCTCTGGTTTCTGTAACCACCTTTGCTCACACTGTTGTATTTTTAAATTATTCTTCAGCTGAGAACCTTTCTATGTTATCACAGGGAGACTTCAACAGGCACCAGCCCCCAGAGATCCTGCTTTGTTTAAAAATAAAGCAAACCCAACAGCCAGTTCATCTGGAAAAGAAGCTGGTTTTGTTGAAGGGTGTTCAGTTATGAGGAGGCTGATCAGAGCCTGCAGATGCTTGCCAAGAAGCATTGCTCTCTAAGCACCCAAATTTGGCACAAGTCTGGAAAAAAAAATAAAACAAAACAAAAAAACAAACAAACAACAAAGCAGTCGGGCTTGTCTTTAAACATGTTCTTCATGTTCCCGGTGTTAGAGCAGCCTCCTTCTCCACAGCCCAACGGCACTGAGACATTGTGGTCTAACACAGCAGCAGAACTGCACCCAAGTACAGCCAGGCCCCTCATTCCCACCATCTCCCACAACAGTTAACCCCTCCCTTCCACTAACAAAAATACCAAATAGCCCATGCTGGTTGGGAATCTCCTGCAAACCCTTCCCACTCACTCAAATCAACTCAGAAGACGAGAAGACTCACAAGGATCATTAACAATTACCAAGACATAGGCCAGCATGATACTGCTGAGCATCCACAAGTTTTTTGCCCTCTGCATGATCTTAATTTGACTAGACCATGTCCAACGAGCAAGCATGGGCTGTCTCCTGGACATGCTCATGCTCCCTTGGACACAGTGACTTTCTTCAAGGTTGCAACAGCTCCTCTGCTCAGCAGCTACCTTCAAATTCACCCTCACAGAGGAGGGCTCTGGCCAGGGGAGCAGACAATCCAGTTGGCCAGGTGATGAACATCTCTCCAAGTGAGGTTACCCAGCCCCACATGGCCCATTTCTGGGTCTAGTGCTACCCCACCACGTGGTGGGCAGACCCCACCAGCAATACCGATCCAATGTGTCTCTCATTGAGGACCAGGTACAGATTCTATTACTGCAGGAAAGAAATGTCTTTACATTCAGCTATTTCTCATCAAACTGTTTCCTCTGAAATAGCTGCAATGCAATCCAGACTGCTAAGAGAAACTGCTGTTCCTAAGAGTTTTCAAGCACCAGGCAGTCCAGGATAACATCCTCTGCCATCTCTGGGGACTTCGACTAACTGTCAGCAAAAGAGGACTCAGAAAACCAAACAACTTAAAAGACCAAATATCTTTCTGTTGACTCAGAACACAGCTAGCCCTGGCAAAAAAAATGGGCCTGCTTGAAAAGCCAAGAGCTCTTGGGTAAATCTGGTCTTGCAGATGGGTGCTGCCTCACCAACACCACCCAGAACACAGCAAGTGTTATTGATACACCAGCTTCAGGCAAGAGCTACTGGTGGTAGGAGCTGTATAGAACTTGAACTCTTCTCTTCCCAATCTAAAACACAAGATACCCGCTGAGTCAGTGCAAAATATATTCAGACGAGAAAGGGACCTAAAAAGACAGTTATTAGACCCAAAATATTAGCACCACAAGCACGGCACTTTCAAGTGACAAGGACAGACCCATCACTGAAGACATCAACTTTGACAAGAAGAGATGCACAAGGAAATCAAAGACTTCCACAGAGCTGTGGCACTGAGCTGTACCCAGGCAGGCAAATAACGGATTAAATTAATTGCCTGCAGAATGACATAGCTGCAAAATCCTAGAGGGTTTCACTGCTTTGCAGCATCGTTCTTTCAACTCTACCCCATGCTGGGACTTTAATCTGCAGGGCTGTAATGGTACTATCAGCAACGTTAGAGGCGAGACTAAAAATAAACACAGGACAAGAAAAATGCAAAGCTCCTCCCTGGAAGGTCTGGAGGGAATTTCCTGAGTCAGTCAGACTGCTTGATCACTTGTTTACTTGTTACTAAGTACGAATTTTCACAGCAGCGTGTGTGGTTTTCACTGAAGTTTCCAAGTTAAAATCAACAGGGCTATAATGGCGTAAGAAAACTAAACATCACTGACCCTCTCTTGAGAGATGGGATCCCTGCTGCTTCCCTGCCCATGCTGCATTTCCAGGGCAAATGCTGTGTTTCCAGATCCAGTATTATCCATATTTCCAAATATGAAATTACTGGGGGCACAGATGGTCCCTTGGGTCATGGGGCAAAGGTAACCAGCACCCATAATGACCTGCAGTGAGTCCAGCATCTTACTTGACCTATTAGATGTATTTACCCCTGGATAAAGAAGCTGTCATGCAATGTTCAGAAGAGCTGGAAGGTTTGTCCCTCTCCAAAGGTTCTCCCTAGTGTCGAGAGGCATTCTGGGAGGGGTAGGTCAGCTCTCCTCCCAGTGGCACCCACAGAGGACACAGCCACGGAGCAGCAGCCACAACAACTGATTTCAGAGCTCTATAAAAAGCAGGCACAGAGATTTGTTTATGAAGAGCTAAAAATTAAGTTTGACTTTAAAATAGCGCAGTCACCAGTAATGGCTCAGAGGGTCACATTCTTCTTCCATCCCTGCCTCCTCCCCCTCTGGGCCCTCCTCTTTGCCCAGCAGCTTTCCCAGAAGAGCCTGCAAACATGGCAGAAATCCCCCACGAGGGAGGCAGGCAGAAATCTGTGCCTGAGGAGCTGAGGAACACACTCACGAAGGGATGCTCTGCACTTCTGACAGCACTAGACAATTTTTCAAGCCTAACACTGCAGCAGGGGCCATTCCTATTTGCAGCAACTTGGTACATCAGATACTCTGGTATTTCATGAAAGATTTAGGAGGTGACTGCAGGCTCACGATGCTGTCAAAGAGAACCGCACACCTTCCCTTTTCATGGTACACAGCTCCCCGGGTAGCACTCCTTGTTCATCTCCCTTACCCCTTGAGCATGCTCCAGAGGAAAATATAAGATTTCAAGCTTTGCAAACCTCCAGCCTAAACCAACATCCTGTAAAACTACAAGTTAAAGGCAGGAACACTTCATTTCCAAACCACAAAGGCTGTAATGAGTGTGGGTTTAATTGCCTGGTACAAGAGCTGCACAGCCAGAATCAGCAGCTGGCAATGAAATCAGCCCTTCTGCGCTGCACATTGCTAAACTTTTGCCCTTGTCTGCAATGTGGTGTGTCACAGAAGTAATCCAGTACCCATAAAAAGAATTACAAAAGTATCTAAGAAAAATAAAGTGTTAGACCAGAACTGGCAATACAGTAAGTTTTCTCCCCAAAAGTTTCTAGCTGTACAGGGATCTATCCCTGACCCTATAGTGATGAATTTCTACTATATAACATCCTCCACAAGAAACCTGTATATTTTAGGTATCACTTAAAATCTGGCCCTTTAGAGCTGCTGATTTCAACAGCCTTGGTACATACTTAAAAGTCTCATCATCCAGAATTACAAATGAAGTTCTTTGAAAAATCTATCCCAAATGACAGAAGTCTCTCTACCAAGCAACTACAGCACATTTTCTTGCTTCATTTATTTAACACAGTTATTCACACGCATGTCCAACTTCTCCTTTTCAGGTCTACAAAGCACACAGCAAGTTCTGTGATAGTTTGCATCTAACTTCAGAGTATTTGAAGAAAAAGTAGATTAGTATGGAGCAGGATTTCACAGCAAAGCCTTCCTTTCACCTGGTGCAAAAAGCTTTGAATCTCACAAAGCCGACGTAGTAAACTTTCCAGCCAAGGTGTTTCACAGACTTAGCAGGAGCGCATTGCTATCGCTTGATAGAGATAATGGAAGCTTTAGAGTTTACACTCTATTTAAAACCACCTTGTTCCTGAATGCACACTAGGCAGAGTCAAAATGAATGGGGGGAAAAAAATACAACCCAAATCCACACCAACAAGAACATAAGGTGATGTGTGTAGGCATCTTTTAATTCAAAAAGCCATGCCGACCTGAATAGAATAGTACACGAGAGAAAAGCAAGACAATATTGTCCTGCAAGCAGCTGAGGAATTGCTGCTATCGGCCTCTTCCCACTGCGAAATCCTGGGCACAGTGCTCTGCCCACACCAGGCAGCTCCTGCCTTGGCTGAAGCTCATGTTGCCATTAGGAGTGCAGCCCTCGAGACAAAATGCAGGGCAGAATTCAAACTCCTCAGCTAGTTTGGATGCACAGCACAGCCATACAGTCCATGCCTTTCTGTTTTTACCTGCACAACTTTATTTCAAACTGGGTCTTGTCCCCAGGGCTCCATAATAAAGAAGTTGCCTATGCAACTAATCAAGAGTCAGAAGCTTTGGACATGTCAGGACAAATCCCACCTAATGTAAATTGGTGTAATATAGAGATTTACACTTGCTTACATGGCACTAGAAATGCAAAGGCAGTAACTCAAACTGCTGCACAGGCTCCCGACAGCAGCGATGATAAGCATTGCTTTTTTTAAGGCACAAAGGAGATTCTGGGGAAGGAAGAATAATCAAAACACGGCATCTTCAAGAGGGGAGCAATGCAGGAGGTGAGCCCCAGCAGCTCCACAAACACCCATCACCCCAGGAAAATAGGTTTTGGTGTTATTCAGCACTTAAGTTTCGCAACAGTTTTTATTCTAGTTAAAGTTGCATGAGTGTTTATTAACTTTAACGTTGTTTGCTTTGCCACAGCCATACCTAGGAGCACACTGAGCCCTGCAAGCGTACGCCTGGCATGTTTGCAGAGGGACCAGTCCCTGCTCACACAGCCCTGCACCCTTCACCCATCTCCTGCCCCAGAAATGGGCCCTCAGCTTGCACAGACCCACGCAGAATTTGGGTCCACGTGCTCCAAAAACCAGACCTTCAAAAAAAATCTTGCTGGCATGCCGATTATTGAAAATGGTGCTGATCAGTCTCCTGCACCCATGTGCTCAGCTGGCATTTTAAAGGCAGTTACTCCTACATTTTGGTTCTCTCTTGACCCAAGATATTAAATAAACCAAATACATTGAGGTTGCTTCCCCCCAAACAAGTAACAAGGGGTTTCATTAGCACACCTCTGGTGGAACATTAACTAACTCCAGTGTTTGCTGGGAAGTGACTGTATTTAATCTGGATTGCTACTGGAGAGCAGAAAAGAAAAAAAGGTCTTCAGAGTAAACATGGCACCATTATTAAAGAAACAGGTTAATTATCAACCACAGGCATGAAACTGTGGTGACACGACAGCAACCCAGTCCTGCTCGTGGTGATGCTGGTTTTTGGACGAGCAGAAAGTGACTCAAATACATTGCAAGAGGAAAGGGACTGAAACCCTCACTTTCCTACAAAAAGAAATAAGTTGCTTTTGTAATAAGTATCCGTAGGGTATTTGGGGTGCACTGATTTCATCAGCTAGAGCCACAACAGCCAGCAAGGCAGGTTTAATACCCATTAAAAAAATACTTTATGCCTGATATCAGGGAGCTCTGCAGGCTCAGAAATGGATCAGACATTTCTTCACGTAACAAGAACAGCCCAAGGCAGCATCTGATACTCCACAAAAGGCAACAAACACTATAAACAAGGTACATAAAGCCTCCACGCTTCCAGGCACAAACTGCCTGCTGCCTGCAAAAGATCAGGATGCTCTCCCAGGGACAGGTTATTCTTACCAGCAGGTGCCAATTTCTAATGTTATCTTCTAAAAGAGATTGTATTAACCAGTATCTGCAACAGGAAAGCAACTGAGAGCCCACCCGAACCCGCAGTGATACATCCCACACCTACGGGAACAGCAGCTTCTGGCACCGAGTTAATTTCCGAAAACACCCATTGAGAAAACAAAGCCAGAACCCAGAAAAATTGTAACTGTTACATTTTTAAGTACCATTTAAGAGAAAAGTGCAACTCTGTAACAAGATGTTAAACTGCAACAAAAGGCGCAGCTGCAAAAAAAAAGGGAAAATATCCCATCAGCCCAAACCTGCTAAAAGAGAAGGGATCCTAGCAGATAAAAGAAAAACAGTATTACAAGAAAAGTGGGTAAAAATAGAAGTGCCAGGATATGACATGCCTTCAAGTTATAGAAAAAGCATCTGGATTGTCCTCAAATCCCCTCCTGACTGCTGTCTAACTCAGTAATCATCCCTCTTGAGCAACAGGGCTGTCTCAAGCAGAGCAATGGGGCAATGCCAATTTCTTTTCATCTGATGCCATTTGGGGCAAAGCACCTTCCAGTCAAAAAGGGAACAGTCTGTGCCCTCGGTTTCACAGAGCTGGATGCAGCCCAAAGTACCCTTTTGGCCAAGCTTGGAGGACACTGGTGGACCCACAAGTGACCTTCTGCTGATGGCCCCAGGGAAGGACCCAGCTCTGGCCAGGGGCGCCTCAGCAAGGGCCACCAAAAAGCAGCTCTGCAAATTAATACACTGGTGCAACTCACTCCAGGTGAAAGAAGAGCACAGAAAGCCTCATCTCTGCCTGTTAAGGCTCCAGATATATAATTTCCACCTTATTTTTTGAGCCTGGCATTTATTGAGCATTACTAAGGAGATCCACTTCTGTCCTGCACCCTCTTCCTTCTTTCACAAGCCCAAGTGCAAGGCTTGACAATACATCCTCATGGGACACACACCATGCAGCAGGCTGCTCTGTGCAGGGTCACTTGAGTACAACGATAACTTGAAATATTAAAAATAAATAAATAAAAATAAAATAAATCTTTTTCCATTGAGCAATTTTTAATTTTGGAGCAGTTACAGCCAACTCTGTGGCTCTGTACCTGGTACCGCGTCCATCCTCCTGCTGAAGTGACAGCTACAGAGAAGTAGTTGAAAACGTTTAAGCAGAAGATGTTTTGCCATTCTGTGAGGTGTTAACACTGCTCAATGCTTGCCTGTTTTAAAGCAGAATACAACGATTTGGCTGCAGACACAGAATTTCCAGCTTGAATTATGGATTTCACAACGCTCTGAACATCAGTTCTGAAAAGCAGAGACCTCAGAGCATTCCTCCTCTGCTCTCCCCGTGGTCCCCAAAGTCTGAACCAGGGAGATAATTGACTTTTTACATCCAAGCTAAGGCAGTGGGGGGAGAAAAGTAAAATCCCCAATTCAACAGAAAGTTAATAAAAACAAATCCAAGCAGCTGAGTATGAAAATTACATGAAGTCCAAAGCCACAGAGTGTGAGCCTTAGGACAGAGAAAGAGTCAGGCAAGTGCACAAATGCCTTCCACGTGTCCTGGATGGAAAGAAACTGAATTTTTTAAAGACTAACATGGAAATTGCTTTAAGCAATTTGTCATTTTCAATAGAGGTTCTGCAACAAAAAAAGAGATTTCGACAAGTTAAACAACTTCCTACTGGAGTGCCTGCATGCAGTGTTTAAACCACCTCTCACAGACTTCTTAGAAAAGGAATATTTCTAATTTTGCCATTCAGGAAGACTTTGAAATGTCACTGCCGTTTGATTTGATCAGTGAAGAGGAAATGCAGAGCTGAGAGAAGAGGAAAACAACGTAAATATCATCCTCTATTTTTTAACTTGGTTTCAGGCAGCTTGGCGAGTGGGTACTAGGAAGTGTAAATATTTTTATTTACCTCCAAGAGGAGGAAACTTCAGACATATTTACTGTAAATGGTACAATTTAAAGCTCACCTGGCTATTACAAGGCAGAGATGCGAAATATCACCTGAAAGGGAGCAGAGTCTGAGAGCATCTTGAGCTAGAAACAATGTTTTTACGGCAAGAAGCCCTCCCAACATGATCCACTGCAATGCATAATGATGCTGAGGTCTCTTCCACATCAGGAACTTTGAGGCAAAATAAATATGCAATGACTGTTCCCCACTGTTTCTGCCACTGGTTCAGACAGCCATCAGCATTCAGCAGTGCTGCTGCTGTGTCTGAATACAGGAAAGATCTGTCCTTCAGAGGCCTTGGTGAAGTTTTATCACTTGGTGATGCTAACGGGAAGGCTTTGCTCAGCTGGGAGCTCCTGGAGGGATATAAAAATGGAGCAACAGGAGCAGAACAGCAGCAAAAATCAGCTGTGTGACTACTGTTCATAAAAATCTACCTCCATCTGCAACCAATACAGGAAAAGAGCAATGCCAGTTTCGATTAAAGTCTGTACGATGGCTAAAAAAGTCCCTAAATTTTTAAAGAAAAGTTTTTAACCTTCCTGGTGAGAGCATCCCCCGGGGACCTGGAGGGCGGGGGATGCTGCAGGCAGCAGAAATGCTCCTTGTCAGGAACAAACCAAGGAATTTCTGCATCCAGCACCTCCTGAAGCAGCCTCAGCCAGGCAGCTGATGTAACCTCCCTGCCAACTCAATTGTGCCGTGGAAAAACACTTGTACTCGCAGCCAGGGGCAAGATCCCACCCGGGCAGCCACCACTACAGCGGAAGCTATGCCGAATGAGAAGAATAATACTGAAAATAATAAAAGTTAACTGTGACAACCCAGTTTGAGAGCCAGGGCTTCCTTGTTTTCCCCAGCATCCTTGGGGGGAGAGCAGGCAGCACGGTTACAGGAGGATGTGATCCCAAACCACCGTGGGACTCGGACCCGCACAAAACCCGGCAGACCCGGAGCAGGCACAGATGAGCAGGCTGAGTTCCACAGCAGCTACACTAAATCAATTTGAAATAGGTTTCGGTTAATCCGCTGCAACCTTTTAACATCAATGAGCTCTCTGGGATTGTGACAACTTGCCTGGCTTTTAGGCAAACAGCAATTTCCACACCGGTTTAGGCAAGCCTCAGCACAGATTATAGCATCTTTTACATCCAGACAGACAGAAAAAGCCCTCTGCGATGTGTTCCATTAGCACATGCTTAAATTTAAGCGCTCTCATTCTTACTGGGGCTTTTCTCATGTGTAACAGCTTCAGCAGATCCAAGTTTACACACTAACTGCTTACCAGTTTGCCATGTGACCAAGATATCTCACCCCAGATCAGACCTATTTAACAAAAAATACTGTATTTAGCTCCTGGAAAAACTGATACATGTGTATTTCCAGCATCAACTAATAAAACTGGAAAATTGGCAAGAGAAAACAAAAAAAAAAACCTGGGAAAGCCAGCTTGGATTGTACCTAGGTCATCTCTTCTGTAGATAAAAATTCAGCCTTTGACATGTGTTACAAGCACACAGTAAAAAACCTATAGCTAGAAGGTTGTATTTTAAATGGAAACACTGGCCTGGCAAACCTCCACCTGGGGACAGCCTGGCAATGCAGAAGGGAGTTGCTCCAGCTGAAGCAGTTTCACACCTTTTAATGTGGATCTGGGAAGCAGCAGAGCCCCACAGCATAGCAATGGGGAGCTGAGATTTGTGGGTCCGTGACCTTGCCACAAGCACCCCAAGTCACACAGCCTTCGTGTGACTCCCCCCTCCAAACAGCATTTGAGGGCTTGTTAGTCCTCACCCTCCCTCTCCTTCACAGCATCCAGGCAGGGACAACTCTCTCAGCCTCGTGTGCTGCCTGGCACAGGAGGGCCCCAAGTGTCATCAAGCTTGAAAGATTGCCATCAGCACCAAGCATTCACCACTTTTCCCACCCTCAAAGAAATGACCTTCTGTTAAAGAGTAACTGCCACCTGCCCCTGGAATGAGAGTGCTAAATGCCACTTTATTGCCTTTAAAAGGCCACAGACCTGCGGGCACAGCGAAACTGGGCACCTTTCCGAGATAACATTTATAGGTGTGCTCTAGTTTTCCCTCGAAATGACTCACGGGGACCAGACAAAGGTCTAGACAGCAGCTGCCCCCACCATTTGTCAGGAAAAGGGAATCTGGGTCTTCTTCAGCAGCTGCATGACACAACCCGCTTAGAAAGCGAGAGAGGTCTCATGAACCAGCCATCTTTCAAAACCAGTGTGTTCCTGAAGATGATTTACAGGACAAGTATCACTGAAACGGTTTCACCATGGGAACACCACCACAGAAGCAAATTTAAATGTTTTTAAGAGGATCACAGGTTGCCCATACATCTCATGATGAGGTAATGGGCATGGGAACCCTTCTCGGCCATAATGGTGGTGGTTTCACACTCGTCAGCTTTCAAATAGCTGTGCCAACAACAAATTTTGCCACTTACGGCAAAATCTATGGCACTGGCTGTTTAACAGCCTGAGCTGCTGGAGTCATGGGATTAGTTGGGGGTTTTTTTCCCCTTTTTAGTGGAAAAGAGACAAGAAGAAGAGATTCTGGAGCTCTACCAAAGTAGCATTTGACAATATGAACACTGAAATGCAAAAATTCAACATACATACACACATATGCGCACCAGTTCCATGTTCCAGGAGCCTCACCCAAGAATTCAAACTATTTTGATGGGTGATACACAATATTTTCACTAGCTCCTCCTCATAGGCTGGGTGCAGGTTGTGTGTGGAAATAATACTTTCCCCTACACACAAACCCCTCTGAGCAGCCAACCCTTGGACCAGACAGCCCTGGTGTCCTCAACACCCTGTCTGGATTTTGCCCAGAGCAGTTCTGTGCCTCCCACAGAAAGCCAGAGTGAGACAGTTATTGGGGGGTTAATTGTCTCATCTCACATGTAGTAAACAAAGCTCACTGCCACATGAAGGATTTATATAGACTATGGCTAAGTTCAGAGAAAAATATCTCCATGGGAAATTTGGTCAACAATCTGAGCCTGTTCATACATCTTCATTAAAACAAAAAAAGGAAAATGTGGTAATACAGCTATGGTAAATGTAGAAAAGTATTTGTCAGCTCAGACCTCCATTTGGAAGCACTCTGATTAAGAACAGCAGATGGTAGGTGACATGGAGGACTCCACAGTGCACACAGACCATACAAAAGTTGACAAAATACTACGTACCATTGCTAAGCAAGTTTGGTATTTGCACATAAAACAAATACACAAAATTCACTGGGGTATGGGCAGAAGAACTCTAACAACAAGAAAAAAGCCGTCCCCTCCCAATAAGCAAACAACTCACCGATCTTCTTCATAAACAACCGAATCCATGATCCTCAGAGCACCCCACTGTGAACCCTGCAGAGCCTCTGGGCAAGCTCAGCAGACAGGCTGCTCTGCTCCTCAACCACAATTGGGGCACATTAAGAAGATATTCTATATTAGTCACTTCATTGTTTAAGGAAAAATGCATACCAGGGGAAAGAGAAGGACATGATGCTTTGTTTTGCATCAGACTCATCCCTCTTTCGCCCTTAGGACAAGGAGAGAACAAAGCCTGGGCTGGACCAGTGGCTGCCATAGCCCAGTCAGGCACCTTCCCCAAGCACCGGTGCCAGCACTGTGAAGGAAAGACTCAGCTTGGAGATGACAATGTCCCCAGATCCAGCCAAACAACAGCCTTCTCCCCAGGCTCACTGGGGATCAGATACCCCCGGGCTGTGCTGTGCCACACGTCCCCTGGCCATCCCTGAGCCATGCAGGCTGTCCTCCAGCAACAGCCTGGAGGAGCACAAGCTATTTTAGGCACCACATCCTAACAGGATATTCAACAGCAAAGTTGTATCCTATATTATACATGGAGGTAGGCATTTAGGGTTCCTGGAACAAGAAGATGCTGGTCTAGGCGGCTCTGTCATCATGTGGAAGCACAGCCACACTGCTGACTGGTCCTGCAGAGAGTGCTCAGCTGTCTCTGCTTTTAGAGATGGCCTCAGTGTCAGTAACAAATGCAGCAGTGAACAGGGAAGTCTTTCCTCAACCTGATGCTTTTAGTACCTTTCATGTATCTCCTGCTGCCTGTCTCTCTTGCTCTCCTCCAGCCATCCTTGGCTTCCCACAAGGCTCCCGTGAATTGCTCCTCTGCAGGTCCAAGCCCCAGGAGCATCCTCCTGTATCTTCCATGCTTAAATTGCTAAGTGAGAGTTCTATGTGCACCTTTGGGAAGGGAGGACAGGCAGGTTCCTTGCTATTTTTAAGAAAAATCTTCACAGTCATTCTGCAGCCCAGGTCCTCACCTGCCCAGTTCAGCCTGTTTGGGAGGTAACTTTCCCCTCCCTCATGCATCCAAAAAAATCCAAGACATCTGTCATCAGTTTGGACTAACACCCACTTAGTGCAGGATCTGCACCACTGGAATAAGAGAAGCTGAACATCAAAGTGTTGGGGTTTTTTCCTGAAAGAACACAATATCTGCACAGCTTTGTTTGTGTTGAGGGAGTGGCTGGATTTTAGGCAGCTTTTTTTTTTTTTTTCAAAGGCTTTTTGTTAATAACTAAATGAAAACCCCAGAGTTGAGGTTTTCCCCTTAAAAAAACGAGCCACTGTGATTAAGGATGGGAAGAAAGAAAAGCCGGTCTCTTCCCAACCTAATTGTACTGAGACACTGACTTCAGGGCTCCAAAATTACAGATGTATAATCCAAGACAATGAAGTCCTCAGTCAAGGATTAGCAAACCATGCAAAACTGATTCCTTATTCCAGTGCCTTGCAATTGTAAGGGCATCTGTTCCACTTTGTAACTCATCCCAAAGGCTTTGTTTGTTTTCTTTTCGGTTCCATTAGGAAGACAGGGCACTTTGCAGTATTTTCACACCGTGTAATAAGTGCTATTGTTTAGTCTGGTAGGGGACAGTCAATGAAACCCAATAAATATTTTTACGTTATTTTTCTTTTAAGTTATGATACAAGCCCTCTGAAACAGAAAAACAGGAACTGTTCTTAGTCAAAAGCCAAGTCCGTAAAAATGTAACCCAAAACGTCAGGACCTGGAGAAAAAAACACTTTGTTTCTCCAAAGTCTACCGGGGCAGTTAAAATAAAAAGAATTTAGGTAGGTTTAAATAATATTACTAACACAAAACAGTTTGACACAAATGATGTCAAAGCCAGGACTGGGGACCAGCAGAAAGAGTGGTGCCATCATTCCAGCCCGTAGCAGCCGAATAGCTCTGGAAACCATTTAAAATGTCACAGGAGGGAGGATGGATGGAGTGTCTGACCTTTGGAAACTGAAGGGTGGGTCTCAACACAAATATCCCAGCTACCCTGAGCCATGCTGCTCCTGCAGGGCCAAAAGGATGCTGGGCCACCTATTTGGTCCAGAAGGAAAAAAAAAATAAAAATAAAGAAAATAAAAATCCAAATCTGCCAACATACCAGCCCAGTGTAAAACCTGCCAAGGAGAAAGGCTGCCCTGGAAACAGATCTCTATCAGATCAGTAGGAAACAAACTCCAGTCAATAGCCCAGACTTAGGTTTGTTTCCCAATATCGGTTCCTTGCAGAGAACCCCAAACTTAAAACATCAAATGCACTTCACACGTGGATCCCTATGGGCTGCCAGCTCTGGTGGGACTTGGGGCCTCACCCGCCGAACCGTGCGCGAGACCCAAATACAAAGTGAGAAAACAAAATATGAAGTGTCAAAAGAGACAGAGAAAATTATGATAGCGGTGAAAATTCTGTTTCTGCAGGAGCTGGTCTTGCACGCTCAGCAACGCTGTCACTCAACCCCAAAAAGCTGCTGTCTCTCTGTCCTGCAAGCAGAGCCTCCGGTGACAGGGTAACGGGAGCAGAGAAGATCTTCACAGATCACAGGGGCAGGGGGATGACCCATCCCCGTGCCCTTGCTGCAAAAAGGTCACTTAATACTCAGTTTCTAAAAGGCAAAAATGATTTTTTTTTCCCACAGCTGAGCTAGAGGAAAACTCCACAGAAATATGGAGCAGGAGGATCCCGTGTTTTGCTGCTCCAGCAGTTGGGATGCAGAGCTGGAAGGAGCTCAGATGGGATGAAGGGGTCTGAGTACCAGCCCTCTGAATACTACTGATCGCTCACAGTAAGGATCCCAGCCTTCAGCTAAAGTTTTGCCTTAATTCTTTATATTCCCTCTATAAATTCAGGGCACTTGCTCACACAGAACCAGTACTCCATGCTTATCACCAAGAAATTTAAGTCACTTGCATCCCACAAAGATCAAAACCCGTTTGCCTTGATTTATGAGTTCCAGTCAAAGTCAGAGGAAGCGTGAAAAAAAAACAACACCTGAAATAACCAACAAGCATAGCTCGTGTCTGGACTAAAGTAAGGGAATGTAAATAACAAACTTGGTCAATTATTTTAAAAACTTCAGTAGAGGTCCCAAGGATCCTGCCCGTGCCCACAGCTCAGACCTTGCTAATGTGATAGAAAATGCCCCTGGGTCAGCAGTAGCATCTCAGCTCCCACCTACCCTGCAAACTGAGCAGTGCCAAAATCCAACAAATGAGGGACACGTTGGGCCAAATCATCAGTTCTGCACAGCCACACAAGTGCTACTCAGATCTTCACACCTTAACGTAGCTGCCCCTACACAAATGTCACCCCCAGGCAGGCCTGCACTGTCAGAGGAGCAGGGGCATCCCTCAGGCAGAAGAGATCCATGAATGATGGCAGCCTGAGCCAAAGAAAAATGCCAATCCCAAACACCAGAATATAATGAGCTATCAATGGCTTGACTTTCAAGCCTGTTAAAAGAACTTCTTAAACTTCTGACAGGATAGGTGAACATGAACCATAAATCTCACAATAGCAGGTCAACATTCACTCATGCAGGAGTTGTAACTTGGTCTGAAAAAATAAACCACAACACCACGCTGGATGGTGTTAACATCTTATTTTGCAATGACATTAAATGACTGCTCATAATTAGACTGTAATTGCAATTTAATTGCTCTGTGATCTGACTGGCCATAAAGAGGGAGCCTGGAGTCCCATCTCCATGGGTGGAAAGATTAACCTTATTGTGGAAAACATAATCCCATTTCATGCCATTGAAAGGATCATATTAATTCCTGAAAATTTTTATAACAGCAAAAACGTGGCACATAGGCTCTAACGTCCAGCTCCGGGGTGCTGCCTCCCGGCCATGGAGAGGACAGGTCACTGGTTTGCCACATGCAGGATCAACTTGTAAATCCCAACAAGTACCACGCTGTAAATTCAGGCATAGTAAAGATAAGGTCTTCCTCACAGCAGTATCTTAATGTGCAGACATACACATTTCACAACTACTAAATGCAGTACTACTTTAAAGAAAGAAGATTACTGACTTGTAGCAAAATATATGAGAAGTGATGCGAAAAAGAGATTCTGCCCTTCTTAATTTTACGTTTCAGTAGTGACCAGCCCTGCACAAGAGTCGTCCTGGCAGGTCAGTGTTGAGAACCTAAAATGCATCAAAGTCTCTCAAGTTTTCAGATGGCAAATCTTCCACTCCAAATCCACTTAGGTTCTGAAAGGATTTGGGTCAAACGGAAAAATGACTTGCAGAATTCTCTGTGCAAGTGGCTGGTGCTCAGCTAGGCACAGACTAAAGGAAAGCACTTTTTGGAGCTCAAGCATGACACTGCAGAAGTGAACTCCCAGGAACAGCACCATCTCACCCTCCAAACAGCTTTTCCCTCCACTGGCCCAATGGAGGCAGCTGCCTGCACATCAACCCAAACGCAAGCTCTGCTCCATCTCAGGGAGGGACTCATGCATCAGCATCTCTGCAATGCCAGGCACTGGCACAGCTCACTCAGCGTGGGATCTTCAGTGTCACCCACTGACTAAGAGACACTTGGCTCCCCAGTGCCTGCTAAACTACGGAGCACACAAAAATGTACAGATGCATCCACTTTTCTTTCTTTTTTTATGTTCTACAAAAAAATAAAAATAAAAAATATCCAAGACAGCAATTTGCTCACAATCTCCCTCAAGAAAATAAAAGGTCCAAATATCAGCTCATGCAAACTTTTTGAAATAAGTTGGTGTCTTCTGGACTAGTACATGTAACCAATTCCAACATTTCATGATCGCCTCATACAGCAAATGCCAGCCTGACATTGAAGCACTGAGTCACTGCACCGTATTTCAGAATTTATCTTAGGGTCAAGTTAATGTTTGAAAAGAAACAAACGCAGCTGATAGCACTGGGTAAACAGAGACAGTTTCTGTTTGGGATCACGCCTGCTCCTGGTTTGCCCTGCATAGGGCTAAAGAAAAAAAAACCCTACCCCAAACTCCTTCCTGCTGTGGGATCATCCCAGCTGCAAAGTACTATGAAAATTATTGGTCTCGGCACCTCCTGGTTTCAAAGCAATTGGTCACTTAAAGTTTGGAATCCTGAAACTTTTTAGGGAAGCAGAATGTTGAACTGAGGACTAAAAAAACAATTTAAAAATAAATGTACAAACATATTAACTTTGACAGTTTCCCATACCAAGCATCTGGCTTGGTATGATTTGGCACAGGTCATCTAACCAAGGAGCAAAAAAAATAAAAGGCCAAAACCTGAAATCTCTCTGAACGTGCCCATCTCTCAGTGAGGGAGAAAGAAAACCCAGACACCTTGCCTTAAACAAAACATGATCATTTTTTTTATAGATACAGCCTTAATTCATCCCTTTTGAAGAACAGCACGATAAACTTTTGTGCTGTTGTGCTGAACTCCGTTAATTGAGATGCATAAGAAGGAAAAGTTTGCCCAATTTTATTATAGATTTATCCAAGTGAGCTATTTTGAAAAAATCTGAAGTGTATCCAAGGAAGTTACAATATTCACAATACAGCCAATAAATCCTTGTGTTAAGGCAACGCCAGCTTTACACAAGAATACGTGACCATTGCTGCTACAATTCAATCTATTAATTCTATACCCTCAGATCAAGTAATAATAAAAATACATTTATTAACTCCACAGGAGTTAATTGCCAATTTCATCAGAATTTACGCACAGATGTAGGATGGAAACAGTCACTCATAAAAGCACTACATGTTAACTGAGTTTTTCTCACACCTTTGACAGTTCTAAAGTTACTAAGATCCATGGCAGCAGATTCTTCCTCTCCCTCCCCAGGCAACTAAGTGGTATATTTTTTTCCTCAAACATAATACTAAAAAAGGCTGCATACGAGGAAGAGAAAGGGAAAGCTTCGTTAAAGTTCTTTAGCTTTATTCACTCTTTCTTATGGGGTAAGCAAAGGACCAAGAAATCCCATACGAGCAGTATTAAATACCGTTATTCCAGTTAAAAGAATTCACACAGGTTCTCCCTTTTCATACTTTGTGGGAAACTATTCAAACTTACAACTCACAAAAACAAGAAAAAATATTGCAAGTGGACCTGTAAGTCTATAAACCCCAGTTTAATAATAAAGCCCGTGGAACAGCCTATTCCACCTATATTTCACATCCTAGTCCCTTGTCTTCCACCAACTGCAAGGTCAGAACAGTTGTTTTCTCTGTTCATGCTTACAGATGACTGATTTATTTATAGTTTATTTCCTGTTTTTCCAGCCTTGTAAATGTCATACAAAATAGACAAGGCAATAAAACGTTTACGTTTCCAGGCTAATATTGTCCTAGCACTTCAGCACCAGTCGATTAGGCACCAAGAACTGGGAAGAGGAGGAGAATCATAGTTAAAAATGTGTTTACAATTCTATCTTCACACTCTTTCACTGTCTGCTCTAAGTGCCACACATCTCCTGTTGAATGACGGTTGCCATGCCCATAATGAGATTTTTAATCAACACAGAAGTAATGCATTTTAATTAAAACACTCTCCTTTTCTATGTTTATGATCCTGATCCACAAGGGAGTTCCTTGATCCGCACAGAACAGCCAGGCTATCATAGACAGACACAGGGAACTGCTTTCCAGACCACAAAAACATTGAAAGCTTTTTTTAAAATATATATTTATATTCTACATTCTTGTCCAATCAAGCATTTTTAAAAATAAAAAGATGGGGGAGAGAGGGAAACTACAATCCCACAGTAACCAGGGGCTCGGTTCTCACCTCTGGATGGGCATGGTCCAAGGTTCAAGTGTCTGCCCTGGCTCCAGGAACCTTTTCCTCCCAACTTCCAGGTAAACCCAACCAGTATGCTAGAACTTATCTCTCTGCCCCTTCTTTTGACCATATCCTGGAGCTGAGACACATTCACCATTAAATTCTGTCATTTCTGATATATTTCTGTTTAGACTAAGCAGTGTTTCCAAAATAACAAAAACTTTAATCACCAATTGCTCAGCGGGAAGGTGGTTTTCACACACCCTCCTTCATGCACCAACACCGATCCCATTGCAACATCTGAAGCTGGATTTTAACACTGCTGCTAAAACAATCAGTATGCAAAAATAAAGAAAAAATAATAATAATAAAAAAAAACGAAAGGAAAAACCCTGCCTAATTTCCTCATACTTTCCTCAGTGCTTTTCTCCCCCTCCTGCCTGGGCAGGGAAACCAGCAGGCTCAGTTTCCCTCCCCACTTCCCAGCGAAGCCAAGAAAACGGAGCAGGGAAAATACACATTTGTTTAAAAAAGATTGGTTTTGTTGGGAGTTCGATGCTGTTTGCTGGAATATCTCTACTGACTCCTCGAAGTGACTAACAGGTACAGCCATTCTCCCAATACAGGAACTCCGGGACAGTTTTGAGTTGACATTGCCCCTGCAGAAGGAGAGCAGATGGCAGAGGGGGAAGGCACAGCACAGCTCTGCTCCGACACCCCATTGCTGCGGTCTGCTCCAGCACTGGAGGTTTGAAGGATGGCTGTGAAACAAGTGCCCACAGCCCTCCAGCTCTGCTCATCGGTGAGCCCGGGGGTGAGACTTCAGGTGACCATCCTGCCAGCTGGCCAGAAATTCTGTCTGCAGCGACCAGCTGGGTTGAACCAAATACAGAAAAAAAGCTCTCTCGCACCACCAGCCCCAGCAAAACTCCCAACTCTGGGATGCATACACGTCTGGATGACAAATAAACTTTCCCCTAAGGAATCTCTTGGGTGATAGGAAGAAAACCTCCCTTCCTTCCTCCGCTTGGAGCTGAGCCCGGGCACTCCTCCATCCCGCACACCTCCAGGTGTCCGGCTGCTGTCCCGCTCACCCTGCCCATCCCATCCCACCAACCCCACAGCGGCTGCGGCAACACCGACAGGTTCCTGGCACTAAATCCAAGCCCTGCCCTAGAAATTACAAGCCCATTAGCCAGGTCTGTTACGCGAACACGGATGTGAAGTGGCTTTTTGTACAACATCACATGGGAGGACTCAATCCATCCTCTTCCAGAACGGGAGAGCGACCTGTGCAGGGCTGGGAGCGCGGATGTGCCCTCACCCAGGGCAAACCGGGGGGGGCAAAAAGCAAACCCGAGCTGACTGCCAGCCAGGAGGGGCACAGCTTTCTCCTTCCCGAGCCGGGCAGCCAGCAACCACACGCTCCCACTTTTTGAACAAGACGCCAGTCACGACCCAGCAGCGCGGCTGCTCGGAGGATGCTCGGTTGCTGGAGGAGGGAATCCCTCCTGCATCCCCTCAGCTCCGGGGCTGTTTGCTCAGCCCTGACCCCGGGGGCTCCCGACACCCACGGGTGCCCCGCCGGGAGCGGTGCCTCTGGGAAAGTCTCACGCAATTCCTCGCCGTGCTGAACGCGGGCCAGGAGGCTGCGGGAGAGCCCGGACCGGGCCAGGACGGTGCGGTGCCTCTGCCCGAGCGCACACGGTAAAGGTGTGCGGCTCCTTTCGGGGTCCTGCGCTGCCCCGAAGGGCCAATGCTCGCCTTCTCCTTCCTCACCGCACTCGCCCGTGGCCACCCAGCGCCACCGGGGGGGTCCCGGGGCAGCGCGGAGCGGGCGGGGGGCACCCACCTTGTCGGACGGCTTTCACCACGATGGGGTCCTTGCAGCTCCGGATCACCTCCAGCACGTCGTAGCGCGGCAGTCCCGAGACGCGGACCCCCTGCACCTCCAGCAGCAGCTCCCCCTCGCTCAGCGCCGCTTCGCCGTCCCCCGCTACCGCGCCCGCGTAGGGGAACTCGCCGTGCTCCGCGCCGCCGAGCAGGGTGAAGCCGAGCTGCCCGCCGGGCCCGCGGCTGAGCGAGCACTGCCGCACCCGGCTGGCCCAGTGGTTCTTCTTCTGGACGACCCGCGACATGGTGCTGCGCGGCTCTCCGCGGAACGCAGGTGCGCAGGGGGCTCCGGCCCCGCCGCCTCATAGACCGCGCCACCGCCGGCCCCTCAAGCCATCGCCGCCGGCTCCGCGCCCGCGGAGGGCGCGCGTCCGCCCTCCCCTACCCCGTGTTATTTTAAAAAATAAATAAAAATAAGGAAAAAAATTTAAAAAGCGTTGAAAAAGCGCCCGCGCCTGCTCCTCGCCCAACCGCGCTGCTGCGCGGTGCTGCTGCTGCTGCCCCCCCCCTCCCCGCGGGCGCTGCGCGGGGCGCGGAGCGGCGCCTTTAAGGCGGTACAAAGCGCCGTTTGTTTTGTTACACTTCGCCCCGTCCCGCTCCGCCGCGCTCCGCTCCGCGCCNCCCCCCCCGCCCGCCACACGTGCGAGCCCCGGGCCGGCCCCGGTTCGAAGAGCCCCGCTCTCACGGACAACTTTTCCACGAAGGGAAAAGTCGGTGCCTGCGCCTGTGCGGGGCGGGCGGGGGCTGCGGGGAGACCCCGCATCGCAAAGCGCTCATCGGGAAGGGGGTGCGGGGCGCGGGCGGGCTCCCCCCGCACGGCTGCGCTGGGATCCTGGGGAAGCTCAGCCCCTGGAGATGCTCATGTTTCAGGGGCAGAGGGGATGGTAACGCTTTGCTTTGCTTTCCCGGGAGGATTTCTAGGATTTTCCAAGTTGCCACCCTCTGGAATCGCTGCTCACCTGCGCTTTCCAGGGGTGTTATGGGACAGGACACAGGGAAGTAGGAGTCTGGAGGAAAAACTTGCACAAGGCTGTCATTAAAGTGGTATCAAAACTCTTGCATGGGGCAGAGTTAAAGCCACACGCATATCTTTGTTTCTCCGCTTCTAAATGTCCAAGTGCTGGAATTCACAGTGTAACAATGTTCTCACATTTGATGGTCCCCCTGTAGTTGTTCAGCAGACCCATAGCGAGGTCTCTGCTGGGCAGAGGGATGTGTGTGCTCGTGTTTGCCCTTGGCTACAACTCTTCAAAGTTACCCAGAAACTGGTGCAGAACTCAAAAGCGGAAAATAAGTCAGCGCGCACGTACCAGCTGTCCCTTCCAGGTCATGCTCCCTGCTTCCAAACCTGAAAGCCAGGCCTCATTTCCAGCAGTCTTATGCATGACCGAACCCCTTCCAGCAAGGAATTCAGTTGTCAGATGTGTGTGTGCCCTATTTTGCTGCTAATCAGGGCTGAGAAGTGACACAGGGAAACAAAGCGCCCTGTCCCGCTGCCCTGGCACGCGCTCTGCCCGCAGACCTCGGCTGCTGCCCACGTCACTCTCTGGTCTCACATCTCTCCAGCCATGCGTGCTCCGAGATGATCCATGGTGCAGAGAGCCGGCGGGCTCGGGGAGCCCACGTGTGACAGCTGGGGATGGAGCTCAGCCCAGCGGCCTCCAGCGTTGGCTGAGCTGAGCAGCCAGGCTCAGCTCACAGACCTCAAAAGAGGGGTGATGGCGGTACCTTCCTACGTGTCCCTAGAATTGGGGAATACTGTCCTTCCCCACCCATCCCCATCATTCCTTTCCCCCACCTCTCACATGGCCTCGGTAAAATCCCCATCACTGCAGGCGCTGCTCTGGAGCCGCAGAAGCTGCGGTCTCTGGCCCAAGTGGCACAGCCACCTCCAGGCAAAGGAAAAGGAATGCTTTGTCCAATGTCACATAGCACAGCAGCGAGTCAGCTCCATCCCCTGTGCCTCGGGCACCTCTGCCCGGGTCTCCACGGGAAGCAGATGGGGTTGCCAGTGCTCAGAGAGGTGGAATAAGTACCTGAGACCCTTCCAAGGAGCGGGGCAGAGCCGGCCCTCCTGGCTATGAAGGGCAAACGCAGAAGTCGATGTGTGAAATTTAAATTCCATGCTGTGTTTAGCCCTTGTTTTCTTCCATCTCTAAGAGGCTTCTTTCCATTTGAAACTTTAATACTTAATTTTCATGCTTAAAGCTGTGCTGATCCCATGTCTGAGCAGCAGTAACTGCCTTACGTCTGCTTTCGTCAGCTCTGCAACCGGCCACCCAATTTGTCACTTTTAGGATCACAGCGTGCTTTCTACTGTACCTTGACCAGTAGAAACTGGATCAGCAATCAGGCTAAACCCCCCAGGGAGTAAATGCTCAGGAGGCCCCCTGACCTTGAGGAGCAGCAGCGTGGCTAGCAGGGAGAGGTTTACATTTCACCTGTGTGCTGGGTGATAGCTGTGTCACACGTGTGAGCTCACGGTGCGAGGGGACCGTTGTTCACAGCCCAGAGCTGGGTGTGACGTGTTTTCATCACCAGCATTTTGCGGGTTGTGTTATGTGACAGCCCTGCTAAGCTAAAATTCATCTGGGATCCATGTGAGCATCACATGAGCTGTGGCTGCCCTGAATAGATCTTACAGAACTACTCATGCCTTATGGAAATTTTTTTGTAAAAAACCCACTATTTAGAAAAACAACTCTGCTAGTGAGATTTATGGGATGACAGATTTCCGAGATCCTGTGTGATGGACTCTAGGTGACCCTGCTCTGGCAGGGGGGTTGGACTAGATGATCTTTCGAGGTCCCTTCCAACCCCTAGGATTCTGTGATTTTCTGTTTGCTTACAAACACTGCAACACTCATGTAAGCGTGAGCTGTTCCCATTGTAATCCTAATTCCATACTCATGTCTGGGCCACTGTGTTCCCAAAACCGTTCTTGCTGGTAGTTAAAACCTGCAAACCTCACCCAGAATTTCCTCTTGATGTTAAAACTTTTCCTTCAGCTTTCCCCTGTGACCAACTTCCTACCATTTTATCTCCTATTTGCATCCAGTACGGACCAGTTGGTCAAGCTGCTAGTCAGGATAGCCCTAGATTCTAGAAGCTGGCATCACTTGTAATAGCTCAAATACAGCCAAGGTTTTTTGTTGTCCCCACTCCCGACCCTGCGACTGCTCAGTACATTTCTGCTGCAACAAGATGATTTCAGGACATAGCTGCTTCAGTCACCTCTATGTGAAAGGCAGCCCTTGGTCAGCCATTAATAGCCCATAGCAGGGCTGCTCCTACCCAGGAAAGTCCCCAACACCACCTTGATAAGCAACCAGGTTGTTACACCATACAAAAACCTGTCCTTGCAATTCAGCTGCACAGTGTGGTGTCTCTCCCAGGGGATGATGGCCCTGCCTTTGCAGGGAACCGATTTAATGATTAACAAACCATCTTCACCTCTAACAACTGCAGTTCTAATAATGCCACCCTCCTTTTTGCAAGGGTCTCTAAGCACTTTATAAATATTAATTAATGAAGCCTCATAGAGCACTTGGGGAACAGCTGAACATTAACACAGGGCAGGGAGAAGCTCAGGCACATCCCTTGTTTGAGCAAGGCTGGCTGCAGCCATCCTCCCTCATCTGCAGGGTCTGGTCCAGCCTCAGCACACACAGGTTGGGATCTGTCAGGATGAGCAGGCCAGTGCTTTCTTCCTCTTTCAAAAGGTGCTCCACATGCTTTAGGGCCTCACTGCAAACACACCACAACAGCTACAATGGTTCTTTCATACAGAATATTGACCCATGGTCTCAGTCTCATAAGCATCTCTGATATTTCATGCTGTGCCCTAGATTTTAAAATGGGTCAAAGCTCCCCCAAGCATCAAACCTTTCTCTCCGATTTAACACTAAAACCAGAGAAAACCACAGTTTTACTTGTTTTGGGATGAAAAAAAACATGTCTAGTCACTGAGAATGTTGTGGGTTTATGAGTTACAAGCCCTACTCTCCCATCAGGGGGTGTAAAAAAAAAAGATGACAACTATTAAGGCTACAAATAAAAGTACAGACTATTTAATACAGCAGAATTTATACTAAATTTCCAGCTAAACCCCAAACCCTCAATACTTGGACATCACAGGCCTTGAGGCTTTGAAAGCCTGAGTATGTGGATCTTGGGAGAAAAGAGACTTTAAATAAGGTCCAACCCTTCAGATGCTGAGGTTTCCTGTTGGTATGTTCACGCTACCAGCATCTGTCAGTAGAAAAGCCATGTATTACCGTTATTTCCCAAACATGAGTTGTTTTTCATTGTAATCCCACCTCAACTTTACTGGTGAAGAATTTTCTATGTGGCATCCAGGGTTTCTGGAGAAGTTGGTACTGCTCTCAGGTAGCCAGGAGGAGCTGGGCTGACACTGCTTTGAGTCCTGGCTTTGGCAAATATTTCAACTGATGACCCAACCCCAGATACCAATTGAACCCTGTGTTTGTAGAAAGCCTCCCAAGTGTCAGGACACAAGCAGTTCTGGTTAGAGCCACAGATCAGCCAGGGTGAACAGGTAGTACCTAAGGTCATCCACAGAGCTGGGCCAACAAGCTTCATCCCCAAAGGCAGCACCTCCATGGGATATCTCCAGCCTCTCACCACAGGGTGATTGGATCCCATCCCACATCTCACTCAGTGAATCTGTGATCACAAGATCCTAAGAAAAAAGGCAACTCACCCCTTACTGGGATCCCCTGTGTCACCTTCCTCTACAATTTATTTCAGTAATACCATGCCCAATGGAATATAAAGCTGAAGATCAATTTCATAACCATATTAAGACACTCCAGGGTGTATTTTATAGGGCCATTAATATACTCCTTGGGTGGTTAACGTCACTCACAGCATAAACTAATGACTCCATAAAACATCCTCTGTCATATCTCCTATGGCTTAAATAACACACAACAGGCCAGGTATATTGGGATGTTGAATTTATTGGGTGGGAGCAGAAGGGCACAGAGCAACTGCTTGGCAGCAGGTACACCCTCCCCAGGATGCCAGCCTCGGGCTGTCTTACAGACCTAGCATGAAACCACAGTCATTTTAAAAAGAGATCCTAAAAAAATCCTACACAATTAAAAATTGTAGATCTCATTAACTTCCATTAGCATTTGTGTCCCTGAGTCTGTTAGGCTCTTCCAAGTGTATCTTCCCAGCAGAAGCCATTGCTGTTCCAGGGCATCATTGTTGTGGGTGCATTTTTTTGGCAAGAAGGGAATCAGGCTGCTCAGAAGCTTCCCAAGGCTGGGAGAAGTCCAGACCAGAGGGAGAGCACACAGCCTGTTGGGCAGAGCAAGGATGAGATTGGCTTTGCAAAGGAAGCATTCTGGGCAGATTTTATGGGAACAGAGGTCTGGTACACATAGGACAATTTCCAACCACTATTTCCAAAAAAGGAGAAAAAAAACTGAAAAAAAAAAAAAAGAAAAAGAAAAAGAAAAAGTCTTGAGTTTCTAGTTTTTCTTGACTATGACCTAGTCACAGAAGGAGCAAGTTCCTGCCCCTAGTCTGCTAGATATTAAGTTGCATTATTCCCTAGGAATTTTTCTTTTGCTATTTTAATGGCTCCACATGAGTTACCGGAGACTTTTCAGCAGACAATAGCTCTGCCCTGCTAAGATAAGCTATCCCAATTCATCTGTCTCAGCTGATAACCCTCTCCCTTTCTGCTTCTACTGCTCAAAAAGGAAAAGGGCTCACATTTGTGCTGAGAGCTCAACTCAACAGCCCAAGGCACCAACACTTGCCCAAACTCACTACAGGCCCTGGGAGTCCCATTCTCACCGCCTTTGTCACCCTCCTCCTTCCCTCTGCAGATACACAGAGAGCCACACTGTGTCTTCAAACTCCACCACCAGCTCTGCTGAAGCTAATGGAGATGCCTTTCCCTGTCCTTCCTCTGCTTCCTACACAGTACCTCCTCCCCATCCTATTCTCTGTATCTCCTCTGTTTTCCCTGTGCATCTTCAATGCATAAAACCTGCTATTCATTGCCCCTAAAAATCCTGAATATTGGCAGGAGACAGCTAAATCAGGAAAGACTTCTGCTCTAAGTCTTTATGGCACCATAAAGAAGAGGCAGAGTCTGAACCTTTCAAAGATGCTGCATGTTGAGTAAGTTGATAGTCCCTTGTGATGGATGTGTATTCAAGTCTGATGGCTTAAATATAGCAGGAAAAAAAAGGCAGGGAGAAAAAGGCTTGGGAAGACTCAACTCTCCCCATAGCACAGCCTGGTTCCAACAGCTTGTGTGGACATAATTAAAGGTGTCAATCTCATTATTTGATTTGAAGATAAAACTAGCCACAAAGGCTCAGCTTCCCAAAACTAACAGGCACACGGGACTGAATCAGTGCAGCATCTTGTCCACCAGTTCCACTATACAGGGCTTTTTTCTCCTCTCAAAAGTGAAGAGTTGAAGCACAGAATATTAATAGCAATTCCATATACAGAATGAACAGCAGAAGTCTCTTCCCACCCAGTAGGAACTCTAAATGAGGAAAAGTTTTCTATGATAGAGAATTTATTTCATCCTTACAAAAATAATAGTAACCTCAATAAGATTAAATAAATAGATAAAAAATAGCAATAAGACACAATAATGGGACAAGCTTAGGGTTTGGAAGGAGTTCCTCCAGAGCAGTATCACTGCACTCTTCCCTCAACACTGAGGAGTAGCTGGGAGGTCCCTCTCTGGGTCATAATTATAATTCTGGCAAAAGCCACGACAGACGAGGCAGCAACACACAGCATGGCCCTGATCCTGCAGCCATCTGGGGACTGGCTTCACTTTGCTCATGAGAGTAATTTACAGGCATCAGACAAGCCACATGTGTAAGGCTGAGCACACACATAAATGTTCTCAGAAGCAGAGCCAATTAACACACCACAAGATATCACTCAGTGATTTGGAAGATACACAAACCCTGTCTTGCTTTTTGAAGCACTGAAGCAGAAGATCTCATGGTGGTGCCTGATGGTGTACATTCACAGAAATGTCCCTGATCAACTTGCTGCTTGCGGGTCCTGTAAGATCATCTTCACGCCAAAGCAGCATCTACTGCACATACAAGCTTGGTCCAACAAAAGCAGCATCTTGAACACAAGGCACTACCCCTGCAGTGCCACCCCCCTATGGAAAGGCTATGATCAGCATTACTATTTATATAGAACAACAGCCAGAAGCCTTGGCTGGGATAAACGGCTCCCAGAGCTAACTCAGCCAAACGTGAGAGAGATGCTCCTTTTCTCCAAGCGGCTCCAAAGAGGGATTTGGGGCCTGGGATCAGGTCAGTGGCAGTGGGGATTAGGATTCCTGACTCCCTGCCTAGTGTCCTAATATTAGCTCGCATTGTCTCCCAGACTGTCTCGTCATTCTTTCACACGAACCGCAGGCCCGAATTAGCATGTCTCACTGCATCCTCTGCCAGCCCGTCCTGTGTGCTAAATTAGTTGGGGACTGAGCAAACATCCTGGGAACAACTCTTGTATAGCATATGCAGGCTAACTTATTCCTACTGCGTTGTTTGCTCCGTATTTTCCTAGCATCACCACAGAAGTATGATGGGCCAGATCCTGGAGCTGTCACGAATACGCTCGTCCGTGCTCCAGCCTGGCACTGCTCTCCAGTGCGACACAGAGATGAAAGCCAGCTCAGCAGGAGCTCAGCTGGGAGCCAGCCTCGGGAAGAAGTGTTAACAAACAAACTCCAGTTGGGTGGCAGATGAGCAGACCAAGAAGCGAGCAGCAGTGCTAGGGCTTGTACACCGGCCAGCCCATCCTCGCAGCACACGCCGGCCTCCTTGGTGTGGTATTTACAAGCTTCCTTCCTCGATTTGTATTCAGTGATGCAATGGGCTGATCAGTTTTCGTGTGCCACGTGGGCTTCTTATCTCACCGTGCCCTCCAGCTGTGAGCTCCAGGCTGTCCATAAAAACACACAGCACCCCGCACAAGGGGACTGTGGGCTGATGGTGTTTCGAGCCAGTGCCCACAGTGAGTTTCAGTTGGCTTTGAGTCAAGCTCCTCCTGCTACCAAGAGCTGATGGCATTCATTTCCAGCGAGCTCGCTACCCCCTTGCAGAGCAACTTTTTCCTCTGTGGAGAGAGGCTTTAGTCAAAAGCAGAAAGATATGGGGGAAATCACAACAAATCCCATCTTGATCCTGGGTTACCCAGCAAATAGCCACCATCTCCTCCCTGGGTAAGGGACTGCTTGCAGGGCACAGAGGGCTAAGCAGAGCAGCAGGTAAAACAAGAAGAGGAGGGCACAGGAGAGACTGGGCCTTTGGGCTACCAGTCAGCCAAGTAAAGGGCTGGTTTTATAAGGTGCATGCAGGGTCTTGGACAGAGCAACTGGAAGACGAGCGACTCATTGAATGTTATCCCTTTCTGGCAGTAAGATCAGTGCAGTCAATTAGCTGTAAAATCTGAATCATGTCTCTGGCAGACAGGCTCAAAGAGGAAGCAGCTCCACCTTCCTGCTCTGCCCAGAGGAGGTCAACATGTCCACTGCACAGTTCTGCAGACAGCAGCTTGCCAGACGTCGTCAGCCACCGAAGAGGAGATAAATCAGAGTATTGCTCCCGTCACGCAGCAGGGACAGCTCAGCTCCCAGCCCTCAGCATGAGGTCATGGAGGCGTGCCACAATCCCAAGACCACTTGGAAAAAGCCCATGCAAGAAATCCACCCAAACAGCACTACGATGGATAGACATCATATCTCCCATACATCCCTCAACACCATTTTACTGCTAGGTTATTTTCTTTATTGCTGTAGAATTAAGTCTTAACTCTCCTGACTTGTATCAAACGAGCTTTTACTTGAAGATCTGGATCCATGGAAACAGAACTGTGTTGTACAATGACAGACACAGCCCACTGCCCAGTGAAGGACCAAAACTGGGAGAAAGGAACCCATGCCTACTTGCGGGAGCTATTGTCTCCGTAGAGTCATCATGGAGCAACATCTGAAGCAACAGAGTTGTCTTTGCACTGCTCATATGTTGACTTCTGGCATACATGTTCCAAGTTTCCATCTCCTGCCCTACGTCCAGCCTGACCAGTTGGAGATCAGTCATATTCATCCTCCACAATACACAGGAGATTAGACTCAAGGCGTATGAGAGAAGTAGAAGGCTTGCCTTGGACTGGGGCCAGCTCCAGCATGTCGATAATTTATGAAAACACATTGTTCTCCAGCCAAGCAAGTTTCAGTTCCTAGATGATTCAGCAGCAGCGCTACAAGGAAATATGGATATGAAAAGTCCCCATAGGAATTACTGTAAAATTCTACAATAAAATAAAATGCCCTGAGTCCAGCAGTAGGATGGAAATTGGGAATTCAGGATCATTCTCTCCAAGTCTGCAGGGACTCCTAAAAGCTGAGAAATTCTTGGCGGAGTTTCAGGGCGGGAGGGGGAAACCAGGGATGGGGAAGACCCTGGGGCAGAGAAGGATGGGAAATACAGGTGTGGGGGGTTTTTTGCCACTTCACAAGGGCTGCAACTCTGTTGTCACTAAAACCATGAAAATCCTCTGTGCAGGTAAGGGAAAAATTGGAGTGAGAAACCTCTAAAAGGCAGTCTGCAAAATGTGAACTGTGAAGAGCCAAGGACAACTCCGAACCCCATCTGAGCACTCTGGGCTTTGGATGAGCTCCATGTCTATTTCAAAAAGAGATGAGAAAAGGAAATATAAAATAAAAAGTACCACACAACTGCCCAATGCAAATTAATTTCTAAAAGGGCATGGCAAGCCAAAGATGAAAGATTCATCTCTTTGTCTCTTCTGACCTCTTCCAATTCATTATCCTAATGTGAGCTCCAGTACCACAGCTCCCTTCTGCCTGCCTGCAAAGTCAGCAGAGGCTGCATGGCACTTGCACAGGGTGTAACAGCTCTTCTGAACAGATTTCAACCTAAGATGGAGTGAAGGGGTTCAGAAAGGTGCTCAGCACCCTGCAGCATGCAACCCTTGCATGAACCCAACCCTGCCAGCTTCCCTTCCCAGCCTGCCTCAAGACTGCCTTCGCCACTGCCAGTTCTCTGCACCAACAGCAATTTTATCCTCCCTTTCCTAAAGAAAATCCATTTACATTTTACTGTTCAGCACAACCCTGATCCTCTATCCTTACATCCATGGGAATCCCACCACAGGTTCCCTGACAGCCGGGGCTGGCTGTTGTACTCAGACTATTGAAATTCCCTGTATTTTAAGTCTTCCTGGTTTTAATTGCTGCTCAGCACTGACATTTCAAAGGATGCTTCTTTGCTCCTTCTTTTGTGTGGAGCCTCTTTGGTTTTTTTACTCACTGCTGTCTCTTCCCTGGAGCCCTTGCTAATGAATGCAGCATGCTGATGACCTCTCCATTATAAATAGTTCAATATTTTTAAATAAATATGGGATGGTGCCACGATTGTGTGGGTATTTCATCTAGCCTGCAGCATGAGGAGCTGGAGCTGACAAAGGCAACCACAGCTTTATTTGTCATTCTGGTGCTTGTTTGTCATAGAAAGCAAGGGAAGCAGCCAGGACCCTGTACTGCAACCTACAGGAGCAGATGTGTTATTCTAAGTGTACCACAAGGAGCTGCTCCTCATCCTGCAGCAGATGGATGCAATAAAGAGAAAACTTTTGGGTTGTTATTTGGTTACTTGAAATCTACAGGGCTGCAAAACTATTAGCTGAGCCACAGAGTGAATCAGAGGAAAGTACATGGGGAGAGTGGGGAGGGGAACTCTGTTATATGATTTTTCTGCTGCATTGCAACAGAATTAACACATTAGCCTGACATTTAGTTGATATAATTTATTCCTAATTTGGGAGCAAAATTTATCCTAAGCAGTAATATTAAAAATCAAAACCCAAACCAAACCAATAGTGACAAAGGAAGAGAGAAAGAGCCTGAGTCCGGGTTAAATTTTTCAACATGTTAATTAAGTTTTCAGCCCATCAACTTCTATTGTCCTAATTTGCCTTCCTTCCTTCTGGATGTATCTGAATTTCTGCTACGTGCAGCTCATATGGGCTAGATTTCAATTAGCTTGTCCCGCACAACTAGCTTCTCAGGCAGTAAAGAACTCCTAGGAAGTTCACCCAAACGGTACCCGAGGATTGCCTTCACACAGGCAACTCCCAGGTGGCATGAAGCCAGGACTGATGCTCCACATCTTCCATTCCCAGCCTACAATTTTACCAAGGCATGGGGTGTGAACAGGGAGCACTGCCAAGGAGTAATTTACAGCAATGCAATCCATCCCCATGGACAAGGAGGAACAGCGATGCCGATACCAGCTGTTCCCCAAATGTTTCCACTGACAAGTGTGCTTCTGGGCTTAAAAACCCAGCTTCCAGATTGAGAAACCCACTTTTCTGGTTGCAGGCTTCCTCCTGCAGCTGAGCATCCCTCAGGCTCGTGCTGCTGCCTCCTCACTGGGAACCTCTCCCTTACACCCGCTTTGCTCAAGCAAGGCAGCATGGACATCGAACCCCGACGATGTGCCCTCCTGCCTTTTGCAAGCCACATGAGCTTGCAGTCAAACAAGCACCTTTTCCTCCCCTCTAAATAGTCATCTGAACTCTGAAGTTCCAAGTCTAAGCCCTATCAGCCTTTCTCCCTTTGAGCCTGGCTCGCTGGGGAACCACACAGCCCACGTACAGTGTGGTCCTTCCCCATGGAGCAGCAACAATTGACCAGCCCCATGCAGTTGGTGGGAAATGAAGGTCGCAGTTATTTCAAAGTGACTTCACTCCCAGATGAGTGAGGAGGTAGCCTGAAGCTCCACACAGCTCCTGGTTGCTATTTCTGACCTTCCCTCCCTGTGCAACTTCCTTTGATGGTGTTGTCCTGCAAGAGCTGTGTCAGGGAGGACACCTCACCCACACCAAGCCTCACCACCATACCTGCATTCACCCCTGAAACGGGGAGTCCTGGGCATTAAACACCACCCTTGCCTAGCCTGGGCTACAGGGGTTTATATTAGGAATGGCAGAGTAAACGGGTGCTCTCAGGAAGAGCAAAAGATGGCCAGCAGTTCTCCTGTCCCCAGACTTAAAGGGAGGAGAAAACATATAGTGAAAGACCCTTTCAATAAAGCAGCTTTGGGGAGAGCAATGCAGCACCTCAGCCTGAGAGCTTGGAGTGTGAGCTGAACTCAGGAGTACAGCAGAGAGGTATAATTACCTAATTGCCTCTAAATCGTGTCATTTATGAAGTGTTTTGCACAGTACCATGGCCTCCAGAGGAGACAGTCCCTGCCCTGAGCTCCCCCCATGCCTCCCTGCCTGTCAGCCCAGCTCCCATGAGCCAGGAGGGTGACAGTCCCCAGGGGCCCATTGCCCCCCCCACTGCCTGCCTTTCCTTCTCCCTCTCCTCTGCTCCTGAACAGCCAAACACTTGCATTAGTTCTGCTTCACCAACTGCCTGAATGAATATGTATCTGTTTAAAAAAATTAATAATGAGAAGCCCTGTGTAGATTTAAACTTCCCCTGCGAGATGGGGTGGGCATGAGTGCTGTGTTATTAACCACTGGAAAACAAACCTGAGAGCACTGATTAAGAAAGTGGGGAGGGTGGGAAATAAACCATTTCCCCCCATAGTTTCTGACCTGCAGTTCACAAAACATTACATTTCTAATTATAAGCCTGGGAAGTTTTAATGTAAGAAGTGACTTGTGAGACAAAGTATAGGTTTTCCTGCTCATTAAAATATCCCCCGAGTATAATTTCCTTGCCCTTAATCCTGAACTTTAAGGTTTTCACAGGTAAGTAGGTAATTAACACAAATCTCTCTTGATTATACAGCTCTTGCAGCGCTGCAGGTCTGGCTGTACTGGAGCTGGATGCTGAGCTCCCCCAGACCCCTTTGGGTGACAGAGCAGTGGGGGGGCAGGGACCCAGCAGTGTCCCTGGATCAGACTGCAGCACACTGGAATGCTGCATCTTTGTTCCGCTGTGCCCAAGGGAAAGGATTTCTAACCAAGATACATGGGCAAACCTTCAGGGTGACACAGGGAAAGAGGTGGACAAATCTTTGAGGGTATCACTTCCCCAGTGAGAAAGTGCTGCAGATTTGCCCCGAACATTCTTTTCTCCAGGCAGCCAAGGGATCCTGACTGCTCTGCGTCACTGCAGATACCAGCACCATGCAGCAGAAACCTTCCTGGCAAGCTGGGGCTGGTGGTAATGAGAAGATACACAGCTCTCAGCTGGCTCACAGCAATTCTCCTACACTCTGCGGTGCACACTAGGGATGGGTTTTGTGAAGCCAGCTATGTGGTGGGGAGAAATGAGGTTGTTGAGCAGGTTTGGATCTACAGGGAAAACAAATCCCCTTGCTGCTGGGCCCTTAATTGAAGAGTCTTTGCTTCTGCAATGCAGGCATCAGACTGGTCCCTCTCAAACACTGAGAATCTCAGTCCTGGAAACCAGTCAGCCAACCCCCAAGTAGCCTCAGGAAAGGAGACACAAGTGCATTACATCAATACAAGTCCCATTTACAGCTCCTTGCACTCAGGGGTGCAGCTCAAGACATGTTTCATTTAAAAAGTAAAGACTTTGAGTAATTTCCAATTTAAAGGAGAAGGAATTGGGTTGTTTGCCCAGATGTATACACCTCACTGAGGCCAAGCAAAGCTTAACACCAGGATCATCTGCTTTCCCACCCTGCCTGGTTGACTGACAGCCTCCTTTCCCCTCTGTGTTTGAAACGTGAAGACATTAAGTCCAGGTTTTTCTGCATTTATCACAACAACTGCAGTTATATGTGCAACCTCTAGTGTGAGACCTGAGAGGTTGGAAATGTCTTTCCTCTTCACATGGGAAGAAAATTTCCCACTAATACCCTGCAGCCTTCTGACCCTCAGGCACAGCAACCAACACACCAGGAGTGAGAAACACAGCAGGTGAAATCCTCCTCCTCCAGCCCCAACACTGAGTCCAAAGTCACATCTCCAAAACCCAAGGAAGAGATAAGCACCACCTTGCAAAACCTTCACCTCTGTCACCCAGTCCACGATGCATTGGGACCTTCTGCAGCAAGGGACAGCAAGGGCAGTGGCACCCACACATGACCACAGCCCGCCCCAGCAGCCAGGGACCTCAGCTCACCTCTCCTGCCCCAGAACCTGCTCAGATGCAGGGTCCCCCCCCTTCTTCCTCCCAGCCAGAACTCAGGGGACCTTGTGGGCTCTAGCCCACCTTGAGTGGAGACAAGTGCCTACTCCCCGAGGGAATCTACTCCACACCAAGGTGCGTGTGAGCAATTGCTGAGTACATAACAGCAGCTTTCCTACACGTCACTGCCAGTAACTCACTCCTTCCCCTCTGAAGTTAAGGATGAAGAATAAGATGCAAAACCAAATTATCCTCTGTTTACGTACATAATTCCCTGTGCATCTGGATGAGAGCATGCCCGTGGCCTGTATTATGCTGCATCTGATTCTCATTAGGTGCTTGTGATTCCTCCCTGAGAGGGTTTGATTGCTCCCCATGACACAGTTATAGTGGGGCTGTTCACTCTCCACGCCTGCCCTGGCACGGCCATGGACTGCCCAGCCCGCCACAACCTTCTCTGAGCACATCCAGAACAGTTTCTCAAATGATAGCCCTGTTGGTTAATAGCCAGAAATCAAGCCAGAGCTCTCCAAAGTGAATTTTGTAAATTGGCTGCTGGGGCTTTATTTACAGGAACCAAGACCAGAGCACGGGACAAACCGAAGGCAGAGCCCACGTGTGGCCCCAGGCAGCACAATCCTCCTCTGCACTGGCCAGACCAATACCTGGAGCTTTTCTTTAAGAGTTAAAGATCATATAACTATAAAAATGTTGTTTAATTCTGTGGGTGACTTTCTAAGACAAAATATTTTGCAAGTGTCTTTATTCTTTGCATGAATTACATCAGTCCCCACCCTCCTGCACGTTGTAGCCCCATCTGTGTACAAAAGCAGATCACAGCACATTGTTGGGTGGGCAGGTAAGGAAGCAAAAAGGCAATGTGGCTGATGGGGTGTTAAGCCTCATCTTGAGCACTTTTGATATTTTGTTCTTCAGAATCTTGATTTGACCAAAGAAATTAATGTCCTGGGATGTGCAGAGAAGCAGACCAAGTTCTTCCCTGTACTTATTGTCACCTTCAGCTAATAGGAACATTATCAGATACAGCCCTTAATGCATATCAGAAACATCTAGATAGATGGTATTCCTGCTTGTAAAATGCAGATTTACCTTACAGTAAAAATCCCTGCAGTAATCAGCAAGAGAAAGATTTAATATACTTACAGATTTCTTTTACTGACAAAGGGAGAGCTAGAGATTTACCTTAAATCGGAATTTATTTATTAAATCTTCAGAAAGTGACAGAGGTCATCTCATACAGAATCAAACCCTTAGCTTTCCACTGTTAATACAGCAACAAAATACCTAAGTTTAAGAGAAAAACCAAACAAAACCAAGAAAAAAACAAACAAACTAAAAACCCAAACCAAAACCACAGCAGTTTTTCATACACAACAGGAATATCTTAGCAGCCCTGATCTTTTTGGTAGTTTCTAAGTAACAAAGAAATAGGCAAAAAACCCCAGTAGTTTCTTACCACCTCTATGGTTTATGGGAGTGCAAAGGTTCTGCAGGACCACCACAGCACCTACCAAGCCCCACAGACTCTCTAGGGATACAATAATTTCTGGGAACATCACCCCAGGCTGCCAACTTACTGTGCAGGAGTCATTTACATGAGGCCACCTTCCTGCTTCTCGTTCTCCTCCCTAGCACTAACCCTGTACCAAGAAATGAGGCTCTGGGACCCTGAGCTGCCTTTATATCCCTTATCCACAACCAGCTGAGCACCCAGTGGCTGGCATTAACTCCATTAAATTTATAAAGCAATTAGAACTGGGTGAGCAATGCTAAAAAAACCTCAGTGAAAGTCTTCTCAGCTTTTTAAACAAATTCATTCCAGCTGGGTTCATGCTCCTAGTGCATCGGCTTCCCACACAGACCCAGCATGGGAGGTCAGAGGCAAAGAAGGTTTTGGAAAGGGTGAATTTTAAGTTAGAATTAGAAGCTGTATGCAAATCCTGAGCTTAAGGGAGGGCCCATGCAAACAGGAAACGCTCCCAGGCCACGTGAGTTAAATGGCTAATTAAATCAGCACAAGCATCGGGTCTGTGAATGAGCTATGGGTCAGTGATGGTGGAAAAAAAACATTCATTAATTGCAGAGAATTACGATCTGTCTACAAATAATTCAATCGAGCAATCAGAGTTGGGCAAGGAAATGTTTTTGCATGTGGAAGATTTTGAAATATTTCTTTGATTTAACTCGGGACAAAAGAAATGTGAACTGAAAAAGGAAAGAAAATTCAGACAAGGTCCATCCTGAACCTGTTTAGACTAGTCTGAAATGTGTCATTTCCTCCCTGGCAGTATTATAATTCTGGTTTGTAATTGTTTAACTTTGAATATGAAAAAGATGGTTCAGACTGGGTATCTGGAAAGCAAAATAATTTTAAACATTGAAAACATTTCAAAGTGTTCAATGAGCTTTATCAAAACCTGTCTTTTCAAGGTGAAAAGAACATTTTCAACAGGTCAGCATTATTTTTTGGGGAAAAATATATTCCAGTTAAAAATTCTTGACCCTCTCAGTCCTTTAGCCATTGCATATGATGAACTCTAGAGGCAAAAGCCTTGGAGGAGGTCAAGTTTTCTTAGTTATCTTAAATGAGACAACCTATCAAACAGCATTTATTAATTACCCAGGCATTGGAAACTGAATATGACCAAGTGAAGCAGGACAGGAGGGTCGCAGTCCATATCTCCCACATCTCCTCAATCCATTGCTTTTCTTCTTTTAATTATCTTTGTTATCTTAAATGACATATCAGTCAAAACCCAAGCGTTCTTCCACAGGGAAGATGGGAGAGATAAGATTTCAGCTGACTCTCAAAATCATGATGGGATGGCTCAGTTTCCTGCGACCAAGGGCTGTAACATCAGCAGGGCACAAAGACAATGAAGTTCCCCACTCTCTGAAGACTGAAAGTGAACTAATGTGCAGTTGGCCCTAGAAGAAACACCATGTGAGTAATGACCTGGTCTGCCCCCAAAGCTCCCTTTAAAGTCTCCCAAGGGAGGGCCTTAAAGGGTTGCTTTTATGTGTAAGCATAAAGTAGGCATTGATTAAGGTTCATTAAGATTTAAGATTACTTCGCCATGCAAAGGCAGAAAGACTGAATTAGTCAATTTTGATCATTTTGAAAGTTTCTCTGTCACGTCTGAGTGGCATTCAATCGAATCTCCCATGGGAAATGTTTGGCTTGGTTGATTGAGTCTGAAGAAATGAAGTTATAAACTTTATTTGAATGCTGATGGTGTGCAGTGGTGCAGTTCAGTGACAGCCTGTTCCGGGTGGCTGCCTTGGGTGCAGGATGTGAGACACCCTGTCAAATACCACCCATTAGTTATCTGGGTCTTGGGAGGAAAAATGACCACAGGAAGAGGGACACAAGGGTTGCAGCCCAGGTCTCCCACATCTCCTTGGTCCTGCACTTTTATTCTTCTTGAGCAAATGTTATTTGCTTCCTGAGTCTATATATGATTGCCACATATCTCACTCTGACATAAATACCTTTATAAAAGTGATTAGCAATTTTTGATTGTTTCTCTGATTAAGGTGAATGAGAAAAAGCTTCAACCAACATCACCAAAGCCTGAGAAAGGATGACTCATCTTTCACTTCTGGATACTAAAATTAGCCTACCACAAAAGGCTGCTGGAGCAAACTTTTTAATAAATTATTGCTCTTAAAAGACCTTTCACCCCAAGATCTCAAATCAATTTAATTAGAAGTTGTAAACTTAATTAGACCTCAGAACAACTCTGCCACTGAGGCAAATGTCTGATTAATAGAGAAGTGTCTATCAGGGGCCAAATTCAGTCCTGGCCAGGCTGGCAAAGGCATCAGAAAGACAGGAAAAACAGCTGAGAAAAGGCTGAAGAAGAAACTCTCCTGATACAACTCCACATAGAGACAACCTTTGTCACAGGTCAAAGTGTTTTGGAAAGCGTTCCTCAGAGGAAGAAGCCCAAAATGGCACCTAGGACAAGGTGGAGCCTGGGGCATTCCTGGGTCTAGAAACAAGCAAACCAAGGTGTCCTCAAGCTCAAAGGCTTCTTCATGTCCCCTGCAGAGAAGAGGTGCTTTTTAGAGCAGTCTCACATACAGGCTGCACGGTTCATCCCCAAGGTCTGGTCCCAGCAGCCTGGCAACGCATCACCTGGGCAAAGGAAATAACATTGCAGATAACACTGAAATAGCAACATGTCTCAAGAGTTGGCAAACTGTTGGGAAGGTGACTTCATTTTGCTCTATGCCCAGGGACAAAGGACTGGCAATTTAATGACAGGGAACTGTTTGATTCCTGACTGGCAATAGAGAAACAGAAGCACCACCTGGCTTTTTGCAGTAAAGAAACAAGGTCAAGGACTTAGCTCATTCCATCTGTGATATTTTCACACTGTAATTTATATTACAGTGGGAACATGAGGCTTTGTCAGAAACCAAGACCCCCATCATCCAGGAAAAACACAAGAGGAGAGGCAGAGAGTATCTCAAAGCCATTGTGCTCCAGCTCCCCAGAGTCCATTTCAGGGAGGGGCACTCAGTCAGTGGACAACAGGGGGATGATGGACTTCAGAAGGACCTGGTACTGCAGTCACATCCAAAGATCTCATGGCTCTGCTGAGGAACTGTTGGCATGGCTGGAGCTCACCACACAAGAGCTGGGGGGGAAAGGGGATACAGATGCATAGAAGGTCTGGCCCACAGGGTGGGAAATGAGATCCAGCTCTGCCATGGCTCACTGTGCTGGTATTTTACAGGAATTTACTCCCTTTTCCCTAGATACTGACAGTATCATAATGCTAGTCTAAAGATTTTTGGATGCTGTAAGCATCCTCCTGCATGAATTATGCCCTCAGTAAAAAAACAATTTCCACTCCCAGTTACATCAATATAAGCCTTCAAACGATGATTCAGCTTTGCATCAGTGCCCTTGACAGACATGGACCCCTTGGGTCCAGTTTGGCTGTGCCTCACACATTTTCAGCAGAGCTGCACTGGAAACACAGATTTCCTCCCATCCTTCAGTCTCCTAAAACCTCAGGTGGTTTGGGGGATGTTGGTGATGAAGATGCACAGTGGGGTGGGCAGCAGGAGTGAGGAGCAAAGCCCTGCTGCATCCATACACTGGCTGTCCTCAGGGAGGAGGGCTGGGATCCCCATGAGGAAGGGAAAGGCTTGAAGGGGAAACAGAACACATTTTCTGCATTAACTTCCACTTCTCCATAACTCTCTTGGTCCCTTTGCTCTCCTGCTTAGGCCACTGTCTTCTCCTGCTCTGAGGAGGTGCTTCCCACACTGTGGACCCAGGTTATTCCCCTGGATATAGAATTTAGACTCCTTAATGGAAACCTTGTGACCTGAATAGAAAATAAATGTTGGGTAGATAAAGGCAAAGGTAGATAAAGGCAAAGGTTTTAACTACAAGGAGAATGAAGAAAGATTTTGGCTTATGGTTTTCCCAGGCTGGTTTATGAAGCCTGGTCACTCCGAGATGGATCATAGCAGAAGCATGTGTTACTAATGAGATGTTTGATGTAGTGAGCTTACTAGCTCCAAACTCCCTCTGAAAAGAAAAGCAGTTTTACCTGTGCAACAAGGATGTTCAGCTGGCCCTAAAACCTCAGAATATTTGTGGTGGATGGTTAAAAATAAAAAAGGAAAAGAAAAAAAACAGAAAAAGGAAAACCCCCTCTGGATTTAGCCTGTAGTCGTTAACAAGGTATCCCACAGGTAGAACATGATTTATTGAAAACTGAAGAGACTGTCCTGGTTTTGCTAGAATGGAGGTTTTTGTTCTACTCGGGGCACTTTATATGAAACAGATGCACAGTTGATAAATCAGGCTGTCCTGCAGGAAAGATTGCATTTTCTGTATAAATTATCATGCGCTTTGTAGGTAAATGCTATGGATGAAAACAGGAGTATTCTTGCTTCTTAAAAACCCCCGATCATTATTGTTGGAGACAAGAAATCCTTTGGCCTGCAGGATGTAGCGGTGGTGAGAACAAAAAGTCAAGGCAAAACTCCCTACAGAAATTGCTTCCAGAGTAAGAATTCCATTAAAAGATGAGACAATGGGAATACTTGAAATTTGTCATCAGCAGGACATTCTTCTTTCTCAAGTTTCCCTTGGATTTTTTCAAATGGCCTCCCCAAAAAGCAAACACATTCAAATACTTCTTCAAACTGATAGGAGCAGCAAATCCTTTTGCAAGCCCTTTATTTTATTTATTTTTCTTCTTTTGGCAAGGACATTAATCAGTGCTCAGGCAGCCTGCAACACGCCACGAGACTCCCAGGGATGCTGCGAGGAGACGCAGCAGAGAAAGCAGCAGGACTCAGCAGCTGAAGGAGGAATTGTCTTTGTTTGAGAACTGCTAAAATATGCCTACAAAAAGATGTAACGTGGGTGGCTTTTAGTCAGAATTTAGAATGCAAAAAGATATTACGTTTTTTCAATAAAACCAGTGAGGAGTGATGCCATGGGAGAGGATTTCCTGGAGTTTGGTGCTTATAAATGATAAACGCATGAGACACAAAGCAGAAGTTCACCAACGGCTGTTCCTATGTGGCTGCATTTTGAATTGTAGTGTTTCCTTGCCTTGCTCTCCATGACATTAAATGGCTTGCTGAAAATGAGTGTTGTTTTATTGAAAATGTCAACCACCTAAGCTGAGGCTTATGTGAAGGCAGCATTTTCCTGCGTGGAGGCAGAGAAATCCTCTGAATGGAGCTGAGCTGAGAGTGCACCCCCCCCAGCCACTTCGTCCTGGCTCTTTTCTTTCTTTTCTTCATTTAAACTGTATAAGCTCTAGATGAAAAATATATAAATAGTAAACCTATATATAGTCCCAGGATAAAACTGTAGTTCATTTATGACAGCTGACAAATCTAAAATGGGCAATGTAAGTGCATTACAAAATGATTAAACCTTAAGTTCTTTCCCCCCCTGGCTACAAGGCAGCATTAACATTACATTACCCACTGAATAATGCAATCTGCTGCAGTTCTCTGCCAATTCAAAAATATAGCCAAAATAGCCCTTTGCCTTCTATTTACAGATTGTGTCACAAAAGCCATCTTCCTTGTGGCAGACACAGGTTCCACTCACTTGCGTTTGCTCAGAGTCAGTAAAATATGAATCCTACGGAGTTAAAGTTGGCTGGAGGCATGGTCTGCAGCTTAAGATATACAAATGGCATGTACATTGGGCTTAGGCCCTGGCTCACGGGATTTCAGAGGTATCAGACTACATAACCCCGGGGTTGGGACTGAAATCAATACTAGGTAGTTGTGAGAGATGTAATGGATTCAGCCTAACCAAGACTTTAATTACATTTTTCATTATAATACTGACTTTTCTACCTCTGGATCTCCTTGCACTTAGAAAGAGTATTTCAGGGCATTACATAAGACATCGTTGAATATTCCCATTGATTTGTCTGTTAAGGAAACAGTTCCCTGCAGCAGGCAGGTTGCAGGCAGAAGAGATGGGTGGAAATGGGATGTCCTGAGTAGCCACTGTGTTCAACCACCCACCCTCTCTGAGCTGCAGGTTGCAGAGGTGACATAGCCATGCTGCCTTCAAGAGTTGCCATCATAATGCCATTTCAGGACTCTTTGGTAGCAGCTCTTTCATGAGTTGCCATCATAATGCCATTTCAGGACTCTTTGGTAGCAGCTCTTTCCTTGCTGCACTTCATTGTGGCATGACACGAGTGGCAGGACGTGAAAAAACAATAAGTATGATGAAGAAAAAGGAACCTGGCAGAGAAATCCAGAGTTGTCAGGTTGTTTTCTCTCAGCATGAATAATGTTTTCTGTCCAGGAAACAATAAACTGGTATTTCAGAAGCAGATTTGAGAGCCCAGGAAGGGGCGATGGTCCCTTTGGTTATGCCACTGCACGTGTGAAGCACTGCTTCATCACCTTGTGGGTCAAATTCTGCTTTATGGCACCAACACCACTCAATACCCCAGAGTCTGCTTCAGCTCAGGAGGACAGTTAATGAGAGCCACATTAAAAATGCAGTGACTTTCATCTTTCCTTGGCGGGGACCCTTGGGATTTAGCCAGGATTTGCCCAGGGCAGAAGTTTCATCCAGCCTCCCGGAGAAGCACCTGAAGAGTAACTCCGAGGGGAACCCCCTGAAAACAGCTCAGATCCTAGCTCAGATACCTATTCTTCCAGAAAACTCAAAGCCATGACTGTAATGAAAGCCAGCTATCAGGCTTTCTCTTTTTAGGCAGCCTTAGTTCAAAAGGAAAAGAAACAACACTATGCCATTACACATGGAGTCTATTTTCTCTGGGGAGAAAAAAAAAATCACTTTTCTTTCAAAAAGTACCATTCTGTCAATACTGCTCCTGTTCACAAAGAGGAGCTGTCAGACAATTCAAGCTAAAATTGGCATCGTACTAAAATCTCAGTGTCAGGACTTGAATGAAATCAGGCTGGAAGCACTCACAGTATCACACTTTCACCCAAAGTTTTCCAACTGCTGGTTTTATCTGCGTAGCATCGATCCCTGCTCCCTCCGAGAGGCTTGATGGCTTTTTCTGCTGCAGAAGCACGCACAGAAATGAAGAGCAAATGAAGAGCAGGGAAGTTTCTGGGCTCCCTGAATCTCCCTCCCCAGGCAGTCGCCCGAAGTCAGTGCCTGCAGGGGAGCTGGCACACATCTCAGTGTCTGCTGGGACTCAGACTCTCAGCAAAGCATCTCCCTCCATTAGCACCCGGTAGAGAAGGAACAGAGGTGTCTGAATTGCCTTCTGTTTGGAGTTGCCTTACTTCGTGGAGTAATTGAGAGGTTTTTTCTATATTGGGCCTTAGTTATAAAGCTCAATTGAAAACTGCATATTTGTGCTGCTTTTATAGGACTATAGACTACACTGAGGGAACACCAAACTCCTGCTGAACCAATGTCTTCCATTTTGCTCCTTTGCTGCCTGTGGCCAGGGTTGGTTCCTTGGAAGCTGCACACACCACACCATTTGCCCATATGGATGCTGATTCCAATGTAAATCTTCCCATGTGATCAAACCAGTATTGAAATGTAACCTGCCTCTACCATTACCACATTCAGACTTCTCCAGGATGTTCCTCTTCCCTCTGCTGTCTCCAGGATCTCTCCGTGGATCACCCTTCCATGCTGCCACTGCCTTCCCTCACTCCCCCCATCCTGCCGTGGTCCCTCATGGGTGGTGTTGCCTGGGGATGTGCAGCCACACCAAACGTGTCCCCTTGGGGACACACTTATTTTTTTTTTATGTTGGCTCTGTCTTGATCTCATGAAACTCAGCTGCTGCACTGTGGCAGGGTTAATGAAGCTGTGATCTCCCCAAATCCCTCACTACCCACTGCTTGCAACATGAAATTTGTTTGCTAGCACCTTGGGGTGTTATTGCTATCATTAACACCGTTCACTGGTATATAAAAGCAACCACTATTTATCAAATACTAGTAATAGCTTTAGGATTCAAAAAAATCCTGGGGTTTTCTCTCATCCCAGTCAGGCTGTGTGCTGTGGGAGCACCCTGCTTTGCACAGATTGGGGCTGGGCTGCAAATGCATTATCACACATTGATGCTATTCCTTTTCCATGTGGTTTGAGGGTTTCTTGTTGCTGCTGTTTTGTACTTGCAAATAAGAAGGAAGAAATACAGCTATTGGGAGGGCTATACAGAGTAGGGTTTGATAATACCATTCAAATCATTCCCCCATCAAAATCCTGTTTTCTGCCTCAGACACCATGTCCAGTCCATCAGATGCAGGTGAATATCCCATGGGGTCAAAGATGGTTGTGCACGTGTTGGAAAGGGGAGAAAATTCCTCCCAGAACTGTGCCAACACTGGTTGTGTGCAGAGCATCGTGACTGAGTATCCTGTGTTTTAGTACTGGCTGTAGTTCTAGACGTGCAACCACCAGGCTCCTCCTAAATATGAATTTTAGAGAAGATTTACAGTAAATCGATCAGGACAAAATAAGCAGTGTTAGTTCTGTCATTTCTGTATTCCAGCTACAGTAACTGACTCAAGAAAATCCTCCTTTAGATACCACTGCCCCACTGCAGGCAGCCAGAGCGATGCACAGCTCTGGTCGGGGGAGTGGGACAGATGGACTAATGCAGCCAGACCCACCCAGCAAACTGCTGTACTGCTCGTGTTAATGCAATTTAAAGTGGGTAAACATAAAAAACAGGTGTGTGGATGGGTGAGAAAGAGTAAGTCACCAGAGTTCAAATCATGTTTAAAGAACAGGATCCCTAGACATCTCCTGTCTGAAGGGTTGTGCTGAAGTGTGTGATAAGCCGCCTAATAAAGCTCACAATAGCAGAGATCATTTACTTCACCACTGCAGGAAAGGAGATTGGGAGAAATGAGTCAAATCTAAATTTCCCTTCACCTTCCCTCAAAGAACTATATAAAAAACCAGCCAATTTGCTCAGTTATTACCAATAACCCAGGGGTCTGTCCCTTCTGTGTGCTGCGACTACATGAACACACTAACAGAGGGGGGCCTCCATTACAGGCTCATCCCTCCCCAGGATGCCAGTGCTCTGATTAACCCAGACCAGTTCTGTGCTGCTGAGCCTTGGTCCCTGCACCATGCAATGTGGAAGCACCTGAGAGCATCTTCTGTCTCATGGAGGACCTTATATATTTAAGCAGCCCAGTGGCTTAATGCAGGGATACTACACTGGCTGGAGAATTAATATGCCAGCATATGTGCCCAGCTAGTTTTACTGGGGACTTCTCACCTTTAGCATGATAATGATGTTAAGCATAATCTGACACGCAGCTTGATAAGAGGTCTCTGAGAAAACTCAGATGCTCAACTGTTGGGAAAAAAATAAAATACCTTCAATATGGTACTGACTGCCTGGTGAATTTTGTATCTGAGAGCAGTGGGGTATCTGCTGTACCACATTCTAAGGAATCACATATCTCCTGAGTTCTTATTCAGTGTAAGGAGCCTGTCCACTCTCCTGCTGCCTGTTATGTTTATATTGACTATAATAAGACTACCTTGTGGGTAACTTCACTGCACTGAACTTTGTGAGAGGTTCTCTGAGGATAAGAGGAAGGGCTGGCAATAGATATAGGATTTGCTCAAACCCCGACACCACTGAAACAGCACTGTAAAGCTAATCAATTCAGCAGAAAGCAGAAATCTGTCAATATGAGCACTGCTCAGGCAGCCCAGTGTAGATTAAGGGCTCAATTCCTCACCATCTCACATCAGGGGGGTTGGCTGTGTTTTGTACCTTGTTGCCTTTGAACTTCACTCACACAAATAACTACACCAGGGGTCCGGTGGTGAAGCATCCATCCCCGTATTGACCGAGGATTTTGGCTTTCAGGCTGCAATGTGTTTTCCTCCCCTGTGAAGGCAGGAGAGCAGCCTTGGTGTCTGAAGGGTGGGGGTGGAAAGGCAAATAAAAAGAGGTTGGAAAAGTGTTTAACTGGGTTGAACTGCTCAGGTGTGCGTTAGCAGGCGTGCGGTGACAGATGCTGTGTGCACCCCTGAACCTGCCCGTGCCAGCGGCAAGGGCACACGCTGCCTCTTTATCTATGGGCTTGTGTGGCTTAGCAAAATATATTACCTGCAATAATGTGTCTCATATATACAACTGCCTTTCTGGATATATTTTGAAATGTTTAATGATGTGTGGCTGAAATGTAATGATATCTTCCTAATGGAATGCAACGGAAGGAGAGCTCACGCACATTAAGACATCTTATCTGTATTGGCAATTAATAACCTAGGAATTAAAACAAAGTATAAAACCAAAGAGTTTTAGCTAAAGCTGTGGGATACGAGCCTGCAATTGCAATCCAGTCTGGTTTCCACAATGCTTTGCTGTAGTGAAATCCAGATGTCAGGGGAACTCCACCTATTAGCTATTCATTTCTTGTAGGCTGTGGGCTTCTCAGTGTTTTGTGTGTCCCTCAGCTGTCTCAAAGTTCATATATTCATATAATTATATTGCTATAGACTTTTCTCTCGAGTCTGTGGTCCTGTTTTAAATTAAAATAGTCAAGGGCCAATTGCTTGAGTTACCAAATGTTACGGTGAAGGCTAGTTTGGACACAGCACAAACAGTTGTTCCAGGACCCTGACCTCAGTAGTTCACCTACATTGTGACTCAAATCCTCATGGAGCATCTAAATCAAGTTCACTAATGCTTATAATCAATTTGACAGCCAATTAGTGAGCTAACCCACTATCTCCAATGCTTTTCCGCAAGGAAATCCATTCCTTTAGGTGACAAGTGACAATAGACTGCACAATCTCCAAAGACAATGCAAGCTGGCTAAAAAGTCTTAACATAACTTTGTTGGTTATCATAAATATGCCTTCAGCAAAAAAAAAATCAGTAGAAAATCTGGATTGGGTTAGATTATCCAACCTGCCAGACCTAAGAAATATTGCAAATGCTGCTCTTTGATATTGCCAGATTACTTTAGTGGATTGTCCTCATTGTAGAGAAAAAAATATCCAGAGGTCAAAAGGAATTTAGCCTCATCAGTTCCTTTTTAAACACAGAGATCTTCTCCTGATCACCCTTGACATATTGTTCTTACATGGTCACAATAAGCGAGAAGAAAGACTTCCAGCTTCTAGCAAAGTTAAATCTCTTCCACTGCTCTTGAATACAATGATAAATTGCTTTTCAATAAGAAGTTCACAGCGTGCCTTCTCTAGGCAGAAATATTATTTGCATTCTCCTATAAAGAACTTTAAATTAAAATCATTAGCCACCTTACATAATTTAAGACACAAAGAAACCAATATATGATTAAAAGTAGGTCACAGGAAAGTGACTGTAAAATTGAAATATAAATGAGTGGTTTCAGAAGACTATCTTCATCTCACCATGCCTTGTGGTACATATTTCACCCTCCCTAAAGTTTTAATAAAAGTATTATACTGTCAGCACTTAGTAAATATTAAAATAATAATATATGCCATAATTACTTTCCAGACATTACTAACGTGTTCCGATCTGCATAGAGCTTGACTCTCAAATTACACCAAAACTTTAAAGAGGAGGAAAATGGTTTCCTGCTCCTACGCCATTTGCAGGAGGAGCCAGGTTAGCAAGAAGGTTTCATACCGACGTGGGTCCTCGTCCGCCTCTCGGGAGGCAGATCGAGACACGAACCCAGCGGCTGGCGCACACTGCACTTCACCTGGTTTCTGCTCCCCAGGGCTGGAGGGTGTCCCACCCCAGCCAGTAACAAGCAGCTGCACGTATAGATCTATAGGGACCTTGTTAGCTTAGGCACATAAATGTGCATTATAATGTGAGCATGGCCCATTGGCTTAGCTGAGGGACCTCTGGAGAGAAATTCCAGGCTGTGTCCTTGAGCTGGCCACTGCAATGCTGCTGGGAGAGCTGTGCTGTGCCGGGGAGGAGAGGGCTGAGCTCCATGGAGGGGGGATTTGGGACATGATAAGCAGTCGGAAGAGGAAGCGTTAGTGGAACCTCTGTTTATCAGGGCTTGGGACCACAAGCACATGGACCAGTGACTAACTGGTCAACTGGGGCGTATCAGGCAGTTTCCTGATTTCACATTTGTGTCCTGTTATCACACAGAAGCTTTCAGAGAAGGAAACTAAAGGTAAGAGAAGAAATGATGGAGCCCTTCGTCAACAGGAAAAGCTTTCAGTGTCGTGGTTGCTGCAGACTCCTGGGTCAGCATCCTCTGGGTGAGCGCACACCACGCTGCTGTGCACACCTGGAAAGAGTGCACGGGGGTGCTCAGCTGAACCCACAGCTGCTTCTCGGCTGACAAATGCCCAGCACCTGGTGAATGCTTCGGGAACGGTATGAAAAAGCCCTGCCTGTGCAACTTCAATAATACCCAACAAGTCAAGAAAAGTATTTCTTCTGATTTCTGTCTTAGGCTACATATTATTTCCATACCATTGCCTCGGACATTTGGGATAGAAATTGAAGCACATTTAGATTTAGTGTTTTGGTCTAAAACCAGAGGTAAGTGAAAACAGTTTCTTGTGGCACAGCTCAGTCACATTGCACATCTGCAGATGGGGCTGCTGCGTCCACCGAGGCTGCACAGGCAAGGGAAGCTGAGCAAGGTGTTTCCTGGCCCTACCAAGCAGCACCTCAGGTGATGGGAGACAGAAACCAGGCTAGACCAGAAATGCAAACTGACCTAAGGATGAGAAGGCACCAAAAAGGCCTTTTTGACTGTAGGACAGGGTGAAAACATGAGCACTGATATCCCTTTGCAGCCAGGATCCATCACTGGAGACAGGGAGCTCTCACGGAGATCACAGAATCACAGAATCCTAGGGGTTGGAAGGGACCTCGAAGGATCATCCAGTCCAACCCCCCTGCCAGAGCAGGGTCACCTAGAGTCCATCACACAGGAACGCATCCAGGCGGGGTTTGAATGTCTCCAGTGAAGGAGTGATCACCATGTGGGACCGACCTGCGGTCTCCTACACTAGACAGCTATGTGCTGATTATGGATTTGCACCCTGGTGACAGTTGGGGTGGGGTTACAAGAGGGATCAGCATACAGAACTGTTTGAACTGTCTCTCCTAGGCAGAATTCCCCCTCCGGACAGTCCGAGAAGTAAGGAGGTGTTACCCTTCGGTGCCCCCCTCTTGCTCCTGCCTGGGAAGCACACTTACACAGCCAAAGGAAGGGATTGTCATTCCTGCTCACCTTTGCAAACCTGTCTGAGCAGCCTGCTCTTGGATTTTGCTAACTGTAGCTTATGTTTGGAACCTAAGGAAAGACAGTTTCATTTTTAAACATATTTTTTTAAAAAAAGTGTGTGTATGTATGACAATTGTAATAAAACAGGAGTTTTAGTGGGAAGAAAAGCCAACACATTTGCAATTTCCTTTCCCATAATATGCAGTAATTCAGCAATCCCATCATGAGATAAGAATTACTTTGAGAATAATTTTATTTTAATAGCTCTCTCTGAAATGGAGCAAATTTCTTTCCTAGTCATTACAGCTTCTGGCCTGCAGTAAATGGCTGGAGACTGAGTAAGAATTCAAAGGCAGGAGCCTGCCATCACCCCCACAAACAGTGCACACCAGGACAATTGCTTCAGATTTAAAAAAACATTTCACATCCTTGGCTCTGATGCTATTCCTGCACTGCCTGTTTAAACGAGAGCATTAAAAGACTTGAAAGCACTAGTGCACTCAAAGAATCATTAATTAATTTTGTTTATTTATGCCCTACACTGAGCATGGGAGCACGGGGTTGAAGCAAATGCTACACATTGATAGTGACACCAGAAACATTTACAAGAGGCACACAGACAAAAAACCCCACATGCAGCAAATAGAGCTAAGGATTTATGACTGTGGAGCCAGAAGGGTTAAACTGGGCATTTGGTGTGACATCTGATGCATGTCCTAATATGAATTAATGCTAGAAGAAAGCAGCATAGAAAATCCCACCCGAAGCCAATCCCATGTTAGTATTTGGGGCTGCAGTGATGAACCTCTGCTGATGGTGGGAACCAGCTGAAGCATCCAGCGAGGCTCTAAGTGACAACCAGTTGGGTGAAACACAGGTCCTGAATGAGATGTGAAATCTCACTAGCTGTGTTTCACCTTAGGGCTTCCAACAGCAGCTTCTTCAATTTGGAGTTTCTGTACCTGTCACACCTAATATAAGCTTTCATTCTTTAAGTGTCTACAGCTCCTTAGTCCTTTTCAGTGCAAAGAATTGTTTTGGAAATGTGTATTGAGCTGCTGGGTGGGAAGTTTGGCTTAGAAGCTTTTTCAAAATTCAGGAGTTATTGAGTCCTTATCTACACTGGTAGCGGGACCATCATGGTCCTTGGGCACATCCCAGCTAGCCACACACACTGTGGCTACCTGCCCTCCCCTGTGGCCACTCAGCCTGCCTCCACCAGTTTCTCATTGTATCCTTGGCACAGGATGTCCAACACCACGCAGCTGCCTGTTCCTGACCCCCCCCTCTCAGTGCACCCCAGTGGATGTAAATCACGTGCAAATATGTCAGCAAGGCAGCAAATCTGGAGATCTCTAAAGGTCACTAGCAATGGAGACACATTAAATCAAAAAGCATTGAGAAGTATTTTAGCTCCACAGAATACAGTGCATGGATTTTGCGGTCCTTGTTCTGAGAAGAAAAGGCTGCAAAATTGAGCTGCCAGCAGAAGTCCACTGTGATTCTGCAGCTCTGTGACCACGCACAGACCCCAGTGCACACCTGGGTATGGCACTGGTTAAAATGGCATTTTACACAGGCAATTTATCATGCTTCATGCTTAGCAGAAACAGCACAGAAGTCTCAGCAGATGTCTTAACCAATTGTTACTTATCAAGTTCCTCTCTTTCTTCTGTTTCTAAGTGAAAATTGGTTTCATTACATCATCTAAATGTGAAGGAAATTTTTAGATCTATAATTTATCATATGGAGCTTGTATCTAATGAGGCCACTTTTATTATACCCGATCCAACACAACAACAGGAGCATCAGACTTTCCCAGACACCGCTGGGACAACAGGCGAGACCACAGGACTCCTCCCCTATGGAAATGACTAATTTTAAGTCAGACCTTTTTGCTTAGTACAAAGATTTACAGCTTTTATTTTGGCATTCAACAGACATTCACAATCCAGTTTTCAGCCATGATCTCCAAATAAACTGGAATAAAGCCTTGAAACTGTTGCTCCCGTTTGAAGACAGAAGGAAAGCCATCCTTCTGCATTCAGTAGTTTTGATTCTCGTCTTTTAAAAGGTCAAGCAAAAAATACCACTTTGTCATCCTAGCCAGGACACGGAAGGGAGCTAAACACTTACAGCAGTAAAATAATGTAAATAATCAACATATCTTGATCTCAGACCACCCAACTTCCTTAGTGTTTGCGATAAAAGGAAAAAAGTGAGAGCATGTTAAATTACCCCTAATTTAGGAGCCTGGGTTAGCTCCAGAAATCTACACCTTGAGCTCCTCTGGCTGGGCTGGGGTTCCCACCCACACCCTGCTCAGGGCTCTCCCAGCCATTCGGTTGCATTTTAACTGGAGAGAAGGGATTGCCACCCCAGAACCATTGCTGAGACTGTTGACAGTCCTTGTGGCACCAGCAGCCTCCAAGACCCCTTTTTCTCTCCTCAGAGCTCAGACAAAGGCAGAGCCAAAAGCAGAAGTGCTGAGAGGATGACCTGGAACCAGTTTAACCACTTTGCTCTCAGAGCTGGGCTAAGACTGGCTAGGTTAGCTTGGAAAACTTGACCTGTCATGTTTACCTGTGCAATCCTACGTGGGATGACACAGCAGCTACCTCCCACTGAAGGAGAGAGAGAAGGGGACACAGCTTAACCTCTTCTAAACTTCACTCCCTATCACCCATCTGCTGTGAAAAACCAGCCTGGGAAACACAGAGCTGCTTGGAATGGCAAAGGAAGGCAAGGACACACTACAGAAGAACAGAAACAATAAAATCCTGAAGTTTGGAGAGAGGAGCCATGCTCAGCTAAGCCCATGCCATCCGGGGTGAGTGGTGACAGAATGGCACACACTGCCACGCAAGGTGACTGTCCTCACCGTGACAAGCAGCCAAGGGCATTCATTTGCCTCCTCCACACCCCCAAACTTGTTCCACGCACACTGGAAAGTGTTTGTTGTTTACAGCCAAAGCAAAGCAATTCATTAAAAAATAAAGACAGCCCAACCACTGTACTAAATTTAATAGCCCCAATTGCCCCAAGACACTCCTGGGCATGTGTGTTATTGATCCAAGAGTTTAAGGGTCAATGGATTAATTTACTAATGAGTCAACAAGACAAATCCATATGATATTTCAGAAAACAGAAGAACCTCTTCACTTAAATTAGGCCCATTAATTTTCCTGAGGACCATGGGAAGGATATCTTAGAAGTACAGAACACCCACAACATCTGTTATCTCTAACTAGAACTGCAGTTACTCAGCAGTCCTACAAACCAGAGCATATATTTCTTTCTCACTTTAATTGCTGTTTAGTTTCTGCATTATTAATGACCAATACAAAGTGTCCAAATATGCCTCCAGAAAAAATACTACCTTTAGCTGAAGAACTGAGAAGTCAGTGTTCATCCAAGCAATGATTTACGTCTACCAAGTAATGTATTAGATTGGCAGCTTCAACAACACAGTGTTCCACCTGCCCATTCAGAAGAGTATTTGTAAGGTGTAGAGGGTACCATTGGTTATTGTCTTAGCTGAAGGACACATTTTTATGGCCATACTGGAACTGACATCCTGATCTAATAAAAATTCCTGACAATTGACAGCAATTAGCAGAATTTGCAGCTGTCACAACTGATCTAATACAAATTCCCTCTCAATCTGTTCCCGCCCTGCTCCTCGGAATGGCTTTCTCATGGTGCAGTGTTCATTGTGATCCGCACTGTCCGGTGGCTGAGCGTGACTTAAAGGAACCAGCAGCCTTGCTAGCAGTGAATGACCATCCCCTCCTCAACATGAGTGAATCTCTGGATTCATGTGGTGCTGGGGAGGGGGTAGGGGGGCTCATGGCACACCCCATCCTGCAGGGCAGTGCCGCAGAGTCTCTGCAGGATTGCATCCTGGAGCTCCTCCTGCTCCCATATTTCTGGGCTGTCCAGACTCCAGCCTCTGGAGGGTCTGCTGCAGCTCTCAGAATTGGTGTGCAGTAAATCACTTCCCAGGGTATAATCCATGAATATAAGCAGGGCCATTACTTTCCAGGTCCCAATTTCTTTTGAAAACCTTCATCTCAGATTCAAGCCAATGCAGTAAATAACTCCAAGCTCACTAAACTAAAGATCCAACCTGTTTTCTGGCTAAAACTCCTGATGCATCTTTCAAAGAAATCAATAAGCACACCCCTCACTAGGATCAGTGGCCAAGAGCTGGAGGAGGACGCGTGGGCAGGCACTGCATCTCCACTCTGCTCTTTGCTAAAGAGTTTTTGCTTTCTCGAGGAGAACACAGCCCCTGTAGTGGCAAGCTGCAAGCTCTCCCGTGGGCTCTGGTGGCTATTTCATGCAATACCTGAAGGACAGCTAATAAAATGACCAAACTGAAATAATGCAAGCAAACATCAGCCTCGAATCGATCAGATCTGTGCATACTCTGATCCGTTACCGACACAAACCTTCTTTCTAAAGCAGGGAAGAAGAAATAGAGATGATTCATTTTCTTCTGACAGAAAGCAGAACCCAACTTCTTAAATATTGCTTGATTGTGGGAAAAAATAAATACAGCAAAATGTTTCCTAGATGAAAGGTTTGGATTATTCCATGCTTGCTAATTAGTTTTCATATCAAGCATTTTGAGAGGAGTGTTCTCGGAGCCTTACAATGGGAAGAAAACTTTGCAAACTCTTCTTGGCTTCAGTGGGTCTCTCTGAATTCCCTCCAGCTCTAACTCAGCCAGTGAATTACTACTTTTATCCCATTCATGTTGACAGAACTTGCTTTCTAAAGAGAAATACAGAGTCATGTGCACTGATACATCCATACACATAAAGGAAACTCAGAGTTGTTATTCTATTTTACGTTATGCTGTACAACGTAAGTGGCTGATCCCACATTGCAGTGATTTTTGTGACATTCACAGTGGAAGGGGCTGTGCCACACATCACATTGAGGCTTGTGGGAAGCTTCCTTGAAATTGGTGGCATGGCAAACTACCCTACTTCAGGATAAATATAAGAGCGCTTAGTTCCTTCTGGAGCTGGAACAGGAACCAGTGCCCAAATGTTCTATGTGAGGCAGGAAAGCAACTGTGTGAGCAGAGATCTGCCAGGCATTGCTTGTCTGCATGTGAGAGAGCCCACAGGTGGGGAAAAAATGAAGAGAAGGAAGGTTTGGGCAGTATCTGTTCTAGAAAGAGCTGACAGTGTTTTCTGGTGTTTGAAATGTGGGAGCTAAGGGAGGTGTAAGTTTGCCTAAGTTCTATTTTTTTTATATATATATATGCAGGATATTTTGGCACCTACAGAAAGAGAGACCCAGTTTCTTCCTTGTCCAGACAGTCCAATGCCAGCAGCCCCTGCACTGCCCATGATCTCAAGAGCAGCTCTGGATGGGACCCTCCAGCCATCAGCCCCCTCCATCTCACTGGGAAACTGGGGGGAAGAGGAAAGGCAGCTTCTGGGGAGAGCTTTGTACATGAAACTGCCACTCAGCCCTTGGGCCCAGGGGAGAGAAATGCCTTGCTTGGCATGCAATGGTAATGAAAATAAGCAGTCAAGTCTGTCTAACGAGAAGAAAAACATCTCACAATTTATTAATTTAGGCTTCTGGAAATGAGTTTGCTGAACACACTTAAGGACTAAATACAGGTGTTAAGCCCAGCCATTCCCACACTAAATTACATGCTCTCACATACATAATCACTGTCTATTTAAGGTTTCCCCATATTGCCTGCTATTATGGTATCTAGGCAATGATTCCCATACTGGTAACTTGATACCTATTTTTGCAGCACTGCTAAAGTACTAAGTCGTACTGCTGTAGCCTGTCCTAAAATCAATTCCTAATGTTACTGTAGGAGCAAATGTAAAACTTGATGTATTTTTCCCCAAAGGTTAATATCATATGTTTCTGATTGAGCAAAAAAAAAATCATTTCCTTACAGGATGGATTTTGTTATGTCTCTTGTACAGGCATGGAGGAGGGGAAAACCCTTGGAGGATTAGTAAGAGGACCAAGACCCCACATTACTGTGTAAAACCAGCTCGGGGAGTCGTTTCAGAAAGCTGCTCAAGAAAATGAGACAATTTGGTCTTTTCTGTCCATACTGCAGTGGATGAGTGTCCATATTGCACGTGACAGTACGGCCAGCATCAGGGGAGAGGTCAGAATCTGATATGACAACAGATACCAGATCACCCAGAGGGACAGCCTATCCCTTGGTGACCACCAAAGTGTGTGACTGAAGCTTTCCTTAATTTTTTTCTTGTTTGAACAAAAGAGTGATCTTTCAATCTACCTGAAGGTGGGTGGATGAATCCAGCAGGAACACTCTTCCAGCTTCGCAACTGGAGTGCATCCAACTCTGCCCAATCTCCTGGATGTTTCACTGTGAACAAGAAGGGCGGATGTGCTGTGCTCTGATACTGTTACATGAACCAGCCAGTGCTTCTTTCCAGCATGCTCTAAACTGCATGATCCAGCACTGGCTTTAATAGCTAAGTGATGATTCATTTATGATGGCACCAAGACAATCCAAGTGAGTTTTTACCTTTTATCCTGAATGTAATGCACTCAATCTATTACAATTTCAGCAAGGTATGAGCAAATTCAATGATCAGAACAGTATTCAGCACTTCTTATGCACAGATCTAAACCCAACTGCTACTAAAAGTTTAACAAGACCAGCCTTTTGCATTAACTTATAACAAGATACACCAGGCTGCCTCAGTTCTGGGGGTGTTTTCTCCCTACTGGACTTAAAAGGCTAATTTAGTCTTAGGTTACAAAGCACAGCATCATTCAGTGTGCTTTAATAGCTGCAAGAGGAGATGAAGAGGTTCAGAGGGTCTCCAGTTGTGGCTGGCAAAGCCACTGCCAGCAGCGTGCTGGAGACCAGCGAGCTGCAACGCCCTTCTTGTCTCCAGCTGCTCAGGCCCATTAAAACAAAACTCGGATGCATTAAGCACATTCCTGATATTGCTTTTCTGTGTAAGCAAAACGTAACTGGGGAGAGAGGTTATGTGATGGGGAGTGAGACACAAGACAATCTTTTAGAGAAGATGTTGTCTGTGATACGAAAAAGAGTTAGGGAATGCTTAAGTTATACAAACATTCCTGAAATAACAGGAAAACTTTAGCAGATGTTTCCTCCGTCTAATTTTCCCTCCTTCTCCTCTTTTTGTGTGCAGCTTTGCAGATCTCTCTGCTTTCTGAAACTCCTTTTGTATGAAGGGCCTGCATTAAAATGTCAGGTTTTATTTTTCCAAGAGACAACTGCCAGAACTGAAATGCTAAACTCTTGTTTCATAGCCAGGCAAGGATCTCTCGGGAACCGCTGGGAATCCCACCCCTATTTCTGATTAAATTTTTGTCAGCAGCATAGGATCCAAATTCTCAGTTGCCTGAAGGCTTTCATCTCAATGAGAATCAGACTTGGAGGAGCTCTAAGTTCTCAAACCGTATTTACTGTCTCTGTTAGTTATTGGCAAGGTGTCTGGAAATACCTCGGGGTTAGTGTTTTGATTAGAATTTGATCATAACTTTATAAAACTCAGATAGAAATGATCTCGTTTTTGAGTCAAGAACTCAGCAGATTTGAGGAAGGAATAAATTTTAGCAGCAGTTTATACAAAGAGCTTTGGAAAGGATCAAAATCCTCTGCTGTGCAGAGCAAGGCGATCCCTGACAATTTAGGATTAGGCCAAGGTTAATTACTCATCCTGCTCCTAGCACAATTTTCTTGAGCATCCTCAAATGCTTTTGGTGATAGCTGGAGCTGGCATCCTGAGGCAGATTGTAGTCCAATTTCTACACTTTCATGGTGAGTGGGACATCATTTGCTCCTGTTGATCTCACTGGCTGCAGGGGGTCGGTTTGGCCCTGGAGAGTTCCACCCTGAAAACTCCCCTGTTGGTGGGCAGACACAGTGACTGGGAGCCATTCATGTACAGAAAGATATAGACGGTGACCAGGGTGGGAGAATAAACAGTAAAGAGGCTTAAAATGAGGAGTGTTTTAAAGTGGCAGATTATGGCAAAGGGGCTGAAACATGCTGCTCCTCCTCGGGCAGACCACTGCCATGCTCTTTCTCGTGTTTCCCCCCTTTACCTGCTCTACTCACAGCTCTTTCCAGCAAGAGCCATCTCTGTTTCCTGCTCTCACAGCAGAAAGGGTCCTTAATCTCACACTTTATAAAACGCAACACACAGAGAAATAGCTAATAAATGGCAGGTGATGAAAACACCCTGCCCAGTTACCGAGAGCTGGCCCATGCCCTCTGCAGGGACCCGTCTACAAAAGGGACCTTTGTTCCAAACTGCATTCCCCATGTGCCATCCTTGGGAGCTGGGGATGTTTCATTTTCTTTTTAAGGGAACCAGCAGTGTGAAGGGGCTCCTGGACAGCCCTGGCTGCCGGCGGTGGCTTTGCCCCCTGCTGGGTAAAGCCAGATCTGCTGAAATTTTTATACTTGTGGATATTCAGGAGCCAGGGGATAGTTTTGCCCAGAGGAATTATTGCATTTAGAAATCAGCTCCAGCCAAACAAAGATTTTCAAACCTACTGTCTTACTCTGTAAGACAGCCATAAGTTTGCATTCAAGATATGAATACGCTGGGAAGGAGGGGGATTAGTAGAACTGATGGAAACCTGAGAGACTGGGGGATACAAACACAGCATTGCACAACAAAGAAAAAAAAAGGAAGAGAAAAGTGGCTTTTTTCTAAACCTAATATACTCACACCAGTTTCAAGCAACCACATCAAGATGGCAAATCCAAAGCACATTTGAGAGTTATCAATTTAAATAAAGCAAATCAAATACATCTTACTTTGAAACCTATTTGCAGTAACAGGATATGCCATCTGCTTCTTGCAAGGGTGAAGGCCAGAGACTTCAGTTTCAGAGACATATGGAAAACATGAGGGTTTTTACCCATTTCTCTCGATTGTGAAACTTCAGAAGCAGAGACCACTGCCTTCAAAATCCCATGGAGGATGAGATGCTGGGAGCTCCTGTGTGACAGCCCTCACAGGCTGGCTCCATCCAGGCACCAGATAGAGTTGGTCCTACCACGGGTGGGCATGGAGGAGAGCGTCCTGAGGCTGTCTGAAATCACTCAGCAGTTTGGCACAGGGGCAGGAGACAAGGGCAATGGTCATTCGTGGTTGTGCTGGTGTTTTGGGGAACAGCTAGAAGACCCAGTGACTGGGACCAGCATTGGGGTTTTAAGGAGAAATTTTCTCTGGAAAAGGAAAAGAGCAGCTATCCAGAGACAGAAGCTTTCTCCTTCTGTTCTGATGCATCAATTAAGCCCAGCATGTGGTTTTGGCTGGGTTCAGAGAGGAGGGCCAGTTCCTGCAGTCAGAGTGAGCACCCCTGTGTCCTTCCCTCACCTAAACACTCAGGTTGGCCAACGTCAATCTCAACCATGGTGCTGCTGGAGGAAAGAGAAATGCATTGACTCACCTCCTGGCAGTTTCCAGCCCATCATAAGACCAGGTTTCCATTCCAAATAACATCAAGGACTAATTACAATATATCTGTAAACAGTTTTTTTTCCCTTTCCATTTATAGTTTAAAAGTCCTTCCTTAATTTTGGGTTCAATCCAACAAGTTCCTGAAGGATAAACAAAGTCCTAAGACGGTAAATGATTTATTTAACATCACCCATAGTATTACTCACAAAGTGAGAGATGAAATAAAGTGGTTCAGACCACCCATTTACCCCCATTGAAAGAAAACTGCAGTAACTTTGTTTTCTTATCATTCATCAACTCAAAAAGATATGACCACAAACGCATCCAGGGTATTATCTGCTTTTGACTGATTCCAGCCCAGTGCCATTTCAAACAGCTGCAGAGTGAAATCCAGTTATTTCATATTGGTTATGCTGCACTTGAGAAGACAATCACATTAATTTTTATTGTAACAAACAGCCTTAATTAAACTTGCAAAATAAATACATATTCATGCAGCCTTTTCCTGTGTTGTAGCTTAGCATTAATCTTTATTATTGCTATTATGTGTTACAAGACGAGAACATTTTGATGAGTAATAACGGTGCATACTGAATCAATGCATATTTAAAATGTATGTTTACAAAAGGCAGTGGCATGAACATACGACTTGTGAGCTCTGAAGCTGTTATGGCCAGATAGATTAATGCCAGTAAATCATCATGTGCCGTGGGGATTAGAGAGATGAATAAGAATACTTTTAGTGACTCTCTGGCAAGCAGGCAGCAGTGATGCGCCTGGTCCATGTCTCAGCCTCTCTGCTCTCACACTTTATCCTCAGAGTTGTGAAGTTAAGTTCAAAGATAAAGTAAGCCTGAAACTTTTCTGTCTGCTTATGGTCACGACTTACAATAATTGTTTCACAGGGAATAAAAACAGGAATAAATTCTACTTTCTTTTGCCTGGTTCTGAAAAGAGATGAAGTCCTAGGAAATTTCAGATTTCTTTCCTTTTTCAGAGATTCACAATTGGAAAAATGGGAGTTTATATTCATTTAGTTCAAGTTACTGTTAGCAACAGCCCTGAACTGAAGTCAAAGATCTTCAAAATAGAAGTTCAGATAACCCATGGTTGGGGTCTTCCTCAGGACTTAGAAGATCCTCCAGGTTCATACACCTGGGGGCTGGGAGGTACCATCACTGTCACCCAGCTCAAGCTCTCACATGACCAAGACCTCCAAAATGTACCCAGCACTTCCCAGCTTCAATCTGGCAATCTGTGGATGATGCAGAGCATGTCTAAGAGAAAGAAATCCAACCTTAACTCAGAGAATACAATGAGCACAGAATTTACCACATCCCTTCATAAGCTGTTACAGAGCTTAATTAACTGTTAATTTTACTACATCTGTTGCACATCGTTGGATGATTGGCTAACTTTGTAGTAAAAAATGAGACTATTTCAGGCTAAGCTCAGCTGAACAATCTTGTTGTCCTTAAAATCTCATTTTAGTCCCGAGCTCTGCCACAGACCCCTCTGTCACCCTGGGCAAGTGACTTCCTCCCTCCTTACCTCCACTAACATCTGCCCCCAGAGCATCCTTTGTCCATCTTGTCTGGTCTGAGAACGTCCCTCTTCCAGCTGGGGATTTTCCTACAGATACACAGCACTAGGATGCTAGCAATCTGCTATCACATATAGCTTCTAGTTGCTATACAAACACTTAATAACAATTAAAATGCTGGACTTGATGCTGAACTTAATCTCCTCAATAGACTGGATCAAATCCACCCAGCTGTGATATAATTCAAATCTGCTGTGTTAGTTCAGACCCGCTTCTTTATCTTTTATAAATAAAAATAATATATCAATTACAATATATTTGCATTCAAAATTTTTCTCATTTCAGTTAACTGATTCAAGGGTGAACCCTCTGAGTTCTATTACACACCACCTGAAAGGGCTGGGACGTGGCCATATGCCCTATTAGCTCTACAAAAATATTCACCAGCACTTCCCCAGCAGGTAATGGGAAGGGCAGGAGTCATATGAGGACTTTAACTGTGCACACCCAGCACTTCCAAATGTAGGCTTACACTAAATTTATACAACCGTGGCATGGGAATGTAAATATCTCCTCTGCAGCCTCTCAGTGCATTTTATGTATATATATACTGGCCAGCACCCATGACCCTGAGGTGGGCTCCACCTGCCCTGGCACACGGCAGCTGGGCTCTCACACAACTCTGGTTTCAAAGTGCCTGTGACCTCTGGTGAGTGGTGGCATGGGGAGCAGGTGACCTGGAGGCCTTCCCAAACCAGACACCCATTGCACAGCTGCTCCTGTGTATGCAGAGAATTTCCCTTAATTATACAGGGGTTGCTTTGAGTTCAGTGCACGTATGACACAGCTGGAGATGAGAAGTAAGACCCAGAGATGCCCTCATGCTGCTCTTCTGAACACTCATGCACACGCTGGCTAATAAGAGCATCTTCTTTTTTAGGTTCTCTGCCTTTCCTGCTCAGCAGTGAACTTTCTCTTGTATTTCAGTTCTCCTAGACATGTAGCTCTATTTAAGGTACAAATAGGATGTTATCCTTGTTCCCCTCTTCCTCTACCACAGCCTCATTGGCTTTGCAGTATTGTCATTCAAACACTCACGCAGTTGGGTCAAGCTACAAGTGTACTTATGCACATCAACCCAAGAAACCACCCTGCAGCTGCAGCATATGGTAGTCATACCATTGCCTGTCCTTGAGAAAAGAGATTAAATTCACCCCTACAGGTCATAGGCTGATCTGGCCAACATTCTCCTAAAAAAATGGCTAAATTCCCAAAGAAGTTGTGGCTACGCCCTCCCTGACAGTGTTCAAGGCCAGGCTGGATGGGGCTTGGAGCAACCTGCTCTAGTGGGAGGTGTCCCTGCCCATGGCAGGGGCGTTGGAACGAGATGATCTTTTAGGTCCCTTCCAACCCAAACCATTCTATGATTCTACAATTCTAATGCAGAATGCATCTCTTGGTGAGAAGCCCCACTGCCTGAAAACAGTGATCTGTATGGAAGTTAAAGTCACCGTGCATTTTATCCTCCCTCATACCAGTTAATATTAAGTGTGTGCACTGATGAATCCCACGAAGAATCTCCTAGCTAGGTTGTAAATCAGCATAGCTCCACTGAAGTGATGGAACTGCAAATATTTATATCAGCTGTGAAGCCAGCCCTATATATTTTCTGGATAAATAACAGGACTTAAAACAATGAACCAGGATCTAAATGACTGAACCAGAACCAAACCCCAAAATGTAGGGGACGCAGGAAGCCTGAACCAAAGAACTGCTGGTAGTTCTGATACCTGATCATACATTTTGACATGGATGGGTCATTCCCACTGATTTATAACAATGACACTCTGCACTCACTGATATGCACAGGAATTTTGCCACAGACATCATTATGATCAGCCCAGTATGGTTGAGTCTCAGTAGGAAATAATAAATGCAACTAAATCACAACTACAATTTTCTCATGGGGTCTGTGTATATATTTTACCCACCACAGGCATCCTCCCCCAGAAATACACAGTTTAGTATTTTTCATGGTTCATTACTCAAGGTAATTTATGGCAAGTCTATGCTGCTACAGTACATCATTTTGTGATTTTCTGCAATAAAACCATTGCACTGACTAGTTTTGGTTCTTTATTACATTTGAGGTCACTTGAAAGGGTAATTTCATCTACTGAACATTAAATCCTGCAATAATTCAATACTTTCAAGATATTTGAAAACAGTACTCTCCTCCTCTTCTGCAGGATGATGTGGCTAGCAGAGTGTAGCCATGGCCAGGTACAGCACACAATTTGATCTGGAAGGAACTAGTATCATGATTGCAAAACACACATTGGTGGCCATATCTGAAATGTTAAACATGGTTGAAATATCTTGTATGGAGAAGTTGAATGCCTGATTTTTTATTAACAGACGTACACGCGCAAAGCCACCACAGTGGACAGACTTATTTATAGAAAGGTCTTTGGGACCGATGGACCAGACCAATTTCAATGGAATTTGCTTCCAAACTTGTGGGTGCTAACCAGGTTTTTAAGTGTTTTCTCCATCACTGTTTGCACAGCCAAACCATTGGGATCCCTTGAGATTCTCTAAGCTTGATGGATTTGCCACTAAAATGCTCAAGGAAATGTAGATGCACAGGAACTGGTTAAATAATAACACTAAAATAGATTTAATATTGCACCATATCCTATAGCTTTACCTCAGGCCCCCAAGGACTCCAGGTTTTGCCCACACTAGTGAAGAGCAACACTTTGCATTCAGGGTGGTCTGTGTAAAGTAACAACTGTTGTGGGGAAGGAAGTGATCCTGAAAGATCAGCACACTGATATTTTTTCTCTGCAGAAGCTGTAAGCAAGCTCTCCCATCTCTGCTGGGAGATCAGAGCCTCCAATGCCATTTTTAAATTGTGTCACCATAAACCTTTAAAAACAATGCTTAAATCATCCCCCACATTGGGAGGACTTGAGAAAGAAGAGGATGGGAAAAAAAATCAAACTAATAACCTCTGAGAGGTTTGAGCTACAGACAAGTCAAGCAGGAAAAGGGGATGACCTGAACAACCCAGTGCCAAGGGCAGTGATGCTGTTGGGAAGGAAAGAGGGCAAGGTTGTTTGCAGGGAATATTTTGGGTAGCTCACCTTTGCCATCTCACTCCCTGGCTACTTAACCATAGAGCTGTTCACAAGGGGCAGGGGTAATTGCAGGAGTACTTGGACAGCAAAGAGGTTGGAATAAACAGATGACCCTGATGCTCTGGGTAAATAACAGGCATGACCTCTGCTCTTTGGCTTTACCAGCCCAGTGCTTTGCTATTTCACCCCTGCACTTGCCCTAACTCTAAGCCTGTGGCTGAAGGAGCTGTGAGTTCCTGCACAGTAGAACTTGGATGAGAGATTTCACGGGGGATCTTCACTTCCCACCTACAGCTCCTCACTTAAGGGGGAAAAATAGCCTTGAACATGGACTTTCTATTCATAAAAGAAAGAAACCAAACACACTCCGCTTGTTTCGCCTGAGCTGTTAGTCATCAAAATAATTTGTGCTCAGTCTCCAGTGATTCTCAGCTCTTGCTGTAGAAGCCTGCATCGCTGTTTCCTTCTGAATTTCAATCAGGTGTCATCACTGTGCATTGGCCACCTTTTGCTCACGATAGATGCTCTCATAACATACTGGAATTGCTCAATGCAGTGAACTTACTCTTTAAGATCCTGAATAACACTACGCAGCTTTACTTACCATCTGCTTTTTTGATTTGCTTTCTCTTCTGCTCCTACTGTCTGCAAGAGCCATTTGTTTCCCTGCCTATAAATTAACAGTCCAGAAGTAACTGCAGTGTTGTCAACGGATTACTGAAATACAGTTCTGAGAACGGACCTACAAAAGAGGTTGGAAGCAAGACTTAGCACGGAGCCAAACTATTTGTAATTGGATTTTGAGACCAAAACATTATAATGAACAGGGCGAAAGAAATAAACAGGATCATTTATTTTATTTGATCATGAACAAAAGTCCTGCGGTTTCACGTGATAGTTACTGGCAAAGATTTACATACAGAAAGTGTTCCTGAAAAGGTTTAAGCCAATTTCTTTATGAAAGTTCCACTAGCAGCATACCGATTATATGACATAAAGTGCATCGAGCTTGGAGAAATCCCACAAGGCTTTCATCAGCATAACCTGCTAGCCTTTCCCAGCTCTCTGCTTGGGATTGCTTGCTGGATGTATGGATTTAAGCAATGAATACACATTCTCAGCAATCTGTCATGTATGTTTACAAAAGTATCTCTGGAGAAGCTTATAGGTTAGCCTGGAAATGAGAAGTGACACAAGATCAAGATCTTCAGTCCTCACGCTGGTAACACACTAATGGATCATAATGGGTGACTTTGTATAAGCAAGGTATGCGGGTGCATCTTCACTAAGAACCTTTCTTACCATCCTGTGTTTTAGAAAAGCAAAGTATAGAAACTTGCTAGAGTTTACATCCACTAAAATGAAAAATGAAACTCCAACTTGTTTCTCTGAAGCTGTACTATCCCAGGGGCTGATTCAAAATGCACTGATAGAAAGAAATTTACGGATTTCAGAATTGGACTCGAGTGTGTGAAGAGCCAAAATGCATTAAGGTAGATGCAGGGAGGGAAGGAAATCATCATGCCCATGAGTATACAGAGATTCACTTTTGGAAGAAGGATCTGCAAAGGATAAAGATCTCTGGTGACTCATTTGGTGGGCTGGGTTTTGACATAAAGAAGGCTAGAAATAGGAAAATGCACATACCTTGCATTGCCCCTACCTGTTTCTAGTCTGGCCTGCCTACATCGTGTAGAAAAAGGCATCAAGACTTTAGCTGTGCAGCTTTTGCCAAAAAATCCCATCCACATTTGAGCACCCCTGGTTCTCCTGCAGTGCAGGGAAATGGAGCAGCAAGAGGAAGATGGACATGACAGATGTCCAGACTTGAGCCAGTCAACTCAGCTTTCACACTGAGTATCTGGGTTAGAGAGCCCATTGCCCAGTTTGCAGCTCTGGATGTCACTCCAGATCCTGCGGCAGTTTCCAGTGACCCAGAAAGGGAATGTGTTAAGGACATCAGTGTATCTCCTTTCCACCAGAAAGGCACGGTGGGAGAAAACCCCACCCAGCAGTTCTTCAAATGTCAAAGGGGTAAGGCTAGGCTGGTGCTAGGTAGAGACAGGGTGGGGAACACTGCAGTTTATGGGTAGCTGGGAAGAACCTCTTCCTGGAGTGGCAAAAGGCAATACAAGCCCTAAATCACCCAATATTTACAATTCAAAAAATCACAAAGGAGATGGCCAGATGAACAAATCATAGGATGGTCTTGTTCAATTTTTCTAGTGTTTCCCCACTGAAGTCCACGGACTTGTACTAGCTGAGAAGGCAGCACAAGGCAGAAGGCAGCAGAGAATCAGGATCAACAGCCCTGGGGCTGAGGGCTTTTTGATCTCCAGGGCTTGAGGTCTTGATTCACTCACAGAAGAATATCTAGGATGCATTTGGATCTCATGCTGTAGTTTAGGGCTGCCCACATATGAACTTCTCAGCCACACTTATCTCTAGCTCAGACACTGCATATTGCAATGCAATGGTATTACTCATTGCCTGTTACAAACATGATTGTTTTTTCCCTACAAATATAGTGTAATGATCTATTATTTAACAGAAACATTATTCCCTCGTTGTTTATAAAAGCATCAGGAGAGAGACATGGATACTGCAGTGTGACTGACTGTGAATGGGCAGAAAGATCTTCAGAGGGAAGTGAGTCTTTTATGGTTTATGGGTTTAGAGTCCACTCTTCCTGGACCTCAGGAGGAGGACCTAGGATCTCTTGGATCACATATCTTTCGATATGAGCTCTAGGGCTGAAAACCCCCTCTTCTTCAAAAGTTTACAGTCCCTCTATTTACTAGAATCAATGTTTTATATATTTTGAGGAATGATTTAGGAGAAGTGATCCATGAGATCAGAAAAGATGAGAAGGATTGGGTACCACCAAGCTGATGTGACAGGCTGGTAAAGCCGAATGACATTTTATAGCTCCGAGACTCTTTGCTGCAGTCTTCGCAGGAAGAGGCTGTGCTGACACTACTTGATGTGTCCTGCTCTGCCTGAGCCTTACCCTGTCCTCTGCTGACAGCCTGTCCTAGTCAGCCCGTTGAACATGTGTCCGACCTTTCTGGAGGAGGCACGAAGGCAGATGGACATGATGTTTGCCAAGGATGCTGCAATGCAGCTTTTGTCTCCCTCATCCACGTGCCTTAAACAGATCGGGGTGGTGGGGTGGGGTAGCACCTAATTAGAGCTGCAGGCTGCAATGTTTCTTGTGTTGGGAGGACACTACAATTTCATGCCATGTTTTCTAGTCTTATGAAACCTTGGGAAAGATGGAAGTGAAGAAACACAGATAAGCTTGTTAAAATGGCATAGAAAGTCCTTGGCAGAAAGGGGGAAGAAAGGACTCAATCTGTAGCCTCACATCCTTCACACTCTGCCATGAGGCATTTTAGAGCCATGCTAGATCCTGTCAAATCACAGGCATACCTGCTTAGACATATTAGCCTGGATCTATTTTCAGCATTTACAATGCAGTTGCACCTTGGGCACAGCCTGGATCAGCACCCCATTGTGCTGGACGTTGCACAAGAACCACCGAGCCGAGACTCCAGCTGATGGACCGGAATGGCAGGGCTATGGGTGAACACAGCGTGGGATGGATTGCTTGGGTTTCACCTCCCAGCCAAACTTTGCTTCATTTTGAGTCATTTCATTCCCTCATGCTGCTATCTTTATTCGTTGGAGAGGCACATCTTGTGCTATTTTCCCTGTTCTGTTTTAGTCCTAATGCTGCCAGTGGGACGGATTAATGGCACACTATTTCCTAGTCTAGTAATCTTTGTCACAAAAGTGAGTGAAAGCATACAGTGAAAATGAAGATCTATCAGCAGTGCCATCTGACTGATGGCTCACTCTGGTAGCTAATGCTGAGATGAGGACAGAAGGTGAAAAAAAAAAAAAAAGACCCCTTTCTTATTTTAATACCAAGAACAGTACACAGCACCTGTATCCATCTTTTTGACAAAGACTGTAATGAAAATGGCAGCATGCTGGAATGTCATTGTACCTCCTTGATGGGCTGTAATTTCACACCCCTCCGTGGGCACCACAGAGAGCCAGCACTCTGTCTGCAGGTACTCGGGTTAAAAATGCCTGTCACTCACTCTCTGTATTGCATCTCAGCATCACCTGGATGGTATTTCAAGCCCCTCATGCCACACAAGCTACCACACATCCTATTTTCTACTAGTTAATTGGGCAGGGACACAAAGTGGAGCATGTACCAGCTTTTCTCAGTCAGTAACTGGTCATATTTGATGCACATATATTTTATACCCAACACCAGCTAGAAAACAATGTATTGAAATTAAATTCATTGCACACATCTTCAGCCTTTGCACCGCAGGCATGCTCTTCACTGACCTTTCCCTCTTCTACCTTTTAGGCACACAAGCCTCCCTGAACCTTCACAAGAGCAAACAGAAGAATGTACTTGTTTTCCATATCCCTTGACAAAACTCATCTTACTATTTCCTTTCCTGAAGCTGAAGGCACAGCTGGATACTACATGGTTAAGATGATGTTACGACCTAGGAAAACCTGGTTGAGACTTTAGCTCTGCTGGTTCAACTCTTTGTGAATCTTGAAGACCTTGCTTGTGTCCAGATCCATCCTGAGAGCAGGAACAGCCTTCATCTGAAGGAAGAGCTGTGTAGCTAATGTGATACAGGAACAAACAAGGCGGTGTGATGCTGGGGTGAAGACTAAACTGTTCATCTGCTCCCCTCCCTTCAGTAAACCAGCTTTGCTCATCAGTGGGAGCCCTTCCCTTACCGGCTTTCAGGCCAAGGCTTGGGAGCTGAGCACTTTTCCTTTCTACCAGTATGTGGTGAAGCACCTTATTCCCTTTCTTTCCAGGGGAATATCATGATTAGTCCTTGGAGGTAGGTCTTGCCAAGGGGTTGGATACAGGCAGGAGGAGAAGAGGAGGTAGGTAGTCCAGGGATTGTTCTCCTGACTTCTGAATTCAGGAGCATGAGCAAGGACAACTTCTCCTCCAGCCTTGGCAAAAGCAGTACAAGCCCATCAAGAGTCTGGCACTGATGGACAGTGACAGTTACACAGGATTCACTCTTTTCAATAGCATGGGGAACTTGGCATCAATTCAGGTCCCTTTGTAAGGGATCTGTCCTAACTTTTCAAAAACCCTGGGTTTACTAGACCTCACTTGATTGTTTCCTGCTTTGAGCAATTTACATAGTTATTAGGCCCAACTCTCATTCTCTTCTCTAAAACATGTGGAGGACAGGGTTGAATGAGAGGGGACATTTGATTGCTTAGTATTTAGTCTGCCGGTTACTATCAGTAGGGAGCAGCTACACAGCCTGGCAGCACTTTGCAGAGAGCCTGAACTGCTCCAAAATGAAAAAGACCCAGATTCACACTTCTCCTGACTCCTCATCCTCACAGGCCAGAAAAGAAGAAAGGGAAAGAAAGAAAGAAAGACAGACAGAAAGAAAAGAGACTGTAATTTGTTTGCAGAATATTTCTATCTGTGTATATTTTGCAGAAGGTTAATTGGAAAGGGTGTTTCTATGCCAACAATGTCTGAGAACAGACGGCTGAACTTGGAGAATCATCCACACCCAAGCAGGCGTTTGGATGCACAGATGATGTGGCCCAGTGGCTAGCACACAGAGCAGGCTGGCAGGAGATGGGACTTCAGGACCACAAATCTATGAGGCTGGAGGAGTTATTTGACTTGTCTCCTGCCCTAACTCAGCCTGGCAGATCCAATGAGAGGGTGGCCCAACAGCTTCTCTGGTGGGCTTCAGTCCTTGGTTTTTGGCCTTTCTCCTTACAAGCTGTAGCAGAATTTGGCAGCACTGGGCTGAGCTGGGCACCTGCAGAGAGAATGACAGGTCCTTCCCATTCTAACCAGACCTGGTAAGATGAGAGCAGGAGAAGCTGCAGAGCAGTTCAATAACCAGGTCAGGAGCTGCTGGAATGGCTGCTCCCCCTATCCAGCAAGAGGAAGGCACTTGGAGATGGAAGCTGTCGTTGAGACATCTCATGCAGCTCTCAGGGACTGATGTGATATTTGCTTTAGACAGCAGAGCTCTGGGTTTGACTGCAGGCTTTAGAAGAGAATGCCACATAAAGATACCAAATCATTAACATTTGATTAACCTGTGAGGTATTCAGATCATAGTGATCTGCTCCAACCCTCTCCCCTTAAAAACATCCTATTTGAAGTCTGGGGATGAAGACAAACAGCCTTTTAAAGGGAAATTATTTTAACAAGTGCATATCAAATCTCTGGTTTAAGTTAAAAAACCCCACAAACTACTGTGAAAACTTGGCTTGAAACTACTCAAAGATAACAGAGTATATTGTGGTTCTCAGTGACTCATTTTTCACGCAAGGACCATAATTTAAGCTGGCTTTCAAGTCTATCTTGGGAGGAAGATCCTGCTCCACACACTTTTGCATTCTGAGGCATTTGAAGTGCAGATGGGGATGGAGGCGGCTCAGGCATGCCTCTGGATGAGGAGCTACAAATGGGCTCTAAATGGAAGTATAAATAATTTCTGCTGGCTTTCTGCAGTGAGTTGCGTAATTGTAGAGGTAGATGGTCTATAAGACACTCAGATCCTGGCTGAGTTCAGCACACAGGATTTTTGTGCAGGTCTTCAAAGTAAGAAAAGTGTCCTATATGACCAGTTGAGGTCTTGCAGCTGGACTGACCAACATCTCTTGGGTCAGCTCCGAACTGTAAGGGGTATATTAGTGGGAAAAAAGATGACCTTACTCATTGTGAATTCAGGTGGTGTAAACAGCTTTGAAACATGCATCCAGTACCTGAAGGGGCTACAGGAAAGCTAGAGACGGACTTTTTACAAGGGCATGGAGTGATAGGACAAGGGGGAATGGTTTTAAACTGAAATAAGGTAGATTTAGATTGGATATTAGGAAGAAATTCTTTCCTGTGGTGAGACACTGGCACAGGTTGCCAAGAGGAGTTGTGGATGTCTCTCCCTGGAAGTGTTTAAGGCCAGGCTGGATGGGGCTTGGAGCAACCTGATCTAATGGAAGGTGTTCCTGCCCATGGCAGAGGGGTTGGAAACAACAGAAACATAGAAACAATAAGATGTCGTGGTGATAACACCCCGGACACTTTCTTCTCATTGTAAACCACAGGAATATTTCCCCTGAATAAAGAGGGTAGGATGAGGCCATCACAAACCTGCAGCCAGCCCCTACCTTACTTCCATACGCCTCTGTATGAGGAGTAGGCTGCTTTTGAAGTTCCACAACACCGTGCCTTTGCTCAAAGCCATTTCTGTCTTAGCTCCCATTTGCAGGCATTACATTAATTTTTTATTTTCCCCAAGTTAATATCAAAAGAACTGATGTCACTTCAATAAGTTATTTCTTTAAACCAGCTTTGGACATAATTACTGAGAGACAGAAGAACCAGAAATCTGTACCTGATTTAATGGCTGGGCCAGCCTCCATCTGGGGCGATGCAGCACTTTGCTGCCTGCCATGGTCAGGAATGAAAGCCACCAAACAACTCTGTTCCTTCCTTTGATCTGTAGCAGCTGCTGAGATACCTGCCCAGGAGCAGGGTCAACACACTCCATAGCTTTAACGCTTGCCAGCGGAGAGGTAATCAGTGTCCTCAGTGTTCATCACAAAAATACCTTTCCAACACTCGTGTTGTGTGACCACGGATCTGTTCTTAATCAACACATGGGTCCTGTCTGCCCTGAAAAGTTTTGCCAAGGTAACTCTAAAATGATGGTTTAGTTTATTCAAAGAAATTACATAAGCTACACCAGCAAAAACACACTGACTATAGTTACAGTCACAAATTACCTCCAGAACTGAGTAATTGATAAAAGTTTTGCCAGCACAGCAATGCTTCTACAGGAGACCATTTTTTCCTGACATTTCTACGCCAGCAGAAGTCATATGAATGCAGCTATGCCAGCATAAAATTTCTTTTGCCAGCAAAGAAGCATTGGCAAAAAAGTTTAAACTCTTAACTCTTCCTGCATTCTCAGGAGGAGTTTCTAGTATAGACTCAGCTGTACTTTGAGCACTGGGGACAGAGTAATCCGCCACATTTGAAATCACTTCTCTCAGCCAGGTAGGCGAGGCACCTCCAAGAACTTTATTCTGTGCAAGCCTGAGCTATTTACAGTGCCCTGACATCGTGTAATTTTCTTGTTTGCTTATATAGCTAGAGCCCCTCTACCAGAGCTCTGCACGAAAGCAAATGTTCCAAACAAATAAATTAGGAGATGAGTAACTTCATTTGTGCATGAGGAAACAACTTGTCAGAGAGCTGTGAAGCAGCTAATGCCACCAGACTCCTCCGGAGCCTCACCAGGCTCGTTCCTTGCAGCAGGACAATGTTCAGGAGCTGCAGCAGCTACAGCTGATCCTGCTACAGCAGCGAGAAATATGAGAGTCAACCTGCCCTATTGCCATAGCATGAATCTGAAGCAAGTGCCATTTCCAAAAAATACCTAAACTATAGGAACACACTGCCCAAGGTGACTGATTCTTCATCACTGTTTAACTGAGGCTGCGAGCTCTGCCAGGCAGGTCCTGCTTGCCTCCATCAGCTCTAGAGCAGCCACCCAGGGAGGGAGGGAGGCAGCAGCACTCTTGTCCTGCTTGAAATTCCTCAGGAACACACTTGGATGCAGTGTTTGTACCTGGCCATGCTATCTGGATTGTAATGTTTGTGTTTCTTCTATCCTCTAGATGCTGGGCAATAAAATTAGCATTCACATTCAGATTTATAACCCAGTAAAGGCAAGCTCCCTCTAATAAAAACAAGCTCATTTATGAGATCAGATTTCAGGCATGACTTGCAAGAAGGAAAATAACATCCTGTGTAATTCTAATGGCTCACACCTCAGTGGGCAGACACAGCAAATATTTTCCTGCAGCTCTGCTCCTGCTCTCAGCCCCCCCCCCATCTGTGCATTGTCTGGGGGTCATTCGCGGAGTCCCCCGGTGCCACTCTGAGCTGCAGGCTTGGCCCCAGCCCTGTGCACTGATCTCAGTCCCGTGGTCTCTGCATACACACAGGGGAACAACTATGGACCCTCCCTTTGCTTCCCATCACACATCAATAAACACTCCAGGCCTGGCTTTCTGGCTGAGATGCCAAACGACAGCCACAGAGGCTGGGCAAGGAGAAAGGCCCATCAGGGACATGGGTTGGCAGTGGATTTTGCAGCGTGCTGGGTTAACCGTTGGACTTGATGATCTCAAAGGTCTTTTCCAACCCAAACGATTCTATGATTCTAAGAGTTGCTGTTAGTACCCTCATGGTCATTTAATCTTAGCAGGTGGCACTCCTGTGACTGCGTGTGATGCACATTTTCTGTGGTATGCTCTGCCTGGGTACGTCTCCATGCAATGAGACCTCTTCTGGTCTCCTGAGGGTAAATGCAGTGGAAAGATCAAGCCTTCACCCACCCACAAAGCAAAACGATGCAAGAAGACACGACTTTAAGCCCTGCTGTTGCACGTGTCCTCTCTAGAGGCACTTGGATCATCTCCACCTGTTACTGCAGCATTTCTCGTGCTCCCTCTGGCTCCCGTCTAGCAGATCCCCATGAAAGACTTCACCGCTTCCATGTGTCTCACAGTTTTCATTGCAGCCCTTCTGCTCTCACAAGCCCCTCCTAACCCTCAGCCACCCATCCCGAAGCAGGAGACCCAGGAAGCAGGTGGGAAGGAAGCACCTAAGATTGGTTTTGGTTCAGCCAAGTGGGGGGAACAAGGGGACATCTCAGAGCATTCACTGGCATAGGATGCAAAGGGTCATGAATCACAGGGCAGGAAGGCACAAGCAACCAGAAGACTAAAAGCCACCATTTCTTTCTCTGTATTTACTATACCAATAAAATATCTTCTTAGCAGCTGGCTGCAATGTAAAATCTCTTTAAGGGCTAACGGCTGTGCAGGGGACCATTAAAAAACCAGTTCCATCATTAAGGCTTTTGGCTGGGAGACTGCCTGTGCTGTTATCCTGCAGGGACGGCTGCTCTGCGAGGCTGCACGGAGCTGCTCAGAGACTGCTTTGCTCTGGGCTTCACCACTGTGCAGCAAACGGGCTCCCTGGCCCACACACTGGGTAATTTCTGGATTTCAGGGGGAATTTTCTGTCTCCAAATCAATGCTACTCACTACAAAACAGCTAGAACAGTTCGCTTTCCTGCTAGCCTCACCTTGCCCTCCAGCCAAAGGCTGCTTTGCTGGCCATGGAGCTGGTGGTCTGCCACTAAATACAACCCCACTGCAGACTGGGAGAAAGCTCAGGGCACACAGATGGGTCTGAGCACAGCTCCAAGCCCAAAGCTCTTCTTGTGCTGCAGCTCAGGGCCAGCACAGCCCACAGCAGCACATTTCTGTGCAGTGCTCGTGATACGCCATCCGCGTGTCCAGCAAACCCCTCCTTGGGCAGCCTTTTTCTCTGACAGCTTCTGGCCCCTGGATATATTTTCAGGGCCTTTGCAAAGTAACACTTTCATGGGTAGGTTAAAAAAAGTAAAAATCAGCTATCACCTGAAAAACAGTTAATTAGTTGCAGAATCAACTCTTTCTGAAGTAGTAATATAATCTTTCGCCTCTCCCTTTGTTCCTGGGGCATCTGCCTTCAATCTAACATCTTGCAGGCTTTCCAAACAGTGCCTGGCTCCGTGATGCTGAGTTCCCAGGATGCTGCACTCAGAGGATGCTCTTCCAAGCTGACAGAAACGGAGGCCCTTGTCCAACTCACCACATCCTGGGGTAAAATGTGACTTCTTAGTGCTGTATGTGTCGGATGCTGTGAAGGGGTAAGGGCAGGGCATGCCAAGGAGCAGGACAAGTGATCAGAGCAGAGAGCCAAGCAGTCAGGCTGCCTTGCTCGGTGGCCTTGGTCTGATTTGACCCATGTAGGAGAGTATCAGGACAACAACAAAGAAACTAAAGCACAGTGCTGGGATGAGAGCCTGGGGCATTGCACTGATCAAACAGCAACTGCCTGTCTTTTCTTTCCAGCACAGCATCCTCCCTCAGCTGCTACCCTGAGCAAAGAGTTCTGGGATCACACCATTGCACACTGGGACATGCAGCACCATGGTACAGACCTCACCCAAGCCCCGGGGTATGAGCAGTGGGACCGATACAACCTCTGCCCAGCACCCCTCCACCCTGGTAACCCTCAGCTCTCCCACCTTTTAACCTCCAGCTGGGGTAGCTGTGATGTACTCCGTAATCCTTAGCTGGTGCCCAAGCCAGATGAAGCAGATAATTGCTGGCCTCCTGCTCTGGTCGCTGCTGCTGCAGTGATCCGGGTCACTCTGCTCTGCTTAAGACTTAAATTCCTTAACACCTCTGAGGTGTCCTCACTGCTCTTTAGCTTGGCTGATGCTGGCCAGTGGGTTCAGCAGGTACTGGGGAGGGGCAGACAGACAGTGCGGTTCCCTCAATCTTCATTTCTACCTTCTTTACCCACTGCAGATGAGGCTCCCACCATAAGGTTATGGACGCTCTGGCGTCGTGGGCTGATGGTCTTTGCAATACCATGGGCTGCACTACTAACAGATTGTTATTTTTCAGGCTGTGGTGCAGATGGTGAGCCCAGCACCCCATGACTGCAACCTCTCCCAGCAGCTGGAGCTGAACCCCATAAATCGGGCTGCATCTATCACAGAGCTGTGGGTTCAGATTTATGCTTTGCAATCTGCTTTCAAGCAGAGAATTTGGCATGAGGAGCATCCTCTTGCAGGATTCTGGCTGGCAGCTTCCTGGCAGGATTTAATCAGTTATATTCATGAAATCTGACCCAACCTGCATCTGCTGACCTTGGACCCAAGACCTACAAGACGTCTAATGAACGCAGGTTTGCAGATCCATCCCTGTCTTTATCTAAGAACCGGTATATCATCCATCCAGTGCATCTTGATGATCTTCATGTAATCAACATACAGATTCCTGTTTGCATCCCTCAGATATTTGTAGAGCAAGAACATGGTGTGTCAAAAAAGAAAAAAAGATCATCCGTGGAAGAGGCAAATGAAGAATAGCTGCATCTTTGCACAAAATCTCTCCTCCACTTCTTGTCTGGCCATGTATACGGCATAGTTTATATCTCCCTACTCCTCCATAGCTGTAATGGAGAAGACAAAAGCCTGGCTTGCTCATTATAAACCAACAAGCCCTGGCTGCTTCCTCTGATGCCGGAGTGGCCTCACTCTTCCAAGGCCAAATAGTCTTAGTGACCACCTCAAAAGAAGGAACTGTAATGATGAGCTCAGCCCCGGGGAGAAGACCCAGAGAGAGCAAGTGATTCGAAATGGAGCTCTTTGTGAAAAAAACACATCTCCTTCTGAGCTGGCAAAGGTGACAAGAAAAAATACCCGTTAGGAGGAAAAGTAAAGAAAGCAGTGCCTTTGAAGCCTTTTAAAATGGGAGTGTGAAGTGAGCCACCCAAAGAGTTTTCACTGAATTTTAATTAGATGAGGAGTTTGATGGGCTCATATTATTCTGTTATTGAGATATCCAAGATAAATAAAATGAGCCAGCAAAGGATGGCTGGTCATGTAAAGGACCTGCTCCAAATGAAAGTTACTTTGCTGATGTACATAATGAGTAGCAATCAGCACGTGGTGCACTCCAGGGCTCTGCAGGGTTATTTGGAGGAGGACAGTTTCCACCCTAACCTAGGGGATTCTCCCTTCCTTTCCAAAACTCATCACATCTTCACTACAGAGCCCTACTTGGTGCAGCCACAAATGAATCCTGGCTGAATGTCCCACCTTGGCTATCAGGCGTTCAGGCTTGTTCCTGATACGACTGAACTCAGTGGTAATTCCAGCATACATTGTCTCACGTTGACTGTGCTTTAAGTATTTACTGCAGGGAGAGTGGATGTCGTAATCATCTATTTTTACAGCCCACCAAAGTTTTCACCTTGATCATTAGAAGCCACAGTGCACAACAGATGGCTGATTGACGCCATATAATTTGGCTTTATCACAGCATTTCTTCTGACTTTCTTTTTTTGGGGGGTGTGTGTGCGTGAATCTTTCAGCACTTCAAATGTAAACTTCAGTATAAATCATGTAGTAATTTTATGACTGAAAACCCATAACCGCATCATCAGGAACTGAGCCTGGAATTAAATGTTTTGCTCTGAAGTTCTGACTTGATAAAATGTTCCTGCATTTCCGTGCTTGGTGAAACTCGTCATGTGAGTAGGCAGCTGTGAGATTTTCTGGGTCTGCTTTCCAAGCTTGCCTAATCACACAATTTTAATGCCAATAAATCACTGTCTCAACAAAGGGCCGTCTCTTCAGCAGAGACATGCAACTTTCACTCACAAAGGTATGGATTTATCATGTTTATTAATAGACATACTCTACAGCATTGTCTTGCTTTGTGTACTGCAAGGGGTGACTCAGCCCTGTGCCTGGGCATGCAAAAATTATTAATAAAACCTTATTCTGCCACATTTAGACAGATTATGGACAAACCATAAGGAGGGATTTGCATACGAGCAACCCCATCAGCTGTATGTGAGAGAGGATCGTAGTTCCTGCTAAATTAGATATGACATTTCCCCTTGGAAAAAAATATGTGAAATTGAGGTGGTCTATCAGAAAGTGTATGATACCCTCAACCATGGCAAACACTAGCTGCCAGTATTCACTGCAGTACTTCATTTTGTCAGGAACTGGGACATGCCAAGGTACTTCCAGAGGAAGATTTGCAGGGCTGCATGAGAGCTCTGCCTGCTGCAGGGGACACCTTGGGCTACACGATGGGTGAGAAGGCCATCCCTGGCAGGAGCTGTGCTCCGTCCAGCCCTGGTACATGCTGTGGAATTAAGCAAGCAGCGATTTGCTCACCAGTGTTGTTCTGAAAAGATGTGCAATTGCAGCCATGCATTACAGGCAGCAGATTACTCATTGGTATTAAACCACAATCCATCATGAGTATCCACCAACCTCCTAAGAGTTCAGGTCTTTCTAGGAGACTTGCTGCTACCCCACTCTTCTTCCCAGGGCATTGCTGCAAGAGCAGCAGTGGGGATGATCCATTGCACAGCAAAGAGTTTCCCTTTGAAGCTTCGTGGCAATAGGACCTCCTTGATCAACCCCCAGAATTTGCTGCCAGCGTGGGAACCCTGGGTGAAGGTGTCCAGATCAACTGATATTTCTGTATTCCAAGGCTCTGCTGCAAAAGGGAAACCAGCCAGCACGGCCAATGGTTCTCAGGTCCCCAAAACATCTCCACATCAGGGTGCTCTCAGTACCTGTTGCTTTGCAAGACTGGTAAGCACCACCAGCATAAGAAAACCTACAAAATACTAGTAAACAAGGCTTCCTGGGGGGCAGATAGACTCTCTTCCTTTTCCCTCCTACCCTCTCTCTGCATGCAGGCAGATTTAACAGTAAGCCAAGATTTACAGCTTTAATTATGAACTTTAGCCCAAGCAATCACTCTGGAAATACCCTTGTTGGGGAAATGGAGAGTGGAACCTGGGGCATGTGCAGCAAAGTTACAGCTGTGCCTCTGGTTAATTGTACTGATTCTGGTCCTTCATTAAGATGATTTCATGTGAAGGGATTTTATCTCCCCCCCACTGTTGGTGACAAGGAAAAGAAAACAGGAAAAAAGGAGTCTCAATCTGTCTTTTACTCTATTATCTAATAAACTAGAAGAAAATAGCCTCAGAAGCAAAGATTAGCCTCCCTCAAACTCACACACCTTAATTAAACATGCTGAGCTCTGGCTGGCAGCAAACTCAAAATGTTTTACACTGTTAAAAACTGTTCATTTGTTTTACTGTCCAGTCATCCTAATTTTTACACTCAAAGCTGATCAGAACTCCCAGCAAGAACCTGACCATGATGGTGGGCCTTGATGTAGAAAACCCTTTGCTTTTTTCAGAGAGAAGATTGCAAGTAAGCAGGTAGGGAGATCTGTGTAAAGAAAGCACTTGTGAACCATTTTGCAGAGAAGCAGTGTAGACCACTGCCACAGTGACCAGTGGTCTTTGTGTTGAAATATAATCAGTTTTGGATATGCATCTCCTATACACAGCACAGCTAATGCAGGTTCAGCAGTGCAGTGACAAACCAGAGCTGACTCCAGGCTGAAAGTGTAGCTACATAACGACATGGTCCCTTGTTCCTGAGCCTATAACTCAGCCACGTTCGGGGCCGTATTGAGAATGTGGTTCTGCAGAGGAGCCAAAGTGGGAACTCAAGCCACATCAAAGACCTTTGTGGCATTGCCCATGTAGGCTTTGTAATGAAATAAAAGCTTTCTGTATGAGACTGGCATGATTCCATAAAGGCATTGTGGGATCAGGAGCTCTGTATGAACTTACACAAATCAATGGCAAGACGCTGTAATTCCCCTTTGCAAAAGGTTTGAGATACCTTGAAAAGCCCAAGTACAGGGAAAGAGGAGCAGCTCAGAGGCACAAAATGCAGCTGCAGCATCCCACCTGCCCGAGGCAGAGTGTTGGAGGATGCCTTGCTGGCAGGAAACAAACAGGTAAAACAGCTGATCCTGACCTCGGGGCTGGCCACCCCGAAGTGCAGAGCATGGTTATGATCACTTTGTGAAACATGTTCATCAAATCCATTATTCATTAGACATTAGGGAAAGGGGACTCACAGTTCCCTGTGGAGTCGGGACTGGCTGACACCATCTCAGAATACATCACACGGGCACCGTCCCGCCGGGACATCACCGTGTGTCTGATCCCAGCACAGAAGCTGAAAGCAGCATTATGGCTGCAAAACGATGACATGCTGGGAGGTTTCATTGTGTCACATTTGACCTTCCCAACTTTCCTAATAGGTTGTTCTTGTCATCAGGGTCTAACAAAATGCATTACCTTGCTGGCATTTGCTGCTCAGCAGCAAGTACAAATCTTAGCTCCACTAGCTTCATTTGGAGGTCCAGCACTCTGATTTAAAAGTAACTTCAGAGCCTAAAAGGCTTAATTTTTTTCCTCCAAAAAGATTAAATTTTATATCTTTTTGTAAGAAGGCATTTGCAGCTGAGTAGTCCTTTCAAACTACATTTCTTTCTTGATAAGAAAGAAATTGAAGTGCATTAGAAAATGTTCAACTAAATCAGTATTCTTAAATATTGGTGTGCAGGAGACAGCAAAAGTGCCTTTTCTTCTCTATGCAGTCTAAGAAAGGTCCTCCAAGGACTTTTGAAGCCCTTGCGCTGCATCTATTCTGTTCTTGCACATCCCAAATGTCCTCTTCTTTCTTCTCTGAAGACTCACAATTTTATGTTTTCATTTTCAATTCCATACCATAGCTAGCTCCTGGCTGGTGTTTGTGGCTTGTCTCATCAAAGTTCAGTAGTCAGCCAGAGAGGTCATTTTTTCAATGATGCACTTTAAGTATTATATCACTTCTTGATGCCCCTTTTGATCACAGTTTAATTACACTGAAGATAGCTGTGAATAAGGTTACTAATCTTTAATTAATTTGTTACCTGAAGGTCACACAATGCTGTTTTTCTCTCAGCCTCTCCTAAACCCTGTTAGACGTAAGATCATACTCATGATTTCACTCTTTGGTGGTTACATTTCAGAAAAGAGCATATGAGCACCACTACTGTTGATTTTGATGGAGAATTATCTTCAGCCCAATTATACAGCCATGGTCTTTAATCCACTGGTCCTTGACCACATGCCAGCAGAGGCATGGCTGGGGGAATGTCTCTAAAGGCTCTGCAGATATTCACCTTCTTCATAGATAAATATACACATATACTTCCAATCTCAGCCCCTCTTTCAAAACTTGGCATGAAATTGCATACAAATGCTGTATATCCTTTACTAGGAAAATTATCTGGAAGCAATACTGTCTCAACTGGAGTTCACTAATGCACAGCCAAAAGCTGTCATTAAGTGATACATCATGCATTAAAGACAAAGTTATGGGCTCTAAAACAGATTTGGTGAAGGAAAATTTAACTTACACTAAATTACCTATGGAAATAACTCACCTAAACACTGACTTAATTCATTATGATCACTGCCATTATAATAAATATCAGATATATTCCTAATTGCTTGTCATTTATCTTCAGTTAACGACCTGTAGGAAGGTTATTAAATAGGTTTCATCCTTTGGTTACTGTAAATGGAAGTATTCACTGAGCTGGCTTGTGATCTCACTCTCCATCCTGAAGAACAGGTATTGCTGAGCCCTCCTGCAGCACGATGAAGGTGTGGACCAGCCAGTGGCTCATACTTATGTCAGCCAGTGCTGACATACTCTGCCTGAGGGTAGAAGCAGCTCTCTTTTCTGGTTGCTCTGGCCAGGAGCTACAAGGAGAGGCCGTGACTCTACTCCACCCTCCCAGTACTGCTGATGTTGATCCCTTCAGCATGGTTTACTTGTGAAGAGCAGACCAGCAACAAGCTTTATCTCTTATTAATTCATATAGCCCAAAACTATGTGGAAAACACAGGACAAACACATCCTACACATAATTAATGGTTGGGTAGAAGTCTACTGCTGCTTCCAGAAACTGGAATTAGTGCTGACCCTGGCAGCAAACGATCCATACAGGATCAGAGCAGTGAATAATCAGCTTTTTTTCCTGGTTACAGGCTGGGCAAAATAATAATAAATACATAGAAGGTGACAGCAGCTCATCCATTTCCCTTGTGAGCATTAGGTTTGACACACAAGTCACTAATCTGGTGCTCCTTAGCTCCTTGCTTGTAGTGGGAGCAGCTGTATTGCCAAATCCTAAGAGAAATGTGAGCTTATTTCATGGCCAGGTTTTGGGAATCATAGTCCAAGAAGATACTTGGCTGAGTGTTGTGCAAAACAGCTCCTCTTCCAGGGATGTGTCTTTAATCTTAATTGTAAATTTTCTTGCTTTTCTGAAGTCTCATCAAAGCAGTAGATGGCCCAGCAGGCTGAAAGGCCTTTTGTTGCTATTAATTCCTTCCCAGATGTGTTGGTTCTCCTGGGATTTCCGTTCAATGATAGCAGTTCACATCAGCTCTGGTACTCTTAATCCAACTCTTCCTGTCTCTAACCACAGTCAACGCTTGCAGTGCAGAGAAAGCAGCTGCCTGTCCTGGCAATTAATGGCTTCTCCTTGGCTGTTGTTTTCCTCTCTGGATTAATTTTAGAAACCGGATTCAGTGCCAGTTTCACAGATGATCCTTTCATTTTGTAAAGGTGTTTGGCTTTGTTCACCAATAACTTAATTAGAGGAATTCTCCAAATTACCTCTCTGCTTACACAGCCCTCGCACTTTTTCTTTCCCTTGTTTTCTCTTTCTGTCAGACAGGTACATCAGAGCTCAAAGGACCTGGGGTGATGAAATGTGGGAACACTGATGAGTCCGTGGGAGGAACAAGGGCTGCAACGCCTGAGAAACAGTTTGCTGAGAGCCTCTTCCAATCGCAGCCACATTAAAAATGTCCACCCTTGATGAAAAATGGAGGTGTTTGGGATGTCAGGAGCTTAAGGGAAGAGAGGGGACAGACATTTCATGGGCAGTATAAAGCTGGGAGAATTGACAGTATGCCAGGTGGTTGTGCTGACCTTCAGAGGCACCTTGGCAGGCTAAAGAAATGGACCAACAAATGCAAAGTCCCATTCCTGGGGAGGAATAACCCCAGGCACCAGGATAGGCTGGGTGCTGACTGGCTGGAAAGCAGCTCTCCAGGTCCTCTTGGACACCAAGAGGAACAAGAGCCAGCAGTGTGCCCCTTGGGGCAAAAAGGCCAGTAGTCTCCCAGACTGCTTTAGGCAGAGCATTGCCAGCAGGTCAAGGGATGCAATCCTTCCTCTCTGTTCACACTGGTGAGACACATCTGGAGGTCTGTGTCCAGTGCTGGGATCCCCAGTACAAGAGCAACGGACATGCTGGAGTGAGTGCAACAAAGAGCCATGAAATGATGAAGGGACTGGAGCATCTGATATATGGTGAGAGGCGGAGAGAGCTGGGACTACTCAGCCTGGAGAAGAGGAGTGTATAACTGCTGACAGAGGAAGTAAAGACACAATCGCACTCCTCTCGGGGGTCCCTAGTGAAAGAACAAGAGGTAATGGGCACAAACTGAAATACAGGAAATCCCACTAAAATGTAAGAAACAACTTTCTTACTGCAAGGGTGTCCGGGATCCAGGCGAAGCTAGGCAATGTAATCCCAAGCTGGCAGCAAGCTGCCCCAGAGCACTGGGTGCGCAGAGCCGGCCTCCTTTCCCAGCACTCGATGTTCTTGCTGGTATCATAGGTTGAGTAGTTTCTCAACTTCCAACTCACGGAGCACATCCTGCTCCTTTCCCCAGTGCTCAGGCACTGAAGGTCCCCCAGTGCCTCCAGCCCTGCCTTTTAAGGTCCACCCTCCTTGTTAGGCAATTAGCTTTATTATTACCAAACAATTAACACCTGCATGTGATGACCAGGACGGCTGCCCTGTCAATCAACAATCAGGTAGCCCTCTGGTCAACCTCTACACAAGGGTGGTTGAACATTGAAACAGGTTGCCCAGAGAGGCTGTGGTGTCTCCATCCTTGCAGATGCTCAAGGTCCAACGGGACATGATCCTGGGCAAACTGCTGCAGGTGACCATGCTTTGAGAAGAGACAAGGCAACCTCCAGAGCTGCCTCTCAGCCACTCTGATTCTGTGATTTTTGCTATGACGAAGGCAAGACTTTTACTACTTTCAGCAGGGTGAATTTTATCTGCAAATGTTTCTGACGTTATCTGAATTTCTACCAGAAACTGGTGCTCTCTCTTTCTTTTTAGGAGCAATAAGCAAATGTCCTGATTCCCTGAACGAAAGCTTTTACCTCCTATCAGCAGGCATAGGAGAAAAGAAACAGCAAAGACTGAAAGCAGCTTATTGTTTATTAATGTTAGACTGAGTTTATATCCTTTCTGGAAGTCTGCAGTCTTGTGTATGCTGACTATTCTCCTGGATATCCTTCCTATGGTTGTAAATGTCTCTTTTTTTAAACTCTTCAATAAATTCTTGGCCTCAACAAGAATTCCTGGGGACAAGAAGTCCCTGAAAATGTGTTATATTAATACAAAATATATTCCTTACAAAAAGTCTGACTCCAGGTGTGATGGATTGTGCAAAGATTTGCTTGGATTTTTCTAAAACTGTGACCCAAGGCCTTGGGATGGAGGAGTGTTGAGATTTGACCACCACAGTTACCTGCCCCTTGACAGAAGAGTGTGATCCAGGGAGACTGACAGTAACAGTCTTTCATTCCAACATTGCTGTTGTTCTGGTTTTATTTAAATTGGAAAGGCAAGAGGGCTTGGGAAGCTGCCAATGTTAATGCTATAGCACTGACAAGGTAAAATGTGCCTCGAAAAGATATACAGCTCTCCTCTCACACCTGCATTTGCTTTAAAGTTGGAGCTAAACCTCTCCACAAGGCAGGTAGGGGAAGCATGGATTGCATTGATTCCTGGCCCTAGGAGGTTGGGAAGAGATTTGGGATCTAACACCAGGCTTAGCCCTGCTGTGGGAGGAGATGGCAAAGGGACTGACTGCTTTGCATGGCTGAATTGCCCTCAGCACTGCAATCTGCAACAGTTTGCTAAAACATAGCTAATGTTCAGCTTGGTGAGAAATGGCAGCCAGTAATGAAGTAGAGCATTCAGTCAATTGTAATAAATGAAAATATGTGTTTCTTCACCAGAAAAACAGCAAAAAAGAGTCATGGCTAGGAGATCAGGCTCTTCTAGTCTTCTTAGAAAACAACACCAACAAAAAACCCAAAAAGGAGTTTTAAGGAGTCAAATGCCCACCCAGAAGTTTATTAGTGTGACAGAGCAGGTCCTTCCCTGACTTGGCTCTGCCATCTCATGTTTAAACCTTAAGCCTATTCTCTATCAGGCATGCACTATAAAAGAGATTTTAGTTCTCTGCCCACATAACACTTTCTTCCCTCTTGTTTGAGCCTCCTGCTCTTGGCAAGAGCGGAGTCTCCTACAGAAACAGATGTTTCCCTCTTGCCTATCAAGGACACACCGTTCTTGGGCTGACGCTTTCTGTTCGCCTCTAATTCCAAGCCCCATGAGTAACTCCCTGCTCCTGGCCAGAGTTCCCTTCTTTCCCTTTGGAACCCCTCACCCCTCCTGAGCCACCCTGGGAGAAGAGGCTGAAGTGAGCAGAAGTTTCCTAGAGTATGTCAAGGCTTTTGCTGTACATCTGCTCTCAAAAGCAAGTGGGGTGTCCTGGGATGTGTTACTCAGTGACTGATTTGGCTCCTTGTGAATGCTTTGGTCATTTACACTCTCCTTAATATTTCCACTAAAAAAGGGACCTGCTGGCACCCTTTAGCAGGGCCAAGGAAAGGTTCAGAAGAAATGTTGAGGTTTCTGATGGCAGGAACCTGCTCAGGGCCCCACCAGCAGCTTTCTTTGGGATTGGGGACCCTCAAGGTCAAGTCTGTGATCAGAAAACCTGAAATTTTATGCAAAAATTAAAACAGGTGACTCAGAAGCCACGTGAGCTCTTACTGAGCGCAACAGCAATTTGCAGGGTCTGTTAAGAACAGACCGAATGTCTAGGGATGCTGCTGGCTCTGCCTGGTTCCTGTGTATTTACTCATTAGCTCTTTGTGTGAGCTCTTTGTTGTGCTCTTCCCCGCGAGGGACTGCTATCTGTGTTTGGAAGGATGGTACACACCAGTTACTGCACTTGGCTTCCTCTGTTCTGTGCCTCATTAGTTGTAGCATTTGGCACGTTGATAAAATGTTATCTCACAGATAAGCCAAGCACACTGTGCTGTTGTCCTGACTTGTGCAGCTACATTGGCCTCTGCTTTCATGAGAAATAACAGAGTGGAAAGGGTACCTTCTGAGACACAATTAAATTATCCCCTTGGAGGTATTGCCTGGGTATTACCACCACAAGCAATGGAGTCTGAGAGGGGATCTGAAGACGAGCACCTGGCAGGTGTCCCCTTCCCTGCCAGGCACCATCAGCATGTGGCCATCTGATGCAGGAGCACACGTGCCACATGCTGGACTGACAGCTGAGCAATGGCAGGGAGAGCAGAGACCTGATTTAATAAGCAGGTGTGCCATGAGAGACTGGGAAATACAAGAGGACCAGCTGGGAGGAGTGATGCTGCAATGGGTTGGAAGAGACTGGGCATGGAATCTCCTCATGCCAGAGATATACTTTTTATTCTTGCTATTTGAGGGGGACTTGGTACTCTCTGGAGTCACCCAACCACTCTGCCTTTCTGCAATCCTCATCCACTGCCCACTCTGCACTTGAGAGGATGCCTGGGACAAGTTTAGGCTTGTCCAGCATCCAAGTGGTGGGAGCATCTGGCGTTTTGGTGAGCTGGGAGCACATCATGGGGTAGGCTGAGTCTCACCACTGAACTTTGAAACGATGTTCTTGGTACCTGTGTGTTTATGTGTGCCAATAAAGCAGCACAAACCCTTGCCTAGCAGCCCTTCGTGTGCTTTCTCTGCCATTCCTGCACTGGTTCCCCAGTGCAAACACAAAACATGTGGGATCTTCTCTGCAAGCCTCTCAGTGATACATGACTGTCAGCACTAATATAGCAGGAGAAGCAGTGCAACCATCTGCAGCACTGACAGGAACCAGGCTTGATCCATGAGAGCACTGTGTGTTTTCAGCAAGGATCAGAAAACCAGCTTACCAAGGAGTAAACCGAAAAAGCTCATAATTTAACACCTTTGTCTTTTCACCTCCTCTCCAGGATATGAATCTGGACCCTGTGATGTTCTGGCTTTTATTTTATTCAGCTCTCTAGAGGATGAAATGACTGAGATTCCCACTCTGCTGAGATAAATGTGGCCACTGCCAGCAAAAGACCCAACGTGCTCTAAGGCCTCTGAGTGATCTGTGTTTGGTGATCTCTGCAGATGGTTGAAGTGGCTCATCTCCTCTCTAGCAGAAGTGGTTTATGTTCTCCATAGGGGGAAAAACAGGAGAATAACTGCATAAATTACCAGTGGAAGCAATCTCTTGCCTGACAGTCTTCCCTGCCTGCTCTGCTCCTAAAGGACCAGTATATACTGACTCTAATCAGGCTTGTCTGCTCGTGTCGGGAATTTCAACAAGAGGAGGGAGAGGAGAGACTCTGCTTTCCAATTGGCACAAAATCTCTTGCAGCAGAGATTGATCCCAGGGGGCTCAGGCCCTTTACCCTCATCGATTGAGGAAGAAGTCGCTCCTAGGCATTACCTGGTTGCTTGGCCTTTGTTTTCAGGAGTAATAAGACTGCAACCACCTCCTGCTGAATGTCCAGCTCACATTTTAACAAGGCTGGTTTTCAGCTGGGGGGTGCTTGGTGCTGCCTGGATATCGTCCTGCTTTTCCTATTGCCCTGGCAGGGCTGAGTGTGACCATCTTCATATCACACAGCCCAGTGCAACAACAGCAAAGAGGCAAAAGGGAGGGGGAATGGTTTCACACTGAAAGAGGACAGATTTAGATTAGATATTAGGAAGAAATTCTTTCCTGTGAGGGTGGTGAGAGCCTGGCCCAGGGTGCCCAGAGAAGCTGTAGCTGCCCCTCCCTGGCAGTGTTCAAGGCCAGGTTGGATGGGGCTTGGAGCAACCTGGTGTGGTGAGAGGTGTCCCTGCCCATGGCAGGGGGGTGGAACAAGATTATCTTTAAGGTCCCTTTCTACTAAAACCATTCTATGAATCTATGAATCTATTTTCAATACAGGGAAACAGGATCATGTAAATGCCCTTTCCAGGTTTCCAGTCCTAATCCAGAGAAAAAACACTCTCATTTTTCACTGAAGGAATTGCAGGGGTTTGTAGATTCCTTTAAAGAGCTTGCAAGCCCTGCAGAGGCAGTGCCTGTGTTCTGTGTTTTAGCACCTGCAAAACCCGCTCAGATCAGCAACTTGCCAGAGCTACAGAATACATAAACCTGATATTTTTGCATCTGCTCAGTATGTGCTGTTAGTGGGAACCAGCTGAGTAAGTTTATGTCTTTTTTGCAGGAGAAAACAGATGATACAAAATCCCTTTCCTTGTATTTTTAAAAGGAGGCCAAGAGAAGCCACTTTTCCCTCCTGCATAAAACATTCAGTGGGGCTCAAGTTCATGATTTTCCACATTTTTGGTATAAATCTCTAGAAGCAATGATCACTGGAAAAACTGCAGCCCACCAACCCTGAGACACTCATTTGGGCTGACCTGCCCCATCTCTGCAGTTTCAACTGAGGTGGGATGGAAAAGCCCCTTTGGACTGGGTGTGCATGTAAAACTGCTTTCCTTGGTATCAACTGGTATTTCTCAGCCCTCTCACAAGCCATGAGGATTTGGGGGTTGTCTGGGGAGGTGGGATGACAGAGAAAAGAAGAAAACACCAGTACTGAGTTGTTAAATGTTGTCTGAACAGCTGGAGCATGGCTTAAGCTGGACATGAATCACCACTAGGCAATGGCACATCGGGTGAGGATGTTGTATTAAACCGTTTCCTTTTTCTACTTGGGCACCACCTGCTGGCACGTAATTAAATCAGCACCATCAGCCAGATATTAAACTCTGGAGTCCCTGAGAATATGCCAGTTTTTTTCCAGATTATTAAACAAGGTGGAGAAGAGAATTTTTTTAATCACCTTGCACACTCCCTGTACCATTGCTTAGTCACTCTAAACGTATATCCTTGTACATCCCTGGTGTTTTTAAGATTGCAGTGGAGAGCTCTTATGGAGAACATTTTTCTGGGCCAAACCAGGCACGTGCATGGCACAGGCACCCAGCCATGGTGTTCAGCCCGGCTGCTGGCGCTTCTCATCCTGCCTGCAGAGATCCCCTGGATCTGCTAAAACACAGCCAGGACAAACATGGGACTGGAAGGACATTCTTGGGAGCCAACACTACTTAACATGCTGTAACCCCAAATATAAAATGATGTGGCTGAGAAATACTGGCTCTGCTCACTGGGCATCCCAGAAGGGGCTGCGATAACAGCGTTTCTTGTTCACATCTGACACAGATTCAGCTTCTCTGCAATGTCCCATGCAGGAATAGGAGTAACCCCCGTGCTCAGCAGTGCGAGCTCTGTCACACCAGGCTGGCACTGTAGAGCTCATCTGCCTCCCTCAGCAATGGTTCACCTCCAGCCCTCAGTGATGGTTCACCTCCAGCCCTCCTCTGCCCTCCACAAAACAACCCCTGCAGCCAGGGCCAGTTTTGCACAGGTACAAGTGGCTTCCTACCAGCTTCTTTCAGCTGCAGAACATGTAGCATGAAGGCAGGAGGGAAAGGAGACAGGGAGGGAGGAAGGAAGGGCAAGGGAGAATGCACTTGGGGAGTGAAGCAGTAAATAATCACACTGTGGTTTCAGACCACCCAGTTATAAAGCACAGTAACCCACTGCGCTGAAGGGGACACAGCCTTGGCCCCCAGAAGAAGACAGGGAAGTATCCACAGGGAAGTATCCACAGTATCCTTGCAGAAAGGGAGGGATGAGCCTGCTGGCTGATGGCTCTTCCCATGAGTGTAACAAAAAAGGAAAGGGCAGCTAACGCAGCCCACAACCCCAGGCACCCAAACCCATCTGCTGGGGCATGTGCTGGTGGGGGGGTAAGACACAGCACACAGGACCCACTGCTCATTCCCAGATATTTCCTACTCAGCTTTTGGCTGAGAGCTTCCCAGCTGGTCCCAAACATGCTGTTCTGTTCCTCCACATTGAGGGAGAAAGGATACCCAGGATTTGGATTGGGAAGGCTGAGTGGAAATGAGAAGTGACATCCAAATTCCTCATTGCTTGCAAGATGTGTGTACACCACAGGAGGAAACAAGCCAAAAATGAATCAAATTAAAAGCTATGTTTGTGAAAAATTGTGCTGAGAGGGAAAAAGCCCCTATCTATCATTCTTGCTACAATCTGCTGTTGGAGGTTTGTGGCCTCACTGGACCCCTGGTGCTGTGTGAGAGCTGTCAGGTGGCTCCGTGAAGGAGCAGGGAAAGCCCTGTGAGACATATGGGAGCATTTATACAATACCTGCCTTTTGCTGGCTGCAGAATAACCTGACTTTTATAAACAGGAATGCTTTGGGGACCACTGGGCTTTCTGCAGGGCAGATCTCTGTCCATTTCCCTGGCTATGGCATCAGGGAAACACAGGATTAACTCCCTGAACCCAACATGCCTGTGAAGCTCCCCAGGACACAAGGGACAGCCTTCCACTGGCCAGGGCAAACTCAGGACCTGACCCCAGGGTAAAAGCCAGCCTGCCTGGTTCCCACGTCCTCTGCAAGGGATGCACCAACAGAGCACAGAAAATATCAATGCTTAGAGAAGGCTGTATGGCCAAGCACACACCTGCCACGTGCTAGCCCAATGGCATCAGAACCATCTGGGGGCCCCTAAGCCAAATGTAGCCCCTTCTCCAGGGAGCAGGAAGCACCAGAGTGAGTGGAAAAGCAGCTCTTGGGACTCAGGTCACTGGTGTCTCATGCTGCTGGGGTGGCCATGGACAGAAAGACCATCCTGGACCTGAATTTTCAACCCTGATGCTCTGGCTGACTTATGAGGGACACGGGGCTTTCAGCAGGGCTTATGGTGTTTTACTCATTAGCTCATCCATGAAGAGCTTGAACAAAAGCCCTGCTCTCAGATACCATCACTGTGCTTATCAGCTTCCCCACAAGAGAGAGAAAAATGGCAGTCAGCTCCCTAAACAGAGAAGTGCAACTTCAGGGATGGGTTATCCTGAGTGTGTTTCAAAAGGAGCATAGCCTGAGCAGAGAAGCTTTGCCTTCCCCACCCAACACAGCTCTCCAGAGCAGCAGCTGCTCAGTGAGACCCAGCTGCATGGGGGCTGCCCAGGGACAGGACCTGCTCCTCCAGAAAAGCTTCTCCTTGCACCAGGTGCTGGGAGTTGAAGTGTAGTGAGATATGATGAGAAAGGAGGGTGGCCAAGAGACAGTAGTCTAGAGTCATTTGTCTTTTTGGGTAGGGCTCATTACAGGACCACAAGTCTGGGTAGGAAACAGGCAGGTTAACATTATCCCAGGTTTAGAGATGGCAAATGGATGCACAGTGGCAGCATCCAACACACCAGGTGCTAGGCCAGGTTCACAGCTCATCCACGTTATCCCTTTCAGCAGCATCTTTCCCAGGAGCCTTCCAAGGCAGCAAGGAGCATGCTCCAAAGCCTCTAGAAAAGAAAAATGCTCAGTTTTGATAGAATTTCTTGCTTTGCCCATAATGACTAGCACAGACAGGAACTGAACATGCCTCCAAGGCAGCCCATGAGAAAAAAACAATAGTGAAAAGGATTTTAAATGTGGTTTGTGAGCAATAAGGCTTTCCCCACGTTGGCTCAGTCTGACAATCTTTCCTTGTACAAATTTCAAAGAGGGTTTTGCCCTAGTGAAGATACAGTGAAAGGCTTTTTTTTATATGTTTTATAAAGCCTATGCAATCAAAAAGCTCTTTGAAGCTCCAGGAGCCCTAGACATTGTCTAAAAACATCTGCTTCTATTTTTCTGCTGTATTTGTCCTCCATAGGAAATGAAAGCAATCAAACTCTTGTTAGGAAGGAGAGGCAGGATGGCCCTGTGCCAACAGCCTGGGTGCTGGGCTGGGACCTGGCTCTGCCAGGAGGGATCTGTGGCACCTGCACAAACCAGCACCACTGGATTTCCAAAAGCCAGACTCAGCTTCCCCTGGTGCGATGAATGGGGTTTGATCCAGTGTGCCCAAGGTGACCCATATGGCTGCAGCCACTTCCAGTTATTTGCTGTCCCCAGCTCTGAAGTCCAGGTCCCCAAAAGCCATCAGCCTCTTCTGCTCACCTGCCTTCCTGCAGGTCTGGATGGGGAAGTCTATCTGGACAGCTAATCCTGAAGGACACATTTGCCCTCTCCTTCCCAAAGCTCAGTCTCAGGGAGATTTTCCCTGATTCAGCCCATCTGTGATGGAAAGGAAGTTCAATGGATGACCACGCTGGCCTCAGAGAGGCCCAAGGAGCTGGCTGCACCATCCCTGTGCCTCTAGCAAGCGAGGAAGATGCTAGCCAGCTCACTGCCATCATGTAGATCAATTTGAGTTTACTGTCTTCAAGCAAGCTGGAGAGAACATCTGTGGGTTTGTCATTTAAAAGGATTTTAATTGGAGGAAGCTCATTTTTCAGTGCAAAAGCAGAAGCTCATCGAAATATTACAAACTGTGAGCATTACTTTCTGCTTCTTTCACAGCAGGTCTGAGCCATCTCATCTGGTGCATTATGAATAAATTATTTCAGATTTCCTATAAAAAAACCCAACAACTCAGGAGTACTAATGCAGCTACCTTGCTGCTTCTCCCAGGAGGTAATTCCTTAATAGGAACATCTCACTGCCTTCAAAGAAGAATAACATCACCAGGCCTGAAGGTCTTCCTCCCCAGCTGTTCTCTGCAAGCCCCACAACCACTGCTGGTAATTTCTAGCACCCTGGCTGCTTATATGTCACAGACACAAAAAACACAATAGGGTTGTTCCAAATGATGGTAAGAAAATAGTATTTACAAAGTTGGAACTGAGCGCACAGTGACAGCCAGGGTAACATATTCTGTGTCCCAGGACAGTCAAGAGATGATCTAGCCTCAACAGTGGCCAGAGCTTGCACCCACCCACCACCTGGGGGCGATGAGGTTCCTTCCATGCAAGTACCACCCAGCTAAAAGGCCAGAGCCTTGCAAAGTGAGCTGGGCTTAAACGTGCAAGGGGAAAGAGGACAGAGCTCCTCAGGCTGCTGTTTCTCCTCTCACACCTCTGTGCTGAGCAGAAGGTGAAGTGGAAGGAATGAGTACCCAGATCAAGAGGGAGAAGCAAAGAACATCCTCAAGAAGAAAAACACCTTTAAGCAGGGTATAATAGGGAATATTTTAAATAGAGGATAACAGGGAATATTTTAAGTAATTCTGGAAAACCTGGTCAGAGGCAGTGCTAGGGCAGGGGAGGGTGGATAACCTGCCTTCCTCACCACAGCCCCCACGTTCCCACAGAAATTGGCCAGGGCAAAGCTGGTGTTTCACACCCCAGCCAGCCTTTCACCATCACAGCACTGCTACCTCTGCACCACATGTGAATCCTGAGCTTAGAAACTCTTGGGAGGGAAGGGACCACTGCAGCTTCGCTCCTTCAGATCCTCAGCCCTTTACCTTCCCGACACCCAGCCCCAGCCCTCAGCGATTCTGATTTTTGCAATGGCAGCCTGATTTCTGCTCTCCAGCTCTTCTCAGACAACATCAAACAGCCTTTAATCACAGCTCCAACTGCTGCACCTGCTGGCTGCAGACTCCCTGTTTCTCCCAAGACACTTGCTCTAATCCTGCTGTGTTAGGCAGGGTGGGATTTAAAACCAGAACAGAGCTCTCTGTCCTTCCCCATCCCCACCCCGTGCTCTCAGCCCTATGCTGAGGTTTCCCTCCCACTGGAGGTGGGAGCTGGAGGCTCCTTTTCCTGGATCTCTGTCAACTGAGAGGTGGCGTTGACATGCAACACCTGCAGCATAAAAACTATTTGAGAAAATGAAATTGCAGGGAGTGGAAAGCTCAGTGTAAAATTTTGTACTCAGCTTGAGGCTGAAAATCAGTGTTCCCCATTCACTCACCTGATTTCTTTCCTCCCCATCAGTTCTGAGAGGGCCAAAGCATCACAGATCACATCTGTATGGAGACAGGAGGAGTGATGATTTGGCATTCAGAACGGATACAGTTTACTCACCAGGGAAGAAATTTGGGGGGAAGAGACTTGGCAATGAAACAGGAAGGTTAGAAGGCAAAGATTCAACTCCCCCAAACACACACGTAGAAACACAAGGGAAATAATTTTTAACAGCAAGGCCCAGCAAAAAAAACCCAGAATGATGACAAAGCAGATTGCAATGCAGCGTGAGCTGCATCTAGTGGCCAAGAAAAGCAGTGCTTTCATTTGGAGGAGCAGTTTCAGTTTGGTAGGAAAAGCAATGATTCAGTGCAGGAGTGGAACCAGCACTGCTGTCCTTGCTGCTCAAGTTTGGAGCCCAAACTGCAATCGTTCTGCCTTAGGAAAAACAGCAGCTCCCACTAAAATCACAAATCTCAGCATTTCAAACAGCACTCCTTTGGGAGGTGCCACAGGTGCCCTCGTGATGCAGGGCTGAAGCAGCCCTCATGGCCCACAGGCTACTGTGGCCACCTCTTTGGAGACAGCCACTGCCTGCACCTAACAAGGCAGAGTGGGCAGAGGATTTGGGGCAGAAAGGCAGCAAATGCAGAGCAGAGCAAGGCAGCTGCATGCATTAGCTGAGACATCCTGAAGGCCGACAGCACAGGCTGAGTGAGCCTCTGCAGCTTTGTATTCTGCTCAGGGCTCTGTAATCCCTGGCTGCACGTTATGAGGATCCTCAGAGCTTCCTCCTCTAAATCTTGACAGTATACTGACAGCTCAATTTGAAAGCCAAGGTGTTTCCTTGATGCAGGACTTTTTCTAAACAGGAGATGGAGTACATCAACCCCCGGCACAATTCATTACCCTCAGCTCAGAATGTACAGCATATCGGGGATAAAGCTGGGAACTTGTGATTTATACAGGCTAATCAAGGGGAAAGCTATTAACCAAGGGGCAGTGGATTATTAAATTAGATGACAGAAGAAACATAATGTCAGAACACCTAGTCCTGACTCTTGGAACATGTAATTGCTCTTCTTATCTACCTCAAGTCTTCCCTATGTAAGTTAAGGCAATCCCTCCAGCTCAGATACGATTTTAAACACATCGAAGACCTGATCCAGCTGCCATGTGAGAATTTAGTGTGGCAAAGTGCTTGAAACTCTGAATAATGTCACCAGAGGGCATTCTCAAGAGTACTCCATAACAATGAGCTCAAAAAATCAAGGTCTAGGCACTACCTCCTTCAAAACTTCCAGTAGATTGCCCTAGACTGACAGTAGGGTTACATTTGGGGAGCACAGGCTGAGGGATGTGCCACAGCACATTGCCTGAGCACAGGAGCAGTATCAGTGGTCACAAATATTTTTGGAGAATTTGCAAACCTCATTACAGTTCCTCCTCTCACCTCTATATTATCTGCTCTGCTAATGGTTGTCCAAGTAGCTGCACATCAAGTAAGTGCTTGTTGAAGTCCAAACCGATGGACTTCAGTACTCTTCTTGCCTAGACCAGGTGCTAACTTAGCAGAGATGGTGTAAGATAGAAATCCCTACAGCCAGCCCATCTTCACTTAAGGTGACCCTAGGCAGACAGCACTCTATAGCATTTCCTAAGATACATAACAAATTTGACCACAAAGCAAAACACCCTCCCACTTCCCTGCTCCATTCATCTTATGTTCCTATAGGGGCTTTCCCCTCAACCTGGAGCACATCACTCTTCTATCTCCACAACTTTTTCCTGGACACAACTCTTCCTCCACAAGCCTCTCCCACCTGCCTTTTTAAGGGATTGTCTCTCCCAGCCAAGCCAGTGATTGACTTTGATTTCTAGGATGATTGTAACCAGCTGAGGAAGGGAGGGATCAGTGACCCACCACAGATAAAGCTGAGCCCAGTTACCTGGGGAGGGTTTGCTAGCCTGAGATGCAATAATTTCTGCTCCAGACCAAAAGCTTTCTGAGCTGAGGCACTAGTGCTGTGGAATGCTGCTCTTGGAGCAACATAATGGAATAGCCTGGGAATAAGTTGGTGAAATTTCACTTTATTTTTGCTCTCTAAAATAGCAAAATTTTGTTTGTTGCAGTGATTAGCCTTTGGGATGAAGGAGCTGGGTGCTGCTCTGCTCACAGCATTGATATTTCTTCTTGCACAGTAAGTTTATCTTAAACCTTCTCTGAGGGTTTTGTTTTTGGTTTTTTGGTTATTTTTTTTATTGAAAGCCTGCCCATGTTCTAACAGGTTGCTAACAACCAGGCCTGCAGTTTAAGTTCTGTGTTGTACTTTGCTGTTCATACAAGACAACTTTGTTTCTCAATTTTCATGGATACCTAAACACCAAGATGAACACAAGCACTGTTCTTGTTCTAATGACTTTGGAGTTACCCTGAAATATGAACACTGGTCATTTCAGACTTCTTACAGGGCATTTAAGGCTCTGAAAAAAACCCTCTAGCGTGTTTCTATGTGCAGGGAAGTATTTTCCACTTTGTATAGCACATGCACACTTATCTTTGGGGTTCTGCTGGGTTCTTTGGGGTTCAATGGGGTTCTGCTGTTACAGATGGATTAGTGCTCGCTCTCTGCTTCGTATCAATTTTCTTAAATTATCAGCCTGAGATCTCCTGTTGGTTTTAAGCTCTGAAGTAATCTCCTAGCATGCCTAACCCGAGCAGCTGTGTGCTTTTGGGGCTTCTGGAGCTCCAGGAGTAGGGTGTCCTTTGGGTCTGTGTAACAAGGGCATTAACAGTGGAAGGAAGGAGAGAGAAAGGACAGGAAAAAGTCTGCTGATATCAACCCCAGACTGGTGGAAAGTGTCTGTGAATGGCCTCTCAGATCCCTCTGCTGGGTATCTGTGGCAAGGGAAAATGTTGGTGACAGGTCTGTCAAATAAGGCTTTCTCTTAAATCAATAAAACTACTTTACTCTAAAAGGGATTTCTTGGTGCTGCCATACAACTAGCATTTAGAGAGAGAAGAACCATCAGGTTTAGATGTCAGCAGTGTCAGTTCAATGATAGAGGGAAGGACTTGTCTGTGTGCTAGTCCTGAGACATTTCTCCCTCTTGTCACATTTCTGTCCATTGCTTCTACCCCTCTTTGCTTGGAAGTCTCTTCTGGAGGACCAGAGGGTTTTGCTGCCCTCTGACACTGGGGTCTTAGCTGACAATTGGCTTTCTCAGGCCTGCAATGAGATCTGGGGATCTGTCCCAATTTCCTGCATATATCCCAGCCCAGGCTCCAGCATAGGGAGCAGGCAGGTGATTTCTGCTGGGAATGATCTCCATCCTCTCCCTCCCTGCAGAGGAGCAGAGGGCTCTGCTCTCCAGTGACCTGCCCTTTTGCTCTACCCCTACATCTCCACGGCAGGAATGGTTTAGCTCCTACTCTAGGGGAGCAAAATTTGGTTTGGACCATATTACTAAGTAGTTTTAATCCTCAAATGGCTTTCTCAGCCTAAGAAGGATGATTAGGTGGCTGAGGATTACAGCTCCCATGTCTGAGCTGCAAGAGAAGTTTGAGATTTGTTCACAGTCACAGGAGAGTGGATTTCAATTATGCTGAAAATGAAAGGTAAGTGCTCCTCAAAGGGTTCATGAGCATTGATACCTTCAGCCTGAGGATGTCCAGGCCCCTTATAACATTGTGAAAGTATGTCAATAATCTGAAGAAATAAGATATCATTATGGTTTCAGTATCAGAAGCGATGTAATGGCTCTTCTTTGCTGTCAGCAGGTTAAAGGCTTTCTCTAAACTACAGTGTTTTCAGTGGAAGATGTATATAATGAGCCTGGCATGGTGCAGTCTGTCACAGCCCATTCAATATCTGCAATAAAGCAAAGCTGCCTCAACAGTCCCTAATACAATAGTTTTCTAGTTGAAAATGCTGTTACAGTGCATTGAAATTGTAAGTGGGGGAATGGGAGGATTTTAAGGCAACTTCTCTTAGAAAAGAATGAGAGTTTTTGTAGGTTGAAGGGGAACTTCTCATTGTGTTCTTTGTTTTGAAATTGTTTTGGAAAGTGTAATAGAAAGTGAATGGCAATTCAATAAAAGTCAAAAGCTAGAAAAGGCATTTAATTTTTTTTTAGTGTTTCAGTGGCATCAACTGTGTTTTCCAGACTACCCTGCAGCAATGTGGCCAGAACATTCACCTTCCCCTTCAGGCAGTCTGTAGAGCTTGAGGATCACTTGATACCCCTTTGAACTCAATTTTGCAGGGTGGGCACAGCAAGCAAAGACTGCCACTTAATTAGGTAAATATTGATGAAGTCATCTACTCCTTGCTGAAGCAGTCAGGGCATCCAAGCAGCAGGGATGGGGCTTCAAGAAGGGTCCTGGTTTGGGAGACCTGTCTTGGAGTAAAACTAACTCTTCTGGCATCTTGGAGTTGTTCTAAACATGCTCATCACCCCCACACCTGGAAGTGTGAGGTGTCCTGAAGCATAGCTGGTCCAGCAGAGCTGTCATGAGCTTCTCCAAGGAGAGATGAAGATGTTCCCTGTGAAGCACTGAGCTTTTACACTCGATCTGTGCCAGCTCTGTTGAATATCCCCAGGTGTGCTAATAAGAGCATTAATGTGTTATCAATTTTACTGGAACTTTGGAAGAAAAAATATGGAAATGGAACATCACTTAGGATTCCTGTGAGAGCAATTATTAAACCAGCTCAGTATTTTTTCCCCCCAAGATCACAAGCCTAGTTGACTTTTCTATTCTAATTCAAATGAGAAAGTAAGATGGCATTGTGTGGCCTTCAGTTTCTCTTCTATTTGTACATGTGTCTCAGGAGATGAATTATTTATGATAATGTAATTATAGAAGTGAACAAACAAGTGCATTGTACGTTTTTTCCCCAAAGCCGCTGCAGTCTGTCATCAGGACACTAGATGGTAGTCTCAGTCCAGAAACATTTAAATGGCTGTTTGACATTGCAGTGACAGTGAATCGTGGCTGTTTCACTGGGATTTGCTCCTTGCAACACCAGATTTGAGGTGAATCAGTTGTGATGTGGAAATGTTATTCAAAGATGAACTCTTTGCAGTTAGGCTCAGAAGCTGGTAACCAATCCCCAGGTGATTTCCAGAAAAGGAGATCTTGAGTCTGATAATTTTGCAGGTAACCATTACTGATCTACCTGAAAACCAATGAAATCTGTTTCTGATGGTGTAAGCACAAATTCTGATCAAATGAGAAGCCCAGTAACTAGGTATCCCAGTGACCAGAGTCAATGGGATGTGGCAAACATGTGGTGGGGTTTTTTCTCTTTAGTTTGGAGCAGATGTATGAGCAAGTGTCACCTGAAACCATGGAAGTGCCTTAGCTTATAGGTTATTATGTGAAGTTGTCCTATTTCACATTTGGAATGGGCAAACTGTGACCCATGAAGCCATGGTAATTTTTTCATATGTGATTATGTTGGTATCTTCTAGTCTGCATAAATCATGAAGTCCTCACTGACTTGCATTCTGTGTTAGGGCTCCAGTAGGCTTTTAGTTCAAGCCTGTTCTTTGAAGGAGGTGAGCAAGAAACTTTAATTTGTATCTTCCATAGCCAACCTGCAATGCTCTGCAAGACATTCCCTTTCACCTCCTTCTCTTCCCCTGAAAAGTCAGAATTTTTAAGGCTTAATTTACACTTACTGCAGCTATATTTATAAAACTAAAATCTACATATGCTATTAAGCTTTCAAGAACAGAAGAATTCAATAGCAGCAGTGAAGCAGAAGAGACTTAGCTGGCTTCATTCCCCATTGACTAATATTCAAGCTATTTCATATGGTTGGGGATGGAGCTTCTCCTAGCTTTCTCTAAGTCAAAGAAAGGATTCCCCTTGCCACCAGTGATGTTAAGGAAGACTCTCAGCCATGTTCCTGCTTGCTTTGTTTAGTTATGTTTCAGTGTGAGGTTAATAACAAAAGGCATGTGGGATGTGGTAATAACTGGTTTTAATTATTAGATATCATAGATTGACTGAGAAATGAATCCAATTCTCACTCTGCTGAGGGACTGAGAATGCAAGGAGGAATCAGGCATATGTTACTCTTAACGTGACCATTTTGGTTTCAACAAATTGTAAACTAGTATTGATTCCTATACATAAGCTATGAACAAAAAAGAATTACAAAACTTCTCAGCAGCCTAAAAAGTCAATATCGACCAAACTAGAATGGCATTTAGGAGAGTGATGCTTAGGTGATGAAAATAAATAGCAGTAAAATAGCTTCTCACTTGTAGCTTTTATCTAATATTGTATCAGGTCTGTAATCCTTTGCAAGTGTCATCTGGCACATCACTGGTGACTGCAGAAATGTGCAGAATTAATAAAGAAGGTGCCTGGATGTGGAATAGCTACCCACCTCCAATCTTCCTGAAAGCTTTCAGTTTGATGTATGATATTCTGACAAAAGTTGAAAATCTATTAGTTCACAAAGTGAGTCTTACTTGTGAGTTCCAGCAAAAGAAGCCCTTTGCTGGAGGCCCCAGTTTCATACCATTGGTTTGTCTTTATCCTACCATGCACCTTCAGCTGTAAAACCATGTGGTCATGCTATAGACTTCTAATAGGGGTGGGTATGGGGTTGCAAACATGTGGATTAGGATGAAATCTGCTTTAGTACTTTGCTAACTTTGAATACCTGAAGCAGAGGAGGGGAGTAACAGATAGTAGATGGGTGTGAACTGGTATGCTGCATATGAAGGAAACTCTACCAGGAAGGGGAGTAGAGCATCGATAGGGGTGAATGGGATGTTGTGAAGTAAGTGGGCATGTCAAAAAGCCAAAGTATGACAAATGCTCCCTAAAACATGAGAGATCTTTCATCTGGAGATCCATTCCTGTTCTGTTGTCCTGGCCCTAAAATGTTCCTGTCCCAGCATATGACAAGCATCAGTAGTTTTTAAGGGAAAGGGAAAGAGAAAGTCTCTCACTAACACAGGCCAGTCATCATTTTGCCTTTAGCAATCTTCCTTTCCTGTGTTTTTGTTTCTCCTCTGTTTTGGAGCAGGGGATGGTGTGGGTGGATGGGGGAGCCCAGAGGGATGGACACCAGAGCATAGCATGTGTGATCAGTCCATTCGAACACACAGGTACAAACACAACTTCCCACTATTATCCTGATGCCAGATGGTTAAGAGCCCATGGAGAAGGTATTTGGTCTCTGAATGCATCTGCCCAACAATTAACACCTTTTATGTTCCAGTTAAAACTGGGACTCCTGGTCCCTCCTCCCTTCAACAGGTCCCGGGTCTTCCCCAGGTTCAGCAGAAAGTAAGACCCAGAGAAATGTTCCCTGCCTCCCAGGACCACTCCTCAAAATGCCTGCCTCTCACTTTTTCAAGGGATTTAGAGCAATCCTTAGTTCCTTTAGTAACCTACTCTACTGAGATGAGAAATCCCTACTAGGCGAGTGCCACTGTAATTTTTAGACTCAACAGGTATAAAAGAGTTTGTATTTGTTCCCCAAGGATGTAAGCTTTTGCTAAGTATGGGAGGTTGTTGCTTGCAGTAGGATACAGGTGTTTCAAGTTTAACATGCACTTTGCCAGCCTGAAGCTTGAATCTTTATCTACTCGTGGCCAATTGCAAGCAAGAGCAGCTCCCTTAGGTTAGGAATATTACTGTTTGACTGGTATCATAGTTTGAAAAGAAATTAAACTGAGAAGCAGGTTTTGCTTATGACCAGACAAAGAAAAGCTTCAGGAAGCCTATCTTCAGATCAAGATGAACTTTGATAAACTCGGTTACTGAAAAACAAGCAACATTTTTCTTCCTCTTTTGACTTGCAAATTAAGCTAAACTTGCATAATCAAATCTGATTGGAATTTATTTTCAGCTGAAGAGTTCATCACAGACTCAAAAGACTAAAGCCAAGATCATAATTGCATATTGTGGACTGCCCCTGCTGCAAAAGTTTACCTGTATTCAGAGCAAAAGCTTACTTAGTACGGGGTTTTTGTACTAAATGAACAGTTAGAAATACAGAAAATTATGTTTCTCATTCAAATGCAGAAAGGATTTTGATTCCAATCCCTCCTCCCTCCTTTTGAAATGCTATTTACCTACATCGGATTCTAATGAGGTTAATGTGTTAGATGTTCCCCCAGTGTAAATTGTATCAGTGGGAAGAATACTGCCTGAATAGAGTCCTCCAGCTCTATTCATTTGCTTTCAATGTGTCAAATTAATTTTGCCACATGGGTAATAAAAGCTGTGCTTCTGTGTATTTCTGTAAACATCGTACAATTTAGAAAGTGTTTATGATTTCTTTCAACAATGAAACTTAAACTGTGCGCAGTCCAATATCAGCAAGTAATTTCAGAAGTGACTGAGGCATGTAATTGAGTTTGTCAGTATAATTGTATTTTGGAATAGATAGTGGTATGGTTTTTTTAGTCGTTAGAGAGCCTCATATTTAGTGTGCTGATTAATTCTATTAGAGGAGTTAATTAGACTGAGAAGGTGGGGGTGAGAATAGATACAAATCACTTTAAAGCACTGCATTTAACTCAGAGTTGATTATTCTGTGCACAGAGAAATGTTGTCTCTCCCCGTTTTGGACTCACGTGTGTGATTAGAGCTCATCACAGCAGCCCCTGAGCCTGCCGACAAGGGTGGACAACAAGTGTGGATGCAATTCTCTCTTCTTTCAAGTGTGAACTTCCAAATTGAGCCCCTGCAGGGTACAGAGCTGACCTGACTTAAAAATAATAAGCTCTTGTGCATACTCTGTAATACTAAAAATAATAATTACAATATCTCTATTTCTGGCACAGCCTCCCCATATTGTTTCCTGTGAAGAATAAAAGGCAGTAAGGAATAAACAGGCACCACTTAAGGGCACTCTCTGGCTTTGCAGACTGCACAAGAGCTTGGGCTCAAATCTTTGCATGGGAGATTCAGATTTTCCCCCTGCAATGGGGGATGCTGGAGGTCTGGCAGCTGCAATGTCTGCCCTGGAGGTGCTTGAGTCTGGAGCTGAATGCAGAGCTCTGTTGGCATCTCCAAGCAGAAGCCAGCACATCTTGCCCACAGGCAGCTGCATGGGCCCTGCCTGCACCAGAGGGGTGGGTGCTCTGCCAGCGGGGTTGGTTTGTCTAGAAGAGGGAAATGAACTTGCAGCTGTGTTACAAAAGGTTCATAGATCTGACCCAGTGCCTGGGCTGGTGGTAGATGTGAACCATTTTTAGAGATCACCAGCCCTGGGATGGCAAGTGGAGGAGGATGGATAGGCATTAATTATCCCTGCTTGTTGACTGGGTGCTGTGCACAAAGAAAGTACAGCCTTAGAAGTGGACATGGAGGAGCTGATGTGGCTCTCAAACTTCCGCATCTGACCTAGTGCGGACCAAGTCAGCTCAAAGCATGGGCAGGCTTAGCTCAAGCCTTTCTACACCTCTCCATCCCCACAGCGTGCCCCAAAGCACTTCTCAGTGTAAGATGGGAGGGACTGAGAAACACCAAAATATGTGAAATAAATATGCACAGAATAGATTTTTAAGCAGTAGTGTGTAATTTTTGAATTAGCTGGACTATTTCCAACTAGACAAATGCAAGACACTGCTAGAAGAGCATGAAAACATGCCTTGAGGCATCATCTGAGCTGGATAAAATTCAGGTCCCTTTATAAACCAAATACACATATTGGAAGCTGGTGTAATTTTCTGAAAAACAGTCTCAGTTTGAACTGATGTGAAGGAAGGATACTGTCAAATGAAGCAGTGATCAGGACTACACAAAACCCAGGTCAACTGCCTGTACATTTTCAAGAAATTGTCACTGTGTCAGGGAGTTGCTCCCAGGCTGCCTGGTCAGGCCATGCTAGTGCTGTCAGTAAAAACACTTATCTTCTGACTCCTTCCATGTACAGATAGCACAATCGTGGTCAGTACAGGGAGCATTTTAATAAGATTCAGAGTGGTAACATCTGGCAAATTCACATGTCATATGCTTCTCCTTCCCCATATACAAACAGCCTATGTTCCCATGCTTTTGTGTTTCCCTTAGATAATGGATTTTCTGCAACAGAATAAGAATGATAGGTTATCGGCTGGGAATGTCAATGCATCTCATGATAGCACGATATGAAGAAATGATCAGAAACTTTCCCCCGTTGGGAAACTTCATATCGGAAGCCAGTTCTGATAATCCTGTTGAGAGGAGAAAAGCCAGTGAGTCTCTTGCTGCAAACAGAAGGAAAAGGAAAAGGGCTCTGGAAAGTCACAGGAGGGTAAACAAGAATCTCTTGTCATCAACCTCCTTCTGCTGCTCCTGGGAAGGACCTCTTGGCTGTCTCTCACCAAAGGGTTTTGCTTCGCAAGGTCAAAGAAAACATTGAAGGCTTCTCAGAGCCAGGACTGAGACCAGGCTGAGGTATCTCAGTAAAGATTTAGAGGTGCACGGAGGAAGAAGGCAGTGGAAGCCTCATGCAGCAGATTGGCCACATGACTTTCCGGGGGTGACATGTGCCATCCGGATAAAAAAACATCTCTTTGTGTTGGTAAATCATGTCCTGCCTATGGGGCTCAGCTGCTGGATTCAGTGGCTGTTACAGCAATGGTTTGGGGCTTTGGGTGCCCACAGATGCATATAGATGCTTCTAGGGACAGTCTAAAATGCCCAAGAAGGTTAAGTCTCTGCAGTCAACAGGATTTATGAACCTGAAAATGTTTAGGCACTACTGAGACTCCCGGGAACCTGTTTTATCTCACCTTGGTATCACTCTAATCCCAGCTTCATTTGAACATTAACTCCCTTCATCCCCCTGCTCCTGTCCTAGTGGCACTGTCATCCATGTGTACTACTTTTGTCTCTCTGTCCTTCTCTGAGTAGCCAAAACAGATCAAGAAAGACTTTTCCTTGAATTAAATGATACTAAAAATTAATTACACCAAATACACAGCACCAAGCACACAGTACACTTTTTTAAAGCAAAGTTAATTAATTTTACAGTTCTCATTTAAAAAACAGTTGTAGTTTACATGCTGAAATTCAGCTGTTCAAATAAAACCTTAAGCTCCTTCCTTCAGTGGCATTTCCCAATAGGTGGATCATCCTGGCTGTGGTGGCTGCTCTACATGTCACTGCAAGCACTTCCCATCAGCTGTGCTCCCTGGGAGCTGGGGAAGGAATTTAGCTGATAAAAACTCTAAGCTGAGCAAACAGCTGGCAATGAACTAATTTTTTAAAATATTGCTGTACAGAAACAATTGCAATTTATTTCTGCCAGGATGCTGATGGAGCTGAGCAGTGGAGGTGAAGGTCACCCTTGAGCTGGAGCCACACACCTCTCCCAGGGGCTGGGGCTACCATTGCTGAGGGCACTGCTGGGCCATGGCATCAGGATGGAGGATCCATCCCCACGGAGCAGGGAGGGGTCAACGTCTGGCTCTCCAAAACCATGAAATTCAAGGAAATACAACTTTAATTGAGTTTTTCTTTACAAAGGCTGAACAAAATAGCCTGAGAGGTCATGTTGGGCTTCAACCAGGATGGCCTTGGTCTCCTGCTGGTTCATACTGGTTGGAAAGGGAGAAACTGTGGGTCCAGCACTAATGTTGCACCCACTACTTCTCCTAGGGACCTACCCTGTGTTTCATTAACACTGGCTGCATCTTCTAGAAGAGACCAGGTCTGTTAATCCTCTATTTTAAACAAAATCACTAAATCACCAGGAGAATGACTCGAGCCATTCGATGGCTGAAGGAACCCAGTATCCTGGCTCCAGCTGCTCTGCGGGAACGTCAGGGATGCTCCTCTGGGACCATTTGACAACACACAACTGTCTGGGCAGCTTAGGGCCATCCTGTTGCAAGCTTAATTCTTAACTCTGCTTCCTGAGTCAACAAAGTCATTGCATCAGCCCACAGAATGAGCTGAGAACAGATGTGAGCGATTCCAGTGTCAGGGATTTGGACTATAACCACAAATGAAGGCATAATTAAGATTTTCCTCCATTTCTCTTATGTGCTAAATGGAAATATTAGATTAACTCGGCTGTGCTGTAAGACTAACTGCAGAGAGTCGCTGGAAGACGTGTTCACATGGAAAAGGTCACTGCATTACCACTGGATCATTATTTCACTTGCTTTACCCAGTAGTTAAAATGCACGTTTCCTGTCTTCCTCAGACTGTTCATCTTCAATTGTCCAGGCAGCCAATACAGCAGAATAAATGTGGATCATCAGAAAGTTGCACAGTTTAAGGCTTTCTATCATTATGCAAAATCTACACCTTCATTAATCACTTTTTTTCTTAATGAATTTGGGGACTTGTGTTTCTGCTGCTAAGTACTCAAAGGAGTTATTAAATCTCTGGCTGTCTGGTTCCCCCATCTGTTTCCATAAACATTTACTGCAATTAGTTTTTCCACAAAATTTCTAAAAACTGCCAGATTTCTTAAGAACAGGAAACACTGCTGTAAGCATGAAGGGGAGCTTAGGGTGTTTGAGAGGCAAAAAATTATCTAAAATCCACATTAAACCAGCCTTCCCTGTAGTTTGCAGGAAGGTTAAGGCAGCAAAAAGGGAGAACGACAAAATCAGTAGAGGTTGGGAAAACTGCTGCCCGTCCAGGTCCAGCTGGCCACTGCTGGCTAGAGGTAAGGATAGTAGTTAATTCATTTTCATTTTTTGGAAGGAGACAGCTCCATAAGAGCATGCAGCAGCTAGGGAAGTGGGCAGAGGTCTGCAGCCCAGCTACTGAGTGTGCAGCAGGGCTAAGGGGCAGCAGACAATGGGTGGCAGCTGGAGGTAAATACCAGCCCTGGGGGCAAGTACTGGCCATGGGACTCTGCTTCCTCGCATGAGAGGCCCTGGCTGCTTGGTGTCAGGGGCCTCTTGGATTTTATTATGCTGAAGCTGTGGCCATCAACATTGCTGCCCCAGCCCTGGCAGGAACAGACTGCAGAATATAAGCCAAGGCAGGAGCCCTCGCCTTAGCATGTGCTTGTATCAGGTGTTGAAGGAGGCTGGAGACCACGCTGTCTCCTGCAGAAGGACCAGTGCAGCACCTTTCCCATTCACAGTGCCATGCCGCTCTCCTACACACTGACGTGGGCTTGGGGAAGGCCCTTTGCTCCCAGCTAATTTCACAGTTCTGCAGCTGTTTGCAATAAAGTGGGACAAACAAGTTTTTGATGGCCAAAGGGTTATGTTTTGTTCTCAGACCATGAACTAACAGATTTTCTCTGCCATGTCATGCTCCCGTGGTGCATCAAAGCCTCTTGGGTGCCGTATGTGGCCGTATCATTGAAGCTCCCCCTCCAGATGGCCTCCTTGGCCCCACTATGTACCTGCTTAGTATCAAATTAAAGGGATCCCTGAGTCTTTATTTTCACTATACTTATGCCAGAATAAATTTTTGCAGCTAATAAATTTCTGTCTGCTTTTAAGAACAGTGGGACAGGCCCAGTTTCTCAGGAAGGAAGAGTTGCAGGGTGTTGTCCGAGCTGAAGCAAACACGATGATCCAAGAAGGGCTGACTGACTGGAAGGGGTTGGCTCCGATGCACCAGAATTGCCCAGGAGAAAGATAATAAACAGAATGAGGAGAGCAATTGCCTTAATAAATAAACTGGAGCATGTGTGTGACTGATACCGTCGGGGGCTGATACATGCCAACGAGTCTGTTTTTAACATCTGCTCTTCAGCAGCCTTAATATGTTATGACCAGATCAATATATGTTCTGCTGCTGGTGTCAGATGTCCTATAAGAGCTATAGATGGGAAGGAAATACACGTGAACAAGTGTACAGACATTCATACATATACACACAGAGGCATTTTTGTACCAGTGGAAGGATAAATAATGTGAAATCGATTCAAAATGGTGCTTAAGTAGCCCTGACACAAAGACCCATCAGTGGCTGATATTCATTCCCTATCATCTCTCTTTTCTGCAGAGTATAAGTATAATGATGTTGCCAGCTCATATCCCACTCAGTGCATCCATAGATCCAATATGTTCTTTATCATACTGTAATTAAAAGGCTTTTCATCTGTTGCCAAGGCTTTTATGTGCTGCAAAGGCTGAGGGAAGCAGGTGAGGTGCTGTAGGCATAATGGGAATTTTTAAAAGCAGTCTTGCCAACCTGCAGCCATGGGCAGGGAAGGGTAGAGAAAAAGAGGAGCAGGGAACAAAAAAGGAGATAAAAGGAGAGGTGAGCAAAAACCCAGTGGCCACCAAGCTGCTCTGGTGCTGGTAGAGTCAGCACTGGCAGCAGCACGGACACAATTGTCTGCTCTCTCCTCTGGTACAGGGTGTTGCACCCACAGTCCCAGGAAAAGCACCACATAGCTATTCCTCAGCTTCCCCAGCTCCCCCTTCCAGCCCCTGAGCTTCAGCCACAGCTGGAAGCGGGTTTGGGAGAAGGTACAGAACCACGAACCAGCTGAAAACAGGGTTGAGATAAGGTGTGGGACCATGAACATCCGTCATTCAGACACAATCAGGCATTTCCTTTGCCTGTGCTGGGTTTTCTGCTCAGTTCATCTATGCTTGCAGCAGAGATGCTGAGCAGCACCCTGGTGTTTTCTCACAAAGAAGAAAGGACATGAGAAAACGTATCTCTTTCTTCACTCACCTTACTCAGCAAGCCTGGGGGGAGTCCATTGAAGGACTTGGCACAAAGATTAATGTTTTGCCTGCAGCATTAAGCAGAACTTGTACATTTAAGATGGGACAGTGGCTTGGAAGAATAGGAGGTTGTGACCTCTCTAATGCAGCAGCAGTTCTTCTGACACAAGGTGATAAATAAAAAGAGTCACTGCCAGTGAGTGTATATGAAAGCTTTGCTCTGAACAATGTGAAAAACGCTTGTTATGACCCCAAGAACATCAAAAGACCTCCTGGGCACACGTGGGGAATAAGGTCTCGTTTTAAGTGCTGCCATCAGTGGGTTGTATGGGGATAGCAGTGACTCTAAAAGCATGCTTCATTTACTGCAAATGTCTCATTTTTCCCTTCAATATCACTCCAAAGTACCTAATTTAATGACAGACATGGACTTGGAAACTGAGGAACATTCAGCTTTTGTGTTTACTTATCCACTTACCAGAACACCAGCTGGAAATGGTTGATTCAGATCATTTTTGTTTCTGTCTACATCGCAGGGTTCTTTCAGAAAGCCAGGTACTCTGCTGGGTGTTACTGTAACTGTTCACAGTCCAGTCTTTGCTGTATTACAGCTGAAATATGTAAGTGTGGCTCCTGCATCTTCCAGGAATCAGAACCAAAGTTTTCAGGAATTAATTCCTAGGACAGCAAACTGGCCCACCTTAGGCTCCATGCACATGACAGGCTTTGGAGGAAAGGTGGTCAGACAGCTATACTGGGGATAAGTGTCAAAGTAGTCCACTTGTTTGATTATGGTCTGATATGAAATCAAGAAGTGATCCTTGATAAACACAACAAAGCCTAAATTAAAATAAAATACTGATAACCCACCAGGTTATCGTAAAAATTGGAAGTTAGGACCAGAAAACCAAGGAGCTGCCTTAAAAATCAAAGGATGTTGAGAATATAATACATTTGGGTTCTTTCTATCTTTGCCTGCAGAGCTTTGAGCTTTTCACTCAAATGAAAATGAAGACCAAATGAAATTAAGACTACTCTAACATCTCTGGAGACTGAGGCAGTACAGAATAAAATCACAGCATTGCAGGAAGCTGTAATAAATTTGCTGGAGCTGGCAACTCCACAGTGATGTCAACCATGGTGCTGCTGCGGGCAGATGTGACAGGACAGGACAGCATGGTGACTCCCACCTGCAAACACCCCCAGCAGTCTGGTGAAGGTAAAAGGAGATGTCTGAAGGCTCTGTCTGAAGGTTATTGATGCTGAGAATGTGAGGCACTGTCATGTCCTTGGCTCCTGTGTCCAGAAGACATCTCAAGTGGTGTTCTTGCAGCTGAGACCTTAAATTGACTTCTGCTGATTTTCTGGTTCTGCATGCACAATAGTGCCCTCTGACATTTACCCCTTCTCCCTCCTCTCAAATCCTGTTTCCCAGGTGTGGTTTTCTGTTGGGTGAGGGTTATGTGAGGACTCTGTGCCAAAATCTTCTCTGTAGCCTGTGAAACCACTGCTGACTTTAACACCCTTTGTGGAGAGGGGGGAAGGCCTCAGCGAGCCACAAACGCAAAATACAAAGAGTTTTTGATGGGATGGGTGTGAAAAATGGCATTTTCCCTTCCAGGGAGAGCCACCACACCTGGGAAGGGTCAGGAGGGTTTATTGATGTCCCTGTGCATTGCCCCAATCTGCTCGCAGGGACGGCCCACGGGGAGCCCACAGGAGGTGCCAGCAGTGCCACCCGTGGCTGTGTGCACCACAGACACGAACTGAGGGAAAACCACAAACCACAAACGCCTTCCCCTCCAAATATCTTTTTCTTTTTCCCCGGTGAGCTTTGATTTCACACTCTGAGCAGGTCCCAGTGCAGGCGGACGGGCCCACAGCGGCCCCACCAGCACCTCAGGGGCTGGGGCAGCCAAAGCGCCTCCTCCTCCTCCCTTTCGGGAGCGGCTCGGCTGCTGAAGCGCAGCAAATCATCGTTATAAGCCATTACTAATTAACGCTTGGCGGTAATTGGGGGTCGTGGCCACTCCAGGCCCTGTGGGGAGGGCGGGCTCTGGGCAGCGGCTCGCAGTGCGCAGGCGCGGGGCCCTGGCGCAGGCGCACACGGGGTTCGCTCCCGCCTGACCGCGGCTCGGGGGCACCAACATGGCTGCGCCCGGCTGCCCGCCCGGGGCACGGCTGTGGCCGGTCGCCTAGTGCCGTCCCGCGGTCAGGGGAGCCGCTCCGTGCCGCCACCCCCGCATGGAGCCGCGGGAGTCCTGGGCGGCCTTGGCGGTGAGTGAACGGGCCCGGCCCGCTCGTTGCCAAGGCGGCGCTGGAGCCGGGAGGAGCCGCACCGAGGCGGTGCAAGGGGGGGTGAAGCCCTCCGTGAGTCCCCCGTGAGGGACCTCCGTGCCCATACCCACCGCTCACCATCGGTTCAGTGTGGGAAAGCACGGGCAGGCGGCCCTGGGCCGGCTGAGGGGAGCCGGGGCCTGCGCCTGCCGGGGGGGCTCAGCCCAGCTCCCGGGGGCGGGCGGCTGCCGCCCACAACATCCCGATCCACCTCGAATTAGGGCCTGGTTTTGCCGAATCGTTGTAATGGAGTTAAGTTTAAAGCGTGTGTCCAGCTCCTGGTGAAGGTTTCTCAGCTGTGTGGCTGCTGAAGGGTGGGGGAGGAGGCGCCCTTTGGTTATTATCTAAAAATCGTTACCTCTTGTGCAGCTGCCGCGGGCACCCAGGGGCTGTCACCCCCTGGCAGGGGCTCTGCTGGCTGCCTCATGAATGTAAATGGCATTTCAGATACAGGACTCTGAAAAACTAAAGAAGCAGTTAATAACTTTTGATGGGTGTTCTTGCAGATGGCCAGATTAAACCTGATCAGATCCCATCAGTGCTGCTCGGAGCAGGCGAGGGTTTTGATGGAAAAGCGTGGAGAAAAATCAATGCATGCAAAATAGCCAGCTAGATTAAAAGAGTAATTAACTTATTGATTAAAACTTTAGTAGTAGATAGTGAACACCTCTCTGAACCCTCTGGGGAAAAGAAATCACACACATGTGGCTTGTTTTCAGGCACAGCTGTTCCTTGTGTGCTGTTCTATATGAGGCAGACTTCAAACTGTTTTCTGTTCTGAGTAACAGTGCATCTGAATAATGCCTCGTAATGGCTTCATGCTAACTATTGATGTTTGCATCTTTAAATGAATTTTTTCATTTCTTTCAGTCTTCTCCTTCTGTTCTTCACAACTAATTCTTTTCTACAGATCAGCCATGTCCTGGGGAAACTTAAAAAAAACCCAAAACACTTTACAAACTTAAAAATAAAACAAGAAATAGTCATTCAGGAACACAGTGAAAAAATATTGAGCTTTTAAAAGCTATTTTTTTAGGGTTCAGTTTAAAAACTACTTTGGATAAAAACCTTCCCCTTTTTCTTCTGACTTTGAAAACATCTTCATTGAATGACTGTTTTTCTATAGGTTTTTGTCAGCAAAAGATAATTAAGCAGTTTTACTCTAGGCTTTGTTCAATAAATTGGGGGGTAGCACTCTAAATGAAGAAGTTTGCTAGAAAAATGGGAATGAGCTTTCTAGAGATGCCTACAGGGGAAGCAGAATTGCTTCTGTCTTTTCCTGGCATTATCACACAACTTCCTAGAGGTGTTGGTCATTCTGTGCTGTGTCATTTTGATAAGTGCTGTTCACTGTCTCACTTTTGTGCGTAGGGGTAAGTGTTGCATTGCTTGGCTTTTACTATACAAAACCACTGAGATTGTTTTGAAAACACCTTAAAAATGGTTTAAAAATTGTAATATCTATTACTTTCTCTCTTTTGTTGAAGCTTCCTTGTCATAACCATAGAAGCCATTGAGGTCTGTGTAAGACTATTGGTTTCTAATTTGACCTCAGAAAGGATCTGGGCAGTAGTGCTTTGCTTTAGGCACACCTCAGGTGCTCACATAAGCATCACACCCTATGAATATTAATGCACTTTATCTCATGGTTTTGTCTTGAAGGCTGGTGGAGTTGCTGGTGTCTGTGTCGATTTGATCCTTTTTCCCTTGGATACTGTAAAAACAAGACTGCAGAGTCCTCAAGGATTTAGGAAGGCTGGTGGCTTTCGTGGCATCTATGCTGGTGTTCCTTCCACTGCTATAGGATCCTTTCCAAATGGTAAATTTTCTTTGGCTTATGCTTTGTCTTCTTTAAGTGGGAACTTGTGTAGTATAGGACATTCATGTCCATGGCTTCTTCTCCTGTTTGGATTCTGTGAGTCCATGTCCAGTCGTGAAGAAGAGTTTCTAGAACTGTGCAGAATTGAACACATTGCTCTTTGAGCAAGCCTGGAATAAAGGCTGATGCATGTTTACTCTGAAAAGCAACCTTTACTCCTTGGAAACATACCTGGATGTGTCTTATAAGCCTGCCTTTACTTATAGGGGCACCCTAAAGCATTTCCATGTGCCAAAGAGGGCTTCAGCTGACCTGCCCTGGATGCTTTTGTCATGACCCACTCTTTCACAGTGCTGGAAATGAATCAAAATTCATACAAAAATTAAGTGCTTGAACACTGGAGGTCTTTGAGCTAATTGTTCTGGGAATGCTATGCCCCTCTTTTTTTTCCCTGGAAACAACAAGACTTGTAATGAGAAGACATCAGGAATACTTCTGAAACTGAAGATTTAAAAAGGTTAATGCTTATAGTCCCTGAGGAGAAAAGGCATCTAAAATTCCTGATGCCTTTGTCCATTTTGTCTTTGTAGGCAGGGATAAAAAAGCAAGCTATGCTGTCAGTAGTAAAAGTTAGGAGAACTTTGCTGACAAATCCACTGACACCTTCAGATGTTTGATGTCCTTCATAAGATGTTTTTTTAAAAAAAAACAGTTCTTTATCTTGTCTGCTCTGTTATCTCCTTCTGAGGTGATAAGCATCTTTTGATTAACAGAAGGCAATTCACATAGCCCCTCTTCACAATTAAAATCTGTTCCCCCACAAGACATGTCAGGTTTTTTCAGGAGTTAAATCTTCAAAATCTGAACTGTGGTTTTATCTTTCCAATGTATGACTGAGAACTGAAATTATCTTGAGGAAAAGAAGTAACCCTTAAGGTGCAAGTGCCTTTGTAGTTGACTGTTGCAGTGAATAAACACAGTTTGTGTTGCTGTGCTCTGCTTGGTTTTGTGTGCTTCTTGTTCACTGGACAGGACTTCTGTGGGTCCTATGGAAGCTTGAATAATTTTTTTCTGGAGCTATAGTGCAAAATAGTAAACTGGCAAGAGCTAGGAAGAAGTCCTTTATATCTGCTACTGAAACAGTTTTGCACATTGCAGGGTAGCGGACTTGTATCAAGTACCTTGATGGGTTTTTTGGTTGGGTTCTTTTTTAATCACCTGATTTGATTTGTTTTTTTGCTTAGTTTTTTGTTTTGTGTTTTTCCCCCAAAACATAAAGACCCTCAAACAAACTCTTCTCTACCCTTCCTATCTATGAATATGGAAGGTACCATTTTTTCAAAACCTACTGGCCATTCATGACTAATTAGCACATCTTTTCTTACCTCAGTTCTAACTATGGCCTTAAGTCCTGACACCTTTGATGATAATGGGAGTTTTGCCAGCGATAGGCAGGAGCATGAACTTCTGAAGGAATTATCCCATAGATTGTGTTGATACTGTTTTAGGGCAAAAATATCCTGTTTTCAATTACAGTTGCAGAGTAATAGGTGACAAAATCCACCTCTAAATGTTTTTGTGCTAGTTCTATGATGAAAAAACAGTTAAATGACTGTGTGTATTCCTGAATTTCAGCTGCTGCGTTTTTTATCACCTATGAGAATGTGAAATCCATGCTGCACCATGGCTCTACATCTTACTTGACTCCAGCAACACACATGGTGGCTGCCTCCTTTGGGGAAGTGGTAAGAAAAAAGTTCATATATTGTGTGTCTGTGGGAGGAGAGGAAACCACTCAATTATGAAAACTTGGGATTGGTGTCTTACTTTTTTGAGTGCTGACCATCTTTGTACTTGTGACAGTTCTTACAAAAATATTATTAGGTGTTGGCACTTGTAAGGATTGTCTCAAAGTTAATAAATGAGTTGGTAACAATTCTTAGTAGGCCTATTGGCTGATCGTGCTAAGTCAGTAGGCAGTGGAAGTGTGCATTGTTCAGTAACACAAATAAACCTTCATGTTGCAGTGGTTGTGCATCAGTGTTAACATTCAAGAAAGGCTTTTATGGCCTCTCAGCTCTGTGTGGGGTAGTCATGGAAAGGATTTTCGTTTTAAGAATTTTGTTTGTTTGTTTTATACTGTAAGTTACAAATGAAATAGCATTAACCCACTGAATTTAAGTAACAAAATACCTCTTGTCCTTGTGAATTTACAATCTGGTATATCAAGGCTGTTTCCCAGCTTATATTGACCACTCCTTAGAAATCATTCTTTTTTTGTAGAGAAGGGAAAGTTTTCAGTACTAAGGAAACAAAATGTCATGGCTGTATTTGAAAGTGACTTTATATTCCTGTTTAGGATCTTAAAATTAATTTCATTGCCAACATGCAATGCCAGAATGACTGGACGGCCCATAGATGCACAGAGTTGGAAAGTTTAGCTCTAGCAAGGGCTAGTACATGGCACTCAGTGACAGGAATTCCCTGTGCAAATAGACTGTAGTGGGTGTTGAAAGAGAGCACTACTTGATGTGATCAAACAATGACCATTTTATTAACCGAGTTATTTAATCTCTTGTGACACTGGCTTCTTTCTCTACATAACAGGTAGCTGTGTATTTATACTCCCTGCAGTGGCTTAGCTTACTTGAAGGTTACTTTTAGGTTAGCACCAGGTGCCTCACTATTATAGCAGCTATTTCCCAGGGGAAGCAGTTCAGCTCTCCCTGCTCACTGTGGGTTAAGCTTTGATTCCCAAGTAATTTTTATGCTTCTGTGGAAATGGTACTGATTAGATTAGATGGGACTTAGCCAGGGAACTTAATTTAACATACAAAGCACATGAAGATAGGTGAATGCAGCACCTACCTACCACTCTGGTAGTGGTTATAGGCAGGAGTAGACAGAAGGTGATAGATTTGGGGCTGGGTGGGATATGCTTGTGTTGCTGCTTCAGGTGAATTCTTTTTGATCTTGATTGGAGCCTGTGCTGTCAGTTTGAGACTTCTAACTTAAGGGCAATGCACAGAACTTATTTCCATGGAAGTTCAATAAAGGCTGTTAGAGATCAGCAAAAAATTCTTCATCACTATGGCAAAGCATAGCATTTAAATTTCTTGTTTGCCTCGTATCTCATGGAACAGCATATCCAAGAGATGTCCTAAGCTTCTCAAGTGCTGCTTCAGGATCAAGCCAAATGATGATTGGGCTCATGAAGAGGTGCTGGTGTTCTGTGATAAAAATCCACTGAAAAAAAGTATTTTATTTTGTGATTGGGTTATTTATAGTATACTTGCTCTGCCTGTGAGGGTTCTGTGAGAAAACTACAACCAGGTAATTTAATTAGCAGCAGCCAAAGAACAGTTGGCTACAGGTGACTCCTTACACAATTACAGAACCTCTTGCTTGTGCTTTCCAAGGTGGTCTGTACTCTCATGACACAACAGAGGCACTGGCTGCTTTCATTTTCAGGCTGGCAAATGGAGATGCAGCATAGTTACATGCTGCATAGTTGCTCAGGGTTGTCTCGTGCTTGGCTCTTGCTACTCTTAAGGCCAAAGGAATACATAGTGTTAGCCATTGAAATGGCAATCTGACTTCGTGGTGTGGAAGCTGTGATGTTGTAACAGCCATTTTTCAGCTGATAAGATTCTGCTTTTTGCTAGCTCTTCTCCTCTTGGTGTGATGGGAGAACTAAGCTGTGAAATAATTGAGATGGGGATTTAGAGATTTGCTATGACAAAACTGTAATAAAAATAGCACAAAGGAAGATCTTCTCACATTTGTTTGGTATAAAATCTTAGCTGATCAATAGAAATACATAAACTATTCCAAATTGCATCAGGATGAAAGTTTAATTATAGTTTTATTGATTAGTCATTACGTTTTAATCAGGGCATAACCACTGGGACTATTATTTTGTCAGTAGTTTTTTTTTAATATGTACTTTGTACACTTTAATAGATACTATTATATAAATTGCTTTTAAATGCAAAAGAATAAGCCAAAGATTCTGTCATGTTAGGATTCCCAAGGCATCTCTTTGCATTTCCAAACTGTCTTTTTACAAAACAGAAAAATTAAGATTGAGTAAGAAACTGACATTGGATTTCTAGGTTTGCTGCTCCTTCACTGGTGAGCATAAATGAGTCAGCTGCCTTCTTGTGCATCAGTAAAATGTGAATATGCGCTAAGCTTAAAGGTATGTTAATGCTGACTACTCTGTTTTGAATGTGACCCAGTAAAAATAATAAAATGGGTAAACAGGAAAAAATGCAGAGGTTGCATCAAGGTATGTGAAAATACATGGAAGGAATTAGTCAAATGGGAGCTCTTAGTTTTTGTAACAGCGGCTCTTCTGTGCTGCTCGCAGCCTGAGTAAATTCATGGGAAACACAGTCCCCTGGAACTGGTTTGGTCCACTTCCCAGTTCCAGGCTGGGAGGCACAAAACCAAGCAGTAAAAAAGGCAGTGGCTGTAGCATGTTTTTGTTAGTTTTGTTATTTTTTTCTTTTTCCTTTTAGGCAGGAGGAATATAGAAAGCTAATCTCATCTCCCAGAGTGAGATAAAGAAAAGTACACACAACATCTGACCCTGTTAAACAATTATTTTTTCATATGACTGAATCTTGCTGTATAGGGACTCTGAATATCCCATAATACATGAAAAATTACTTACCAAGACACAGCCAAAACTCAAGGGGGCAGATATATGGCATATCATCTCATCAAGGAAGAAGACTGAAGAATACATGAGTTACCAAGGGGGGGAAAACCCTTATTATACCACTTGTGTAACTGAAATTTGGAGATAGGAAACACACTTGCTAGATCCAGGGCTTTGGAATTTTTCATCTTGACTTTACGTTGCCCTGTATGTTTAGTCTGCCTGTATCTCTACAGTGAGCTGCCAAATGTGCTTGGAAAACATGATATCATAGGGAGTGGAAGGAAAACCAGATGTTCTAAAATTTTACTTTTAATATTCTAAGGCGGTGTAAGTAACTCTGAGGAGGAGTGGTATTTTTAACCTCCTAGTGCTCATTTTAAATAGTAACCAGGTGTGTCTTGCAGATCCAGAGTTAATTGTATAGCTACAGATTGATTGGTACAGAATTTTTCTTGTCTGTTTAATATGAGTGTATATTATTCATTACAAGAAACTTTGATAAAGAGAAGTCCCCCTCTGGGCCTCTTCCACCAGCCTCCTGCAAACATTGTTTTATGGGACAAGTTTAAGATTGTCCCAGTTTGACCGATGAGGTTTCCTTCATGAGTGCCAAAGTGGTTGGATTCAGCACAGTTAATTTTATGTCCTGCTAGTTTTTCCGTGGAGGTGAGAATAAAGTCGTTTGGATCACGTTCTAGAGGAGTTAGCTGACAACAGTCTTTTCCATCTAATATTTAGATATTGTTATGGTTACCATCTGAGCTTTGCAAGATTATTTAGTGAAAGTTTTGGTCTGTTGCTTGTAAATTTCAGGTTCACTCTTATCTTTTTGACCTTTTATTTTAGTTTTGTTTGGCTATCTTTGGTGACATTGTCTCTTTTTTTGTTTTGTTTGGGGTTTTTTTGGTTTTTTTCCTACTCTAGGAAAGTGAGCTACCTTGACTTTCAGCTCACTTGTGAGAGAAAGTGTGGGGGAGGACTGAGGACCAGGATAGGAGATAGATGTCCTGGCTTTTTGGCAACTAGCAGTAATGACCGTGCTCTGGAAGTAGATTACCAGCTGAAGTTACTGAGCTGCTTTTGTCCTTGTGTAAGTTTCCAGAGTACTTTAGGGTTACAGGTAGGGATGGCTCCCTTCAAAGATGATAGGCTTGACTGTCTTCAGCAAGAAGGATTTTGGCATAGCCTCACACTTAACTTTTTCCCAAAATTTGAGAAAGGAGGGATGTTGAATGGAAACATCCAAATGTTTGTCACTTCACTGGGGAGAGGGGATCATGTGGCTCCACAGGGCAAGGTGAGGACAGGTATTTCAAGGTGAAATTCCAGGCTCACTTGTGTATTCCACTATGTTGCCACTTAAGATACTGTTGTAATAAGAGCAGAGTGTGTGGTTCATTTGTGATTAGCATCTGACCCTCAGTATTAATAACTTGGGAATTTTTTTATCTGCTGTTGGAATGTGCCAAATAAGAAAGCTTCTTAATGCAGGAATTCTCTTTCTGGAGAATTCAGCTAGCTTTCTCTACTAGTTCTAACTTGTTCTTAGAAGAAGCAAGCTCAAATGCAAGCAAGTTTACAGTTTACAAATCATGATTCTGTATAATGACATTTTGAGTCAAATAAAGAAGGAAAAAGCCTGTTTTATATTATTTTAGGGTTTTTTTTTGGGGGGGGGGCATTTTACACGATACACAACATCATGTTGCCTTTCTCTCTCTGCCCACGAATCAGCATGTTCTTCCCACTGCCCTGGCAGTATCTTTTGAAACAGCTAACTAATTTCAATTTAATAGAACAGGAATCTCTGAAAGTGTATTGGTATGAATTCCATGAGAGTTACTGGCTAGGTCAGAGAAGAAAGTTGCTGTTAATGCCTGTTCAGAGGAGAAGACAGAAACATGCGTCAGACAAATCTGCAGAGTAATATCATGAAACAATCTCAAGCAGGATAACTGGTCAGGGCTTTACAGCACTGTAAGCCCTAGAAGATTAGCTTGCAGGAGCCCCATCTAGCAGAGATGAAAGACACTTACATCAGACATGGAGTTAAGATTTTAGCTATTTGGAACTCCGAGACTTGCATCTTGGAAGATGTGGCTTTTCAGTTCAACAGGCCATTTGGACACTCTAGGGAGGGTTGCTCCTAAATCAACAACTGTCTGCCTCAACGAAGTAGTGATTAGTACTTACTCTGTCTAGCCTTTGGGCTAATGGCTTTGAGTTTTTAACTCTCCTAAGAACTGTTTAAAAACAAAAAGCCACATTTTCTACTTTGCATCCTATGTCCTCTCAGCCAGTGTAGTGTGGGCTGGCAGAACCATAGTATTCAAAAGAGTATCTAAAGTCTGTCAGCAGCCAAGGTTTGATGGGACCTCTACCACAATACTTTAGCTATTTTTGCTATTTTCATTGATCAGTACCTGTCACTTTAGATGTGACCGTTTTAGCGGATGGAGACCCAAATTAGAGCTGCAGCTGAAAATTGGTTGTAAATAAAACACCTAACCAGCCACCCACACTGATCTCTTGTATGCTCCATGTGAACTGCATGAATTGCCTCTTCTTCATCAGCTGCCCTTCCTAGATTGCTTTGTGTTACCTACTAAATTCAGGGCTTGGGGGACATGTTACTTTGCAATAGAGTCAAAGCTTGATGGTTGTCATCTCTTTTCTTTCAGTCATAGGGCTGATAGTCAACTGATACAGAAATATTTGTAGCTCAAAGTGCCTATAGAGGAAAGCTATAGAGTAAACTACACTGAAGTAAACTATACTATACTTTAGTATATTATACTAGAGTATATGAGAAATAATTTTAAAGTATTCCCTGGCTTGCAACATATTCTGCAAGAGTCAGCTTTGGAAATGACTGAGATAGTTTATGGTAAGTTTATTCCAAAGTAAGGTTCTGTACAGGGTTTGTCAGGAACAACTATTTCTGAATAGCTCCATATGTGCACAAGCCAGTAATTCTTTAAGCGAAAAGGCTGTAGGAAAGAGTAAGGGATCAATTAAAGGAAAATACTTGATAAAATACAATGTAGTTGAAATTTCCATGTTCTGGGCCAATATAACCCCAAGAGACTGGGCAGATTGTAAAATACTAGTTATCTTTCAACAGGAGACTTGATGTGTTTTCATAAAATACTGCCTGTGTTCTCTTGCCTGGAATCTCATTAACATTTGTCCTTCTGTAACACAGCCTGACCACACTTGGCTCCTTGGACACAGTTCTATGCTGGATGGGATGCACCATGCTACTTTTGCTGAAAGAACAGTTTGGCTAGTGAATGTGATTAGTTTCCTAAGGCTTTTAAAATAAGTTTAACAGGCTCTCAGTGGTGGAAGAGTTGCTGAGATAGATTGGATCATGCAGGCAATTCTGTAGGTTGAATTAAGGGTCTACTCTTCTTTGGCTTTAAGGCCTTCTGTGTTTAAATGTGGTAGTAATTTATGATTCAAGCATCAGCTAGGCTAAGGAAGGTTTTTATTTTAAAAGCAGTAATAAGGAGCTGATTTAGGTTTGACAGAGACAGGATGAAATAACACTGCAAAACAGCTCTGCAGGTTCCAGGTGAAATCATCTAAGGTGGAAACTTGAAGTTGAAAATGTTTGTGCAGAAGCTCTGGTTTTCCAAATGTTTGTGACATTCAGTCCCCCTGAATGGTCTCATCTCTGACATAGTATGTGTTTAAGCTCTGGGAAGTGCTGAGATCTGAGGGATCCTGCTGGGTGAGATTATTCTTTGAAGAAATGTTTCCTGCCAGTGTACAGGGGAGCTGCAGTTAAATTAATGAAGGCCCTATTGTGTCAGTCAGAGGAAAAGATGGGACAAAGAGCTTGGCATTTTCTAAACTTTCCCATTCAGAGCCCATTAGTCAAAACTTGTTCTCTCCATGGGGTTTAAATTGGGAGTGGAGTCACCTGTTTATGACCCCAGCAGCTTTACACAGGACTGTATTTAACTAGGCTGGAAGGGGCAGATCTGTGCTGTGCATGAATGTGAGAGGGGAAAATAAGATTAGCATACTCTGCAGTTTGATTTTGAAGATGAATGAATGCTTTTTGTCTGGGGCTGACACTTAAAGCAGAAACTGATAGTGGACAGTACTTACATTGAGCAGTTGCTGTCATCCCTGGAGACAATTTCCTCATTAAAATAGGTGTTAGCACTTCAATTATCTACTTGAATTGTAGAGGTGAGCAGGTGGCACAGCCTGCTGACAAGCACATGTGGAAGGACTCGTTCATAACTTGAATTGTGACCCACAGCAAATTACAGACCTGTTGTGTCTTGGTCAAAAGGACAGCAATTATTTAGATGAAGGTTTATTGGTGTTTGAACTGTTACGGGTCTGTGATTGCAGCAGTTCAAAGAAAATATGAAACCGAATGACAAACTGAAGCTTCTCTGCTGTTCTGTTAATTTTCCTGGTGGTAGAAAGGGTGAGACAGTTCATCTTCCATCTACAGATACATCTTGTGCTCCCCACCTCCCCCACTAGCATTCCCAATCCAAGAGTTCAGACCAGAGTTTAGAAACAGTTATTTGGAAGATGAAATACTTCGCTAATTTCATAATAATTGCATCCAAAAATTTCATTTTTTTCCTCTTCTATCAGAGGGGAATCCTAGTGAGATCTGAAGAACCAAACATAAACTTGCAGAGTTTGGAGAGGCATGAAAAGCTGCAGGGCTGAATTTGAGGTTTGTTGAGAGCCTCTGATTTGGACCAAGAGGGAAATTTCCCCTTTTTTTTCAGGATCCAAAGGAAATCAGTGCGATTGAAGATTTCTTAGTTTTAGACTTGCCTGTTATTTTAATCATTGCTACCTGAGGAAAGAAAAAGGGCTTTTTTCATGTTTCAGATTAAAAATAGTAACTTCCTATTAGAATGGAGCATCTGTCATAGAAATTGAGATGCTCAGCTTGTCATATTTACTACCCTATTTTGGGAGGCAGCATATAAAAAAACCAACAACAAACCAAACCTCAGCTGTAAGGTGGCTTTTGTCTGCAGGAGCATGGCCAGGGCTCATGCAGAGTGCATTTAAAAACAAACAAACATCCTGAAACACCAAAACCATCTTTATTGCTGCTTTGCTTTGAATGGGGTTTGGGAGGTGCTCCAGTTTTCTTCCTCTTTCTACATGACATTGGAGCATACAAGCTTTCTGACCTTCAAGAATGGGGTGAGAGATTAGGATTTTGTTACCAGATTGACTGCAGCCTAAACACGTCCTTTGATAAATCAGAGCCTCTTTGTTGTCCTTCTGTGCAGCAGCTTTTTCTCCCGAGTGGGTTAGTGATTATCTTGCACAGGTATTGTGAGGTTTAGTTTAAAGTCTCTGCTCTCTGGATACAAAGTTGTGTAGTGCCATAAATTAGATTCTTACTTGATTAAGAATAAACTTATGCAAATGACATTTAAGAGTAACTCTCCCCAGGTATGTTCCTTTAGTTCTGTGTTAAATATTAAATTATATTTATATGGTGAACATCAATTAAAGCTTCCCAGCCTACTCAGACAGATGAAGTCATTAAAAATAACCTCCTGCTTGTGAAATTTGAAATTAAAATCCTTTAGAAAGTGTTCTTAAGGGTTTAAAGCTGCAACACAGAAAAGTTTTTGGGAGTTTACCACATGTTTCTGTACCTGGTTTTCAAGGTAGGCTTAGCTATGCAAGCCCAAGATTTACTTGGGGTCACTGAGTGCAGGTTCTTAAATCACCGGCCACTAACATATTCCAGAACAGTTCTCGCTCCTCAGACTGCTCTTCTGCCCTGAAGCAGAATGGCTGACTATTACTAAGAGGAGAAAATTTGGTGTTGATCCTCACCCAAGCCCAGGTTGGTGCAGAGAACAGAGCAGCTCACCAGCCACAGCACATCAGGTGCTGGCATCTTAATGGAGTGGGTGCTGAGTCTTTGCCCTTCAGTAGCTTGTCTTAAGAGCATGGGTAGTAGATGTCTCTCATTAAAGATAAGTGCTCGGATGGTGTGGTTGTGGGAGCTTTTAAGAGTGTGGGTCAGATCATGAGCTGTGCAAGGTACGTGCCAGGCTGCATAAGGCAATGCTTTCTCAAGTCACTCTCCTTCGAGGTACGAGCTGCTGGCAGTGGTGTACCTGCTGTGTCCCCAGGTCTGAGAAAAACCTGCCATGCATCAGCCCAATTTAAATACCCAGTGTAAGCCCTTAACAGCAACTGTAATGCCTGCTGGCCTCTTCAAATGGTTCTGGATTCATCTCTGGCACAGGCCTTGCCTGTAGGGTTAGTTAGTTCGTGCTTCAAGATAAGGTGTTTCCAATAAACTCAGGTGAACCCATACAAGAGGCTTTGTGGAGGTTCCTGGTGCTGTTTGCAGCAGGTCTTTCATTCTGTTAGCTACATAGGAACAGGTTTCAGATATACTGAACCAAACTGTTTAAATCGGTATATAAAGAGACTTTGTGTTGACTTCAAGGGACTTTTGAGTCTTCAAATGCACTGGTCATTCTTCACCAGCAAAGCCTGGTTCCAACGTGAGTCTGACCAGGAGATGGCAGCATTGATGCACGCAAGGAGTATCCAAAAGTAAAACATTCGCCCAGAACTGACAGAGGAAAAAATTCCCTTCATTTAATTGGAAGATGTACTGTTTTAGCAATACATAGATACAAATTAACAAAAAAAATCCTGTTTTTAGCTTTTGTCCTGAATTGGCTACTGCAAGTCAGTAAATTAAAAATGCACTTGGGTTTGCACCTGAACACTGGAGTCACTGTTTGACCTGGTAATGATTTGAGACGAGGATTTTGAAATTCTGTACTCTTTTGTTCAGAAGTGGTTACAGTTATTAAAAAGCTAGAAAGATAAAAGATGCTAATAATGTAATTTCTGCATAACACCTGCTCTGTAAACTATAATAGCTTTGCTTGTAGCTGTAAAATTGGGCTTTTTCAAAGTTAAATCTAAAAATCCTTGAGATTTTTGTTTCCATGTTATTGCCTTCCTGCCCTTATGGTCTGTGCTGACATGAGGGAGAGGGTCTGGAAACCACAGAATTGTATTACCTGGGTTGATAAATAGGGAAGTAGCTGATAGGGCAGCACCCATTTTCGCCAAACTTGGTCTGTAGGATCTTGATTCTGTCTTTCTGCTCCCATCAAAGGATGGGAATAGCTCCTGACTCCAGAGCTGGCTTGGAAAAATGAGCATGGCCCCTATCAACAGGGTGCTGTTGTCTGATGCCTTAATACCAGCTGAGGGCCCACTGTGGAACCCTCTCCATGGCTGCTGTGCAGATGTTCAACAGAGAGCTTATTTGTCAGTGTCACTTCCAAACTGGTAGGATGCACTGGGAATGGCCTGAGTTTGGCAGGCTGCATTGTGCTCTCCTGGGGCAAGGAACAGACTGTGTAAACAGCCCAGAGATTAAAAAGCAATTTTTTCCTGCGATCTTGGTGATTAGGGAGGTGAATGGGCTCCCACCGTGCGAGGTCACATTATTGTCCATCTTCCATGTCTACTTATCTAGTAGTTGATGCAGTTAAAATCATGTGTGTGGACAGTTACTGCAGAGCACCCACACAATTAGATCTTTTGCCTTTGCTTGTGCAATTTGCTTATAGCTTTCGGAAGTCTGAAAATTTAAGTGTGAATTCTCTTGGTGCAGTGTTATACTAGTGCTGCTTGAATGTATTTAGCTAAGAAAGCAAACCATGGAGATGTGTGTTGGGTTCTTTTAACTTTGGCAACGTTACCTGGAAGGTGTTGTGATGATTGAGATCAGAGTGCAAGAGATTTGAGATTTTTCTGCACGTATCCGTCCCAGGTTGTTACTTTTTTTTTTTAACCTTGTAGGCTAATAAGATATGTGTGAACTTAATCTTCAGGGGCCCATGTTTGACTGACATCAAAAGACTGCTGGGATTGTTATTGATAGCAAGGTACACATGTAGGAACAAATAAAGTAACACGTTGTAAGTTCAGGTGCACAGCAAAAATGTCACCCTTCAGTCTGATGTTGGCAGTTGCAGCTCGTGGCTTTTTTAGTACCCCAAGTGCCCTGTGGAGCCGATTTGAGCACAGCCCAGGTGCCACAAGCCTTTCTGTCCTTTCATAACAGCACAATGTAATCACTGCCTTTGTTCTTGTGCAGCCACAGATTCTCTTGCAAGCACAAATTCAAATGGGAGAAATCAAAGTTAATTCGGAATGAAATGCGCCCCGAGTAGTCTGGGGGAAATGGAGGCATTACTTTGTAGGCACCCTTCTCCTGCCAAAACTGCAGCACCCCAGATGTCAGGAAGCCACGCTGCCCTCTTTGTCTGGTCTTGATTGACTAGATTGTTTTCATCCGAGCCTTTTTAAAGCTTTCCTCCTGCCTCCATATTTTTAAGGAATAAAAAGCTAATATAAGGACATGGAGTGTTATGAAGCATGAAGTTCTATAAATATTTATGCTGAACTATCAAAAAACTTGACAGTTCTTATTTTCTTGACAGATTGGGGTCACTTGTTATTTTTGACCCTGAGAATTGAAGAGCATATGGAGTTAGATCTGTTTGTAATGACTTTTGGATATTGTTGTCTGGTATACTTGTAGGAATGTAACATGATAACGGACTTTTTCTTGATCTCTTTGTGAAAATGGAACTTAAACCTTGTACTGTTACCACAAATGACCACTCGAGTTACTGTCTCTGTGCAATCTGGCAGTGAATTCCTGAACTTTCTTTGGCACATACGGGGTTCTGAGTTAGCAGCTTGGTTTCCCAGTTCAGATGGACACCTTTCACCTATGTTGTTCTTGACTTGAAGTATTCAGTGATCACCTTTATGTCGAGGGACCAGGTTCATCACAGTGTGCTCCTGAGCCTGGCACAGGATGGGACCAAAGAAAGCTAAAGATCTGGTGAGGACCTGTGATGTTTCCAGTGTTTTCCTACCATTTCCAGCACTGCTTTGTGTCTCTGTGGCCAATTGAAAACAAACTCTTCTTAAAAGTTTAAGTGCTGATAAACAGGCATTTTCTAGAGAGATGAGAGGCTTCTAACTCTCCAACACTTCAGGATCCTCGTTCCTTAAAGTTATGTGCACACAACCTTAACTCCTACCTGAAGTTGTAGTTACAGGTGAACATTTTAAAGCCAGGTCTGGCTTTTTCAGAAAAACTGGAGCTTTGTGGAAGCAGCCACATTATTACATCCAGCTGCAGGAGGCTTTCTTCTCTAGTAAATTCATTGTGTAGGAAAGAATCAATCCAGTGCTTCACCTTGAATGAAATCCAATATGTGTTTTAAGGTAAACCTTGAATATATTGTGTGCATCTAAGGCTAACTGGAGTGTCTCTCACTGTCAGTCACTAGAGGGCACAAAACAACTATTTAGGAAAGAAGTTTCTTGTTCTTCAAGTCCTGACTCCCCAGTTTAGATCTGTAAAAGTGTGTGTGGGAAATTCCTGTGGTTGCCAAAAGACAGGATGGCTTAAAAATTTTGTTTTCATTGGTGGTTTTCCCCACCCAAATCTACTTCTGGTTTGGAAGTTAAAAATTTCAAGGGTACTTCCATTTTTCTATTAGTACAATTTTGTGTTCAGAAAGTCCATAGCTCTCAGAGCAAATACGTAAGCTGATCATAAATAGCTTTTAAGTTCAACTTGTATAATTACAAAAATGATTTCCTCATTTCTCTGGTTTCTGTACTTGGAACAGTCTCCAAATGTGTCTGCTGTGTGAAGAGTGAGGCAGCAAAAAGAATTGCTCTCTGAACTTATGGTACTTTTGCAGGTTGCCTGTCTGATACGGGTTCCATCTGAGGTTGTCAAGCAAAGAGCCCAGGTTTCTCCTTCCTCAAGTACCCTCCGGATTCTCTCCCACACCTTATATCACGAGGTGAGTTCAGAGCAAAATTTCACAAGTTGCTTCATTCTTCCAACTCAGTGCTGTACATGCCCAGAAGCATTCCTACAACTTTACTCCAGTTCTGTGCTCTCGCAGCACTTTCCCATCTATTTTTTTTGTCACTAAAAGCAATTGGGAAGGAAACCAAACCTCCAAAAGGAAACCAAACCTCCACCTCCCCCATCTGCATGCACTTACATGCACACTCTAAATTCCTCCTCTTTTTATATGGGGTACCTACATTAAAAAAAAAAAAGGGGAGGGGAGGGAATTTAGCTTTCTTGTTTCCAAAGCTCTGCTTGTATTTATGTGAACAGTCCTTGTCTGGGACAACAGGACATGGAGTCTCTGTATCTAGAGCTTGCTGAATGGCTTCTAGTTTTTGAAGCATGCTTTGGAGGGGATGTCCTAAAGGCACCATTTCAGAGAGTTTCTGTAAGAGCTCTGGAAATGAGTTCTCATCCAGTATTGGTAATTTTTCAAAAATAAGGACTTTTGTCATCTTCTCAGTGGTTATACTGTTCCTTCCTGTAAAAACCTGTTTGCCACTGTTTTTACTGAGTCTCATAAGAGGTGTTTTCCAAGTTGTATTCCATAAGAGAAAATGGCTCCTGAAAACACTGGGGGAAATTATTATAGACATTTCCATGTGTAGAAGCCAGGAAAAGGAAGACATAAATAAGACCTTTAAATGATCCAGTTGATTTTCATTTGCTTGTAAATGAAAACTATTGTGATAACCCTGCACAAGAGGGTCCCTGGAATTTCTTTCTGTGGTTTGGTAATTCTGCTCTAAAAGCTGGTGCTCTCAAAACCATATGTTTTTTTCCTTTTTTGTATCTAGCCAGAGAACCATAAGACTTGCCAAACAATGGAATAAACTGTCCTAGAAGATGTGAAACACAATTTTTATATGCACTTTAAAATCAATTTTTAATTGTTTTGAATGCTGCCAGCTGGTTAAAAACACAAATTATTTGTCTGGATGAATGCTCTGAATCAAGGCTAAGAAGGTGGACATAAGAAACTGTCATCCTGTCTGTTTATTTTGCATGGGCTATGCAAACAGAAGAGTAGTAGTTTCAAAATATTCATGAGATAGTGGATACTTCTAGACCAAAATATTGGGCAAGTGGAGTTTGGAGTAATGTGTTTCTGTGCCTTCTTGCCCTTTTAATTTTAACTGTAAGGTGTGCTTTCTTCTCTAACTGATTATTGTGAACAGTGTCTATAAATGATCTTTGAAATGAACATAAAACCCCCCTCCAGCATCGTAAATCACGGCATACCATATAGTGCTAGAATTGATAGAGTCTATTTGCAAGAAGTTCAAGTCTGACAGTCTGTAAGGCTGTAATGCGCTCCTCATAATCACCGATAAATTGTGGTCATTGGCAAGCTAATTCCCTATAGCTGATGCTTTCTTTTGTTGGTTTACAGGGTATTCAAGGACTTTATCGGGGTTATAAAAGCACAGTATTAAGAGAGGTAAAACACTTGTCTTGCTCTTTCTTTTTTTTTTTTAAATTGATTCCTTTGCCTCACTTTGTTTTCTAAGGAGACAGTCGTACAAGTGAGAACAACTGCTCTAACTATAAGCCCTGAATCCTAGTGCATTTATTTCTAGGTACATTACTAGTCTGTCATTAAAACAGAATACTGATAACATGCACTAAGAAAACCTGTGGTACATGCAAAGTCATCTACCATCCTGTGTCTCAGTTGAAACTGAAGTGTGGAAATGTATACCTTACCATGGTGAAAACCATAAAATAAAGAACTGAAAGCTTCCTCAAGCCTTATGATTGCATCATGTGAAGCCTGTTTGCCAACAATGGTGAACTGGTGGCATCAGGCCAAGTTTGGCACAGACAGATTTAGGCTTTCTTTAAATATGTTTGTCAGCAAATGCCAAGAGATTATCTGTCATCTGTATATAGGGAAGATTGTGCTCTCTCTTTTTTTTTAAATGTGTGAAAGAAATGCATTTAGTCATCCAGTCTGTGGATGTGATATGGCATTACTTAACTCTAAATCAGAAGTACTTTGCTGTTGGAAAAAAAATGGAGCTAAAAATATTTTAGCTTGCTTGGCAGAAAATAGTTCCTAAACTAAAATCTCTTCATAAATGTAGTGTGAATTACAGGATTAGTGCCTTGGAAGTGTTTGATATGCTGTGTGAACTGAAGTAGAAAAACCTGCTGAGGAACTCCCACTCTATAACTGTGTCAGGATAAAATCCCAGGAGGTCATCTTTTGGCAAAGCACAAGTTGCACCATGAGCACCTCAAACAGAGACAATGCTCAATTCCTGTGAAAACATAACAGCTATTGTCCAGGAGGGTTCTTTACTCGCTATGTTCCATGTGATATAGGTGGGTTTGTCCTCTCCTTATGTAATTCAACTGAGTAAACTAGGTCTGGATCTTTGCTTCTCTTTGGTTTTGTTTTTGGGTTTTTTTAAACAGAAGATCAAATCTCTTGGCTGTGCTGCCACTAGTGATAAAGCCAGTTGCAGAGGCTTTTTAAGCCTTCATTCACTAGCTCTGCTTTTGAAAACCTTTCTTCATGCTGAAAACTGTTTTTAGGACAGTTATGTCAGTCAGGTCTTGCTACAATATGGAACAAAGATGGGTATTACCTAAAATAAGAAATACCAGATTTAGTGTTCCTTAAAGTGCTGACAAATGACAATGCACCACCATCTATTTTAACAGTTATCACTGTTTAAAAAATTATTTATTTGTGCAGAGATGACACCTGCTTTTCTGAAACATAACCCCCACCATAGCTTTGTCCTGTACTTATTTTCTGGCTCACTAAACACATGTTACTCACTCGGATTTCATTTGGAGACAGGCAAAAAAGGCCAACGAATCATTTTGATTTCTCTGAGGGGTTCTGAATAAATGAATAAATTGAGATTCCATTGAATACAGATTTTGAACACTAACAGGTAGATAAAACATGGTTACTACTGGGTGCTATTCTCCTTAAAATTTGTTTTGACATATGTCAGGGTGGTAATTAATTTGCAGACCATATTCATGGCATGGTGTGTGACCCTGCCGAGATAACTTTGTTTACTCAAAATGGCAGCACTTTGTTGGAAATTTAATGGGGGTCCTCTCCATTATGTATATTCATAAAAGATCCTTCAGAAATGATTTCACTTGAAGGATTGCTTTTTGGGAGAATCTGTCCAATAGAATGAGAAATAAATTACTACCAAATGAAATGTGCTTTCTCTTCAAAATGAAACAAATCATAGATGATGTTTTAAAAAAAAATAATTCTTTGAATTTAATACTGTTAAGACCGTTGTATTTTCTGACATAAAATACTGTAAAGCAATGTCCACTTGAGTGAGAACAGCATGTTGAAACCTTTAGCTCAGACTGACTGGGTGCTTAGACAAAACCCCTTGTTTAGTTACAGCGGAGTGGGAGTTCAGAGGGGCTTCAATGCATGATTTTTAATAAAAAAAAATTAAAAATGGAAGAGGCTGGGCATATTGGTGCTTTTCAGATGACAATATTCCTGCACTGGCAAAATTATTGAGCCAGAATTTAAGAAAGGTTAATTTTAGTTGTTGCATCAGGATAAAATTTTGTGTATTACATAGAGGATGGAGATCTCGTTGCCAATCGCTTGGACTTAAGTGAAAATGAGTCTGTTTAGAAAGGGAGTGCAATGTTGAAATCCCATCTTTTTCCTATACCATAGTATATCTTTTCAAGGCAGCCTTATTCTGCTCTGTGTAATTTGTATTGGCTGCTGTGCTGCCTCTGTGCTGATGCAAGGTAGTTGTTTCATCCTTCATTTTTGATTCTCATTCTTTCATTTATCCCCCTTATCTTCCCATCAGAATACTTTCTGGGCAGATAAATATTAGATGAAGAAGATGGCTAAGTATGTCATGCTTTTGGAATGCTTTGTTTGAGTGAGCCTCAATGCTTGGAAGTTTTGGCTATGACTTTTTCACCTACCTTATTTTGGTGCCTCTTCCCTCACATCTCCATTACATTTTGGTCTTTATGTCTTCCTTTGATGTTAGTTATGCCGAACTAATAATAAAATCTAAGGGGAAATGAGGTACAGGGCACCATTCTGTTGGCAGCAGTAGCCTGAAAGAGGCATCCGTGCTCCAAGAGGGAAGCTTTTGTGGTAAAGCACAGAGTGGGAGTATGGTTATTAGGTTGCTGAATGAGACTTTGAATAAATGGCAGAAATGGGAGGCTGTGAAATGATGTGGAATTCCCATGATGTCATTTCCAAAGCAAATCCAAGGGAGAATCGTCCTTCCCTATGATCGTAGTGTACCAGTGTGCACTGGTGTGGAAACTGGATCATGCTCCTAACAGCAGTAAATGAACAGGTAAATTTATTCATGTTTTCTACCACAGAAACAAGTTCATTTGTAATGTTTCTAGCCATCTTATAACAAGGCAGGAGCAGGCTATAAATCCACTGTGAATCCTCTAGAATTTCTTAATGGGAATGTAGTTCTGCTGCTGAGATCTTATATAAGCAAATGGAGCCAGATTTTTAATTCCTGCATAATTCACTTTATTAACTATGACCAAGTAGAACATCTGTTAGAATTCCACAATGCTCAGTTCATGGGAAAAAGAGAGAAACCCCTGAGTTCCCGTTGGAGCTTTTCCATTCCCATTAATGTTACAGGACTCTAGCAGATGTCTTAAAGGACGTTATTATGAATGAGAGGACAACACAAAAGGAAAGGAAGTGCCTTGTCCAGTTTCCCTGTGTACAATAGCTCCCTGTACACTGAGTTACTTCACTCCCTGCTTGTCTGTGCAGGTGGCAGCTCCGTACAAGCAGTGCCACAGTTAACTGCAGTGTCCTGTCCATTGTGAGTTACTGGGAGTTGGAAGAACTGAGTGGGTGTTCTGTGTTGTTTTAATCTAATTTGGCACTAAAAAATATTGTAGATTAACTGGGCCCTGGTCCACAAGTAGGTTCAAAAGGAGCTAAAATGACTATTAAACTCTTACTTAAAGACAAAGGGGATAAAGAACTACTGACTCTTCATGATTCAGCGATGACTTGAAAAGAGACTGAGAATCGCTTTCAAACGTCACTCTTACCTGTGCAGGTAGCCCTGAGTAAACTTGTTGTGCTCTGTATTGCCTGATAAGACTTTTCTGAGACCATTCAGGCCCTCTGCTTGTGGTGGCCTCCATTCAGGTAGAGGTGGCAATGAAGCTCTACTTGACAGGGGTGTTTCAGAACTCATCTTAGGGCTCTGAATTTGAAAGAAAACTACTAGTAAATCTGAACCCACTCTTGTACAGCATGCTGTGGATCTTACTTTCAGTGACATAGCCTAGTAATCACTTCTGGGAGCCCTGTTTTTTTAAATTAGTACCGTTGTGGGGTGTTTTTTGCCATCAATGTACACAAGTTGGAGCCCTAAGTGGATGAAGTGCTGTATTGGGAGGGAGAGAGCACTCTGTGCTATATTAATTTTGGAGGGGAGGAGGAGGACAGCTGGTTCAAAATATGCTGTTGCATTAACGAGTGGCAGCAGTGTGACAAACAGGCGACAAATTCAGGCTTTTTCCAATCTCAGAAAGCCAAGAAGTACTGGTGTCTCCTGAGGAGGAGGTACTGTTTTATGCATGCAGCAGAACTAGGATACATTGTGTGTATCAAAAGGGATATGGAGGGTGCCCAGTGCTGCCTATGCAGGTGAAGAAGAAGCTAGCAGAAAAAACACCAACTCCCCCTGCTTTAAGTGACTTACTACCTGGGTGAGAGAATCTAAAGCAACTGGCAGCAAAATAGGCCTTAAAGGCACACCTGCTGCATTTCCCTGAATGTGAAGTGTCAGCGAACAAAGGATGCTGAGAAGGGTTTGTATAAAAACGTGAAACCCAGCTGACATGTTAAACACTGTTGACTGAGGGAGGGAGGGGATCTCTGCGGACTGAGCTCGATAGGGAACAGTCTGCAAACAGGGAGCCTAGTTTGTTTATCCACTAGAGGTAGTTTTGCATGCTTTTCTTTTGTTAGGACATCTTTATATAAATATCCTGTTCTCCTAGCTGTTAGAGGCTTTTTTAAGTTTATCTCTGTTGCTGTAGGACAGAAAGAATGTTATTAATACATTCTTCTACCTGCACAATTACAACTTTGATCTTCTATCATTCTCTGTGTATTACAGAAGACACTATCTTAATACAATATTTGGAAAAATAAACATCCTCCTTAATGAAATATGTGTAGTATCTGTCTTTTGTTACCTTCTGGAAAACTGAGCTGGCTTTATTTTATTTTGGGATTCTAGCTAGGTTAGGTTTAACCCGGGATCTGTTACACTGGGGGTTTTGACTTTTACTGAGCAACCAGGATTTCTTTGGCTTGGGTGTTTCATGAGACTGTTGTTTTTCTATATGGAAAGGGGTAGGAACTGTAAAATGGATTAACTAGCTAGTCCCTGCCATGTGGAAAATTGTGCAGAAGTTGTGTGACATGATTAATGGGAGGAAAGTTGAAAAATAAGTCCCTGCTTCCCCCCCTTTTTCCCCTCACCCTACTTTGTTTTGGAAAGCCTGTCACTGGAGTTTTATCCCTTCTCTGGTACACTTGTATCCTTCTAGATATCTGTATTCAAGGGATTTTCATTTTGGGAGGGTTAAAGGTCTCCTGCTCTTACTCCACAAGAATTACAACTCCATGCTCTGGGATAAGGGCTCAGGCACATCTTGGCTCGTGACCTGGAATACTGGTAAATGGACAAAAGGAGTAGCTGGCCTTCAGTTTTGTAGGTTATGCTCATTACCTTCTTTCTGAAAACGCTGGAATAGCATTTGGACGTGAAACTGGAGGTCTCAAAAAGCACTTATAAATTATTTTTACAGACCACAAAGTAACCCTGCTTTTTCTAATTTACCAGATATGCCTGAATGGCAAATAAACTGGCAAAGGTGGACAGAGACCTGAAGCAAATTCCTTGTTGAAAAGATTGAGTTGGGTTTTTTTGTGTCAAGCATGTGCAATGATTTCAGGTTTTCTGGTTGAATGCCCTTTCTCTCTCAGGCGAGTTGCAGTTTCCATATATACTGGTTAGAAGCAGAATGCAGCCATCCCTGCTGCCATGGATTTGCAGTTTACCAATGGAGCGTGCAATTATTGCATCTGTCTGACAGCAGTGGATACCTTCAGATGAGAAGAATTTCACATTCACAGAGTGTTTCTGTGTTTTGAAAACTACAGCCTTGCATCTAGGGTCTTAGAACAGAAAAAAACACTTTGAAAACTGTGTGCACTAAAACCAACTTATGTGATTTGATAATGTAGCTTCTTTCCAAATGAATGTATATGCAAGCAGAGTCTTGCAGGAAGCGTATTCTACCACGTTCTTGAAATAGAGATACTATTTCCATACATTCTCTAAGCAGCTTACTAAAGCAATTTTGCAAGTGATGTTTTCTGCAGTATTCATGGGGTAGGAATGTGTTTTGTGGGTCAGTAGCAACACAGTAGGCAAGAACAAGTTGGGAAGAAGAAAATGCCTAACTTTGTTCTGATTTTCTTCATGCTGTGATAGATATTTGTTTGGGGTTTTTTGTTGTTTTTTATTTCTTTTTTTTTTAGTTTTAAATAACCTAAGAAATATATTCTTTACATTGGTTGCTTTTGATTTTTAACATGTTTCATAATGTTTTGAAGAGCACACTCTGTGTGCTACCTCCAGTGGAGAATGTGAATTTCTCTGTTCTGTTCCCCCACTTTTATCTTTCATGAAGGATCAGGAAGTGGCTGCAAATCCCTCATGAAGGAGAACACACAGAAAGCATCACTTCCCCTGATGGGAAGGTGGGACTGTAACAAGAGGGAGGACAGGCACCAAGGAGAGTCCTCATTGTAAAGTCTTTGTAAAAGGAGGATGAAAGGCTTGAAATAGTAAAAGTAATAAGTAGCAAATAAGTGATTATAAGGGATATTTAAAAAAAAAAGTTATCTAGTACTGTCATTGAATGAGTAACATCTTTAAAGCTTTCCAAGGCAAACTAAGGGTATTCGAGTTAATGGAATAACTTTGAAGCTCCAGTCTTTGTAGCCTGACAGCATGACACTGAAGTCAGGGGGGACCACAGCATGTTTAATGGGATTATACAGTTGTGCCTACTTCTGTAAAATTTGGCTGGCATTAACACTTGTGACTGTTTAAAAGCTAAAAGAAAGAATCAAACAAAAACTTATGGAATTCTTGGCTGAGTGATGACTTTTAGTTTTAATTCCACAGCTACATTCCACTATGGGCAACTGTATTTTGTCTGTCTAAACTCTTTCTGTAGTTCTCAGTGGGAGCCAAGATGTCCTGTTTCACTAAGTTGTAGGGTAATCCTGCTGATGGCTGAAGGGTTCCCAGGCTGTACCTGATGAAGACCCTGTTTCATTCAAGGGTGAAGCAATTTCTGTATGTCTGTGCTGAAGCAGGTAACTCTCTAACCCTAAGAAGATATGTGTGTGTGGTGTATCTGTTTATATAAAATCTGTACAGAGACATATGGATGCATGTACATGCAAAATATAGGGGTTTTTTTTAATAGTATCTTGTCAAGGGTCTTGCACTCTCTGAAGCAACTAGTCCTATAAATGTGTGTGATTGGTCTGGAACAACAAGCAATTTAGCAATTTTCTGAAAGTACAGGACTGTCTTTCAAGGATGAAATTCTTGCCTGAAGTAGACCAAAGCATGATTTTTACAGTGAAAGACTTCCACTGGCAGAATCACATTGCTGTCAATATTAATAGCAATTATCTGGTTTTCATGCTTGGACTGCTATTATCTAGTTTCTCCACCTCTGCAAAAAAACAGAAGCACAATTAAAAGAGTCAGCAATCCAAGATCAAAAGTTTTTCCTGAAATTCCTTGTATGATTATTACCTCAACCAGCAGTTCTGCTTTAAAACAAAGACCCGAGTGTCTGCTCTAGTCAAGGGAAGATGCACTTCTGGACCAGAGGGCATGATGAGAGTTCTGGGGAGTAGGGCTGGCATAGAACCAGGAGCCCAGGCTGTCTGCTTTCCTCTTGCCCTTGAGCTTGGCAGTGAGTGAGAGCCTTTAGCACTTGTGAGTCTCCAGCCACAAGTGGAGTGGTGGCTGTCATCTCGCCTTCTCTTTTATCAGAAAGATGATTTGAGAGTTGATGTTTTCATATTCTGTAGCTTGTAGAAATAGTTCAGCAAGAGAGGTCTAATGGCATTGACACGTGAGCTTTAGTGATGTGTTTGGGAGAGTTCCCTTCTTTCTGCTGGGGGTTTAGCACCTCCATAGTTTCAGTCCAGTTGGCACTAAGGGATGGGGTAGGTTTTGTGCTGGAGTTCAAAGGGCAGGGCCTGACATACACTGGCTTCTGCTGGTTCAGGTACAGGGTAAGTAAGAGACCTCTGGCAGTGGGGTGAGGCAGGCAGTTGGGATTTCCTCTTAAATCATCTCAGCACTGAGTCTAGGAATCTGTCATCCATATCCTCAGTACAAAAATTCAGGGCTGCACGTGTCCATAATAACGTGCCTGCTGGTGGTGCTGGTTTTGGTGGGAGCCTTAGCACCTGAATGACCATTTGTGCAGATTTTTCAAAGACAGCAGCGATTGTGATCTTTCATCTGTAGGTACAGCAGCAGAATTGGAGGGATGTAGCTAAAGCATGTAGAAGAGAGGAAACTGATTTTAATCTAGACTACTGCTACTGAAACCATGCCTTCATTTGACCATGAACAATTCTACCCAACCCTGATGTGTCACTGGATTTTTATTTATATCTGTATATATATGCATATAATACTTGCTCTGTTACTTGTTTACATTACAGATGATATGTATCTATAAATAAGTATTACACATCTACTGAGAAATATGAAGCTGAAAAGTTGAATCTGAAACCCAAAGGTTATGGTAAAGGTGTGAAAAGGAAATCAGATCTGCAGCAGAGAGCTTCTGTAATTTATCACAGTTATAATGATGTTGGGAAGTATGGCTAGAGAGGCACTCATGAGAGTCTGCTGCAAGAACAGGTCTTGCAATTGCTTAATACAAATCATACTTCAATTTTTTTAAAGACTGGCTTATTATTATCTTGCAGGAAATAAGAATTGATTCCACTGTTTTGAGTGTAGGAGAAGTGACCCCAAAAAAGAAAATACAGAAAATTATACTAAGCTTCAGAATATTTTCAGGGCCAGATTTGGCTGGTTTTAGCTAATGGAATGGATGAAACAACTTTCCTAGCTTATTTAAAGGAGAACCTTGGGAATGCATCAGCAATCAATCCTTACTGTAAACATTTCGGCCAGTTAAAGGGAAATAAGTTAATTTTGGGCATGGGAACTTTTGCCTCTATTTAAAAAAAAAAAAAAAATTGGAGCACAGTGACCTTTTTCTGTTTCTTCCTTGCTATGGGCATATTGACTTCAGTCCTAGAACCTGTCTTACACTAGAGGGCACACAATGCTTATGGTTGCTGCAGTGCCAGCCCATGGAAATGCCTATCACAAGGGATCTAATCTTAGGATGACCTGTGGATCTTGGAATTGACTTTGTTTTAATTCTGCCTCTCAACCCAGTTGCAAAGGAAAGAAAAAATTTAAAATATTATTAATTTTATTTGGTTCTGGGGACTGGTCCCATTGAATTTCCTAGGACTAACTTGAGTGAGTAAATTGAGTGAGATTTAGTTTAGGAATAATTTTATGTATTCCTATTTTTAAACTTTGACTAGGTTTTCATTTGATACGAATTGATTGAATAAGGTCTGTGGCATTCCCTGTGTTTTCTTGCCTAGTGGAATAATGCTGATGTGATCATAAAGAAGAGAAAGGTAATTGTATGATCGTGACACGTTAGTGTCCATGCTGAGACTTCATAGCCTATGTAGTAATCTATTTTAAATCTTATTTTGGCATCAGTTTTTTCGAAGATTCTGCATTGCTTTTGCTTATCTGTTTTTAAGAAAAATACAGTAAGCTTTATAATCTTTGGGATAATCCCCACATCGTGCGCACCTTAATTTGAGAATCTCATGTCACTTTGTATGTAGTTGGAAATCTATGTGGGGGAGGAACAGGAGAGATGGGTGGTAACATGATTTTCATCATTTTTATAGAAATGTAGGCGAAGCAGGCCTGGTGTGTGTACTTCAGATGGAAATGGTGTTATTGAACCTGGTTCTTATCTCGCTTTTACTTTTCTGTTAATTTTATAGAAGCCAATAAAGTGTAAGCTCTGCAAATTTTCTATTTTATGCTGGTTGGATATGTGAAAATTACGTTCCTGCTTTTCAAAACCCGCAGGTCTAGCTGCAATAAAGCAGAGCTTGGCCTGATTGTTTTGGCATCACACTGCTGACAGCAATGCTTGGGCCACTCTGCCAGATTTGGCTGTCCCAGGCCTGATTCTTTCCCAGCTAAAGGCTGCTAGTGATGTACAATATGTGACATGGATGAATTTCTGTTGTGAGTAAACTGAGGCCTCTCAATGCTCTTTCAGACGGAACAAACCCCCCCCAAAAAAAGGGAAATGTAAGCCAGGATGCTACTGCATCTAGTACATTGTATTCTGTGTTTGCATTTGGCATTGTACAGTCTCCTGACTTAAAGAGAAGAGCAAATAAAGAAGCATCCATACATATGAGAATGAATAAAGATGCGGGAGTTTATCTGCTCCATTCTCACTTTTGCTGATATAAAATCCTAATGTGCAAGAAAACATTTTGGGAGTCTCATGAAATGTAAGACCGTGAGGCACTCAGCTGAATCTTGTCTTGCTGACTTTAAATGTACTGGATGCCAATTAAAGCAGAATTTGGCCCAGTATAATTTTGCCAGTGGTTACATACCACCTCACAAGTTTTGGATGGATTTTTTCCCCCCTTTTTCTCCAACCCCCCTAGCATTTTGCCTCCTGGCCTGTACAGCTGTGCTGCTAGTATACTATTTCTGGAAGTGACCCATGCATTTAGGTCAGTTTGTTTTAGCCTTGCTCCTTGTTGCTGAAGTAGAATAGCACATTTCCCCTAACTGCATGAAAGCCAAGGTAGACAATCTTGATAAATATGATTAATGGGCCCCTTTGCTTTGCTCTGCAGCTGAAGGCTTCCTGAGGTTCTGTCTCAGCTGGGCTACAGCTCCCCAAACCAACCTTTACGTAGAAAGTATGCCTTAGGTTCAATTATGTTGTTAAATCTATTTTTATTCACAGCTTTTGCTATAGAGAAGTCTTTGCAATTGAAATAATGGTAGTAAGAGTCTGAGGAGGAAGTGGGGGCAGGAAAAGCAATTCATAAACATGAGCGAGTTTGGATTTTTTCCCTTCATCTTGTTACCTAGAAGTTTGTAGGTGGTGTCTGTAGCCACGTTTCCTGTGACTGAAGTTAAGTCTGGGATTAGTGAAGTGTTTTATTCCATGCCCTGATCAGCAGGACAGTAACTATGATAGGAGATAGCAGCAAATGATGGTAGCTTTAAAGCTACCCCACCTTGATGTGAGTAATAAAATAAAATGTGGGATTGGCATCAAGGAACTGGCACCTCTCTAGTAATGAGCACACACTCACATTTGTGAGGGTACTCTTGAGAATTGTCTCTCAAATTCGGAGGCCAGACTTCTGCCCTGCCTGTGTGACTTGCTGGCTGCAGCACAGGCTGTATCCATCTCGCTTTCCTGGTGACTGCTATGCAGCTTTAATTGCAGGAGCACATCAGCATTCTCAGCAATTGAGCACAAGTCTTAATAGCAAATAATCCTCTTGAAATTGTTGTCCCCTCCACTGCAATCAAAGGAGAGCTTTGTTAAGGCATTAACTAACAAATTAGCTACTAAATGCTGGTAATAACCTATTTCCCATAGATTGCTTTTTAATTATAGCCTAAGCTGTGTGATTCTTGAAATCACTTCTGTGGCAAACCAATGTTTGTGGTCATTTCCAACCACTGCAACTTGATTGACAAAAAAGTAATTTTTAAAGTCTTTACTGATATCAGAACACACTTTGCTTATGTGTTCCTGCCTGCAGAAATACTTTCTCAGCTTTTATTTTGACTGTTATTCGTATTTTAATTTAAATGTATTGGGCTGTGCTGTGAAATTGTTTTTATTTTACTTTCATATACAATATATGCCCTCATTAGATTTTTAGATAGCATAGGTATTTTCCACTTCACTGTTACAAGAAACTTTTCCTATGGGGGAGAAGTTCACCACTTTGCATTAACCAATACATATAAAAATAAATAGTTTATTTTGCTATTCTCTGTCTCGGCAACCATTTAGAAAAATAAATAATGTTTGGGTTTAGGAGGGAGGGGGTATCTTTGTATATTCATTACTTTTCCTCCCCAGATTTCAATAAAGGCTGTACATCTTCCAATATATCATTCTGCTTCACTTCAAACCTGACTTTTTTATAAGGGAGCACAGCCATCAAAATTGGCAAGCGTTAAGCTTGATAATTAGTTCAATATAGTGACCAATTCCGTGAATTATGAGTTCAAAGAAACATATGGACATGGGTGAAATCAGATTTTGGCATTTCTCACTTAGATTGTTTCAGGACACTGCTGGAGCTTCTTTGATCTGTAAATAACAACTGCAGTTCAGTGCCTTACTTAAAATACATCAAACGCATTCATGACTTTTGCTTTTACATATAGACCTCACTTCCAGTTACAGTTTTGCATCTGATTATTAAAGCTATTCATGTTTTGGGATTTCGTAGAGAAAGCTACCAAAGATAGCTCTTTTCATTCTTCATGCTTTCAGAGAAGCAGCAAACATTTCCCTGTCTTAATGTGCACCCCAGACTGCATCAGCAGATGTTTTATGAAGTCAAAAGCAGCCACCTCCTGTACTGCAGATCCTCTACAACCTGATGGCAATGGGTGTCTTCCTTCCCTCTTTCAGCAGTATAAAACAAGCCAAAGGTTTATTTTCACTGTGCAGTATTATCTTACTGTGCAGTAGCTTACCACAGTAACTCCTTTCCCCTCTGTAGCTTGCACATAGTGGCCTTTTTCCTAGTCCTGAACTCTGTGGTTTGATCTATGACGTGCCATCTAGCAGACAGTAGCTGGAGATAACCCCACAGCTCTAGTTGTTACTCCTTAGACATACACAGGTGCTGACCCAGTTCAATAAGCAACATTGCCCTTCAATAGTTCGTTAAATGCACTACCTCTGGGCTTATCAGTTATGAAAGAGCTGTTTGATTTCTTGGTAGCAAAGGAATGTAGGGAATTACGGCTTCTCAGTGTTTTACCATCACCTTTCCAGCCAGGTAACTCCGTTGCTTCTAATTTAACTCCTAGTGGTCAGCATTGGGCAGTACTGCAGTGGGGTTTTTTTCTGCTGTGTAGTCAGTGCAATTACCCAAGTTCCACACAAACACATCAGTTGTTTTCATAGTGCTTTGAGGTCTGCTGAGATAAAGTTCTTGTCCTATAAAACCCCTAGTATACAACTTTGTACTTGATGCAAATTCACTGCAACCCTCCTTTTGAATTCACAGCTCTGTTGCCAATGCTCTCTGTTGTTTTTTCACTTTGGTCATAAATCTGGATGTGTGTTTAATCTGTTTATTTTGACTTTTAGATAGTTGAGAGGTGCTTATTCTGAATATTTAATGGTACTAGCAGTTATTTTCCGAACATGTAGTTTCTGAAAGAGTGCAATTAGAAACTAAACCCAGGAATTCTGTGGCAGGTCAGGCACTTATGGCCTCAACTGTCATTGACTGGAAGAAGAATAAAGCTCACGGTGCCTCTACAAGTCACTAAAGCATTCCCTTCCCTGATGTTATGATACATGTCATACGCTCTGTTGAGAGACAATATGAATGTGCCTGGTGGGTAAATGTTCTCTGGATAAACTTGGATGTTACTGTGTCTTCTCACTGTGCCTTTTATGATCTACATCTTTCAGACTGGTGTGAATATGTAAAATATGAGCTGCTTTTAAAAAACAGAAGTGTGTATACATCTAACAACCGTGGAAAGAATGTCTGAGAAGTTAACTAGATGCTATGGTTAAGTTTCAAACACCAGCCAACAAAAGATCCCTTATGTGTTTGTTTTCATTCCTGTACTTTTTTAGAGCCTATTTCACGATTGTTGTTGCTTGATTCAGAATTTTAGGAGGGACTTGAAGAAGGCAGTGTAGTTGTTTGAGAGGCTGGTGAACCGCTGTGGCCTCTGTGCATGGTGACTGAGAGCAAACTCACCTTGCCTGGATATTCCAGATGCCTGTGAGAGAAAATAAACGAGGGAAAACAACAATTTAAGTGAGGAAGGAATAATTGAAAATAAACGTTTGGGGTTGGCAAACCATGCAGAAAGAGTTCTGCCCAAGATCCTACGGGGCCACGCCATGTTCAGAGTGCTGAAAGGCAAGATGCAAAAGATCTTTAGTCCTTTGTTTCAATATCTGAGTCAGTATGTTGCACAGATCCATGGGTCAGGTGAACATAAATTGTGCTGTTGGAATTTATCCGGCCAGTAACTTAACCTCTGACTCAACCCAGCAATGGTACAGCATTACAAATGTAGTCTTCAAGGGAGGATGAACAAATTTCTTAAGCCATTGGGCACAAACAAAACCTTCAAAATCAGTCAAGAATACCTCCTTGTTCCACTGCTCTGTCACCCCTCGTGCCCTGGGATGTATTTGTTGCGGCTAATGCCAGGAAAACTCAATCTGTCCATTTGTGTTCTGTGCTCAGAGTGACTAAAAGTACCTTTCCTCGTTTTGTCCAGCTGATGTTTAGTTCTGTGTCCTTTTAAAAATTTCCAGACCATCAAGTGTGATGATTTTCAACTAAGCATGTGAATATCCATGGTTTGATGAACTAACCTCTTGTTAATTTACTTCAACAGAAGGGAACGTAAAGAAGGGAATGCAGAAGCATGGTTTTCTTGACAGATGGGTGGTAACATGATTTAATTAACTCAGACCACAGGAATCCAGTGTACTACTAAGGGACCTGAAAAGAATGTGTCCTCTCACCTGTGATTTCATTACATCTTCATGCTCTCCCAAAAACTACCAGACATGCAGAGCTCCAACTAAGTGGGGAAGGAGCTTAGTACTTCCAGAAATAAGGCTGCTGAAGTGCTTAAGTCTGGTTTAGCTCTTTAAATACAAAGTATATGAATTGGAAGTGTCTCTCGTGTGTGTAAGGGAACTATTCCCACTGTGAAATTTCCTTTCTCTGGAATTTGCCCCCATGTTTAATTAAAAAAAAGGTAGCAGAGCTGGGTAATATCGGTAGGAAGAAGCCAACTCAAGGATCCAGTATGAATTTTGTGCTAAGTAGGTAGCTGGAAGATCCTGCCTGGGTTATGGGGCAGACACTGAAGCATGGGACCACTTCCTGAGGTTAATGTTTGATCTCTCAGTCCCCTCGGAAATTATGATCCTGAAATGGGATGGCCTAGAACAAGTTAAAAGTATTTCTTTTTCCAAGGCCTGTGAATTGCCAACACGGGGAGAACTTTTACTGTAACAAAATGCTGTGTATTTAAAGAGAATTCCTTCTTTCTGAGGAGGAATGTGACCTTGATTAATTTCTATTTTTAATCAACTTTAAGGCCCCTGGAACTTCTAAAGTTCTCAGCAGCTGTTCCTCAGATGTCTGCTGGCCTGTTGACCTCACAGATTTCCCCATCTCCTCGGGAGGACTGAGGGCTCTGAACACATCCTGAACAGCCAGAAATAACGTTTAGTGGCCAAGAAAGACTAAGTGGTGCCCTGAGCTTGGGACAGGGCTCTGTAAATGGTCTTCAGAGCTTCCTCACAGAGGCTATATGTTGGAGAACCTTATTAAAGAGCACTTTAGCTTTAATGGTTGTACACTGATCCCCAAACACTGGATCTTTCTGCTGCCAGTCTTTCTTTTGTGCATTATATTTCCTTTGAGAGCAGAATACAGGCAGAATCTCTTAGGCTTTTGCTTTATTCTTTAATCCAGCACCACAAACCAGAAATCCTTGGGGTTTAAGCAGCTTCACTATTTATTTACATAGGTCTGCAGTGGCTTTTTGTTTGTTTTTTTGCTTTTGTTTCATCTGTGGTTTTCCTGCTGCTGTGTTTTGGATGGTTCTGGTTTCTGTAGGTAATTCTGAAAGGCTGTTTAGCTTCATGTGTCCTGCGTTCCCTGTACATTCACTTAGTCACCTCTGCACATGGTGCAGTACATGACCAGCACCCTGTTCCCAAGGCCACAGTACCTTTTCTTTATTGAAGTAGTTCTGTGAACAGCAGAAACACATTTTCCTATGGACCTGTAAGCCACAGCGCCTCTGCTTACCCTATTGCATTGACTCCAAGCTCAGCTTTCAAGGCCCCAAAACTTCCTCCTACAGCCATGAGCTGTTGGTTGAGTAGGTGATAACAGATGTTGGGGCACTTCCCCAGGTATTCACGTGCTGGTTGCCTGCCTGTGTATTACCCACTGATTGTCTGGCCAGCAACAACACAGCCTTTCCTTGAAAGTGGGGTTGCCAAATTGAGTCTCAGCTCAACCAACGTGCTTACAGATGTGTTTGAGATGTTTGTTTGATGTTAACAGAAGTTTTAGGAGCTTTTTCCCAACCTCTTACTTGCCTAAAATCAGATGATGAGTTCAAAAGCTAAGGAGAGTGGAAAAAAAAGGCAGTTTCATGCACTGCTTTAATAGCAAGCCAGTCTAAAAATGCACCTCTGTACAGTCAGAGGTAAGATGTCAGTAAATATCCCCTTGAATGGCTCATGCTCCATTGCTTACCAGTACAGCAGTGAAATAATTAATTCTTGGAGCCAAATTAGAAGCATATGGTGGAGATGGAAAGCTTAGTACTGATTAAGCAGTATTGTCCAAGTGATTAACTAAAATTTTACTATCCAGATGTTGTGTAGTTGGAGCTGGTAGAAGGCAACACCCAACAATGCCAGTGAAATTTGGATCAGGACCATGTTATGGTATTAATAATTGACAAAGGCACTGAATTTTACTGTACTGACCAAATATTGCAATTTATCCTGCCTCAGGTACCCACTGAAAATACATGGGCCTACAGTCCAATCACCTGTGGAGATTAACGAGTTGAAGGTTTAGCTCAGGGCACTCGTGAACCACTCAGGTATTAAAAATGAGGAATAATTCTTGGTACAAAACGTCCTCAAACTCCACCAGCCCAGATGTCCTTTCGGTAGTTGTTATGGACAGCCTGTGAGTAACCAAATCATGACACAGGTCTGAGGTACCACTGTCCTTTTCCTGGTAAATATGAGACTGTTTAATTGAAGATTTAGTTATGGAATTGTCTTTCTATGAGCAGAATTCCATAGTTTATTATAGTGAAATTCCTGAAATAGCAAAAAAAAAGCCTATAAAGGAGGATCAGGGAGTTTAAAGCCAAGATATTAGAATTGCATGGTGCTGTGTGTGCATTGGGTTGTATTGGCCCTTACCCATCATGAATCAGACTTGCAGATGCTGTATGTTTGCTGCAGTGGAGTTTTGCTGTTGTTGGTTTATCACCAATTAATTGTGTCTATTACAGGTACTTGAATGGGCTTAGAGATATTTTTCTTTGAGATGTTTGGTTCTTTGCTGCTTTTAAGCTTTAGCACTGGTAGTCAGGTTTTGTCTGATCTATCAATGTTATTTCTACTACTGGCGGTCTTATTTCTGACTACAAGCACTACTATTTAATTCTGTCAAAGGTGTTTCCGTGATTAAATTTATAGTGCAGCTTAATAACAGTTCAGAGAGCATAAAACTCCCAATGTGTTTCAGTTCTATTTGAAAATGGATACCCAGGCTACAGTTTGGATCAGAGACAGTAAAATTGGATAGCATTTTGTGACCCTGAAGCTTTTGTGTTCAATCCCATCTTAACATTCCATATTGCTGGAATGGAAAAGGTTTTTGTACAAGTGTGTTTGGAAGTATCTGAGTACAGTAAAGGAAAATCACAATAAAATAGAACTGTTTGTGTTTCAAGCACTGTTCTGCTCTCCAAGCTCACCTTAAGTGTGAACTGCTTGAATGAGACGTTTGCAGGGTCAGGCTGCTTCCAGGCATCTAGATGGAAGAGATCTTGGTTTCTTTACTTGATGAAGCATGTTGAATTAACAGGAAATTACTAGTACCTTGTCTCTCTCCCTCTTGTATTTTTCCATGAGAATAATCAAGAGATAAAAGAAGTTGGTTGCCTAACAGAAATGATCAAATCGTCCTTTGACAGTAAAGCAATGACAACACTAGAAAATCCTATTGACCAAAAGTATTTTGTGGGTTTTGGAAACTGAAGTACCACGAATATGGGCGCAGTGTAGATGCCACAGTTTGAATAAGTTTTCTGATCAAGGATACAGGTGTATCTTTGGGTGAAAGAATGCAGAGTTGAGCATCGCTCCCACTTTAGCATGCACTTTACCCCAATATATCCTTTAATCCCTGTGCTTACACTAACACAAAACCTTTTGATTACCAGTGCCTATAAAGAGCAGGTGGTATCTTCTAGATGTGTTTTAATATGAGAAGGTATTGAGTATAGATTGAGACCGTGCATATTTTAAATCAACTGTGTCTATAAACTCCATTTCAGTGCTACCTGTGCTTTGAAGACCTCAGGATATTTAATATGTCTACAGACATCCCATAAATTCTTATTCATCCCACCTGCCTACTTGTGCTAAGTTCCTGCTGTTACAAGTAGAGCTTTGATGAATATTCAGATTGCACTATAAAGTTCTTTCCTTCAAAGATATGGATTTTCCTCATGGAAAAAGCTTTGCTTCTGTTCAGAATCACACAGGAGAAAAAAGATTGTCTTATGTCCACAGCTCACCACACCAGTGTTGCAAGTGAGATGGGAATGAAAGCTTTTCCTGGAGCAGTACAGACCTGCAAATATAGTTTCCCATTATCCAAAAAGCTTGGTCAAAAAAATGAGTTTAGTATATATATATATATACTTAGTATTTTTGGTACTAAAGCTGTCTCTTTCTAGTTCTGAAATGACTGCAATAATCATCTTCTTGATGGATATTGTTCTGTTTTGTCACGTGCTTGTTAATCTTGTGACCTTCCCTCCCCCCTCTCCTCCACCTTGCCAACCATCCTTCAGAGGTATCAGAAGTCTCAGGCATAGGAACCTGTCTGGGCTTTCTTTGTTTTCCCTTTTCAGGAATCAGCTATTTAGCATGAGATAGAGTTTTACATATGCAGCTGTCTGAAATTACAGCTCCCTTTTCTGAAAGGGGATGTTTACTGCCTCATTAATACCAGTTAGAAGTCCTACTTTATAGCATTACATTAAGGTGGAAACATCAGTGGAAGGCTGAGGTCTGAGATTTTCCTTAGTGCTTTTGAGTGTCATTGCTGTCCTTGTAAAGCTACAGGTAAGCCAGTGTTCTGGTGAGAAATGTGTGCTCCTTACCTGGTCAGGTTGTTTACAGAGCTTTAGATTTATGGTTTATCATCTTCCTTGTGTTTGGCCATAAGTGACCTCTCTGTGAAGCTTTCCAGTGGACAGCTGTTAGATCAGAATTGACTTTGGGAGGTCTCCCCTAGAACTTCCAGGAAGACCTCATCATTTAATGGTTTAATTTTATCTTGAAGCATTTGGGTTCCATGGAAAATCTCTTGTATGCGTGTACATACACCTCTGCAAGAGGGAAGTTGAGATCTTGCAGCTACTGAAAATATTTGTGTTACAATGTCAGGATCTGACCTTTTAGAATCCTGATAGAGGGCTCAACAAGAAACCTGTATCACATACATGCTGCTTTAGGGTTCCAAGCAAAACTGGGGCTATGTGAGCATAATATGAATGTCCCTTGTGTTGCTGAGGAATAAGATCCATGGGTGAGATGTATTTTTATAGAAAATGCTTATGCAGAAGCTTTTGCCTTTGGGGAATTTAAGCTTTTGAACGCAACAGTAATCATTAATGAAAAGAGGTTGTGTTCTCAGGTGGACTTCATGTGTGTTATCATTGCACATCTGAGCTGGCACATTAGGTTTGGGTCCTTCAGCTACTGCTGTAATATGAATAATCCATACAAACCCGATCAAAAGCAAAGCCTTACTGTTTTACTGACTGTCCTCTCAGCAAAAGGTCATCTTTGAGCTGATGACCATCTGGTCCAATGGACAAGATGAAGGGCTTCCATTTTTTCCAGATGTCAGATCCAGAAAGATTGAGTGCTTTGCCTGGGGTTATGCTCCTGACTTCCCATGCAGTTGGGGAATTCTCCTCATTGCCAGACCAGTTTCAGAAATGAAAGACTACCCTGCTGCCTCACTTAAGGGTTTTTGTTGGGAACTAACAGTTGAGCACACATGTGGCATTTTGCAAGGCACTGAGACTGTCACACTGGCTGACTTTGCTAATGATCTGCTCAGAAATTGAATCCCCATACGTGGCCACTTCTCTCCTATTCACTGTTGAGCCCCGTAGTAACACAGTCCTGTAGCTCAAGCTCCTACACCACAGACTACCCAGGCTTGCACAGACTCTCAGCGTTATACTCGTTTCCCACAATTTTCTGCATGTTTGTCTCTAAACAAACCATGAAATGATTCAGTGCCCGCATGTGGTTTTAATAACAAGCGTATGTGGGCAAATGAGGAAATGCAGAATGTTCGACTGGAAGTTTCCAGTGTCTGATACAGGTTAAAATGGGAGTAGGTTTGTAGTAGGGTGTGTGTCGGAGTTGGTTAATTACTTTTGGTTTATATAACATTTTAGATGACACTTCTCTCTATAACCTTGTAGCAACTGTTGAGTGCTGGAAGGCTCCGTACTTAATCAACGACACATTTGGAGCAGTAAGCTCCAGTTTGATCTTCACTGGGATCTGATTGTTTTTCTGGGAAGTTTCTGTGGTGGTGTTGGTTTTTGGGTTTTCTGTTTTGCTGCTGTTGTTGTTGGTTGTCGGGGGATTTTGGGTTTGGTTTTTGTTGTTGTTTGTTTTTCTGAGAAAGTGTAGCAAGTAGCTTTGGGATCTTGTTTTAGCTGAGAGTTATGTCAAGGGCTTCTTTAACAGAAAGTCACACTAGGCATCTACATCTTGAGAACTACAACTGCTGTAGATACATCATGGCTTCAGGTGTTCTTTTCAGAGTCCAGAGCAATCCTTCCCTTCACCACATATCCTCAGCTTTGCAAAATGCTTCTGAAAAGACTTGTCTTTCATTATTATTTTGTTAAAGGGCAGTAAGTTCTCAGATTTTCAAAATCTGGTTTTCTATTTTTTTTCCTCCTACCTCAGACATGTTCAGCTCTGATTTTCCTCCTTCTGTGCATACTGAAGGGAGGTTGGACATCTCACTAGCCTGAGATTGGAAGAAGAAATTAACTCCTGTCAGATGAGAGGATCACTCTTGGACTGTTCTGACTCTGTATTTTCTTTTGCTCCCAAACTCGAAGGGTGAATGTTGGTTTAGACTTAACCAGCTTTTGCTAACTCTCTGGCTGAAGCTTGCTGATGAAATACACAGTGCAAATTGCCTTTGGCAGTCTAGGAGACTGATGTCCTCGTGCGTGAAAGGGAGGAAAAGCATTGGAAAAGCCACAGTGAGGAAAAATGATAAATAAAGACAAGTACTTGAAAATTTTCTGCAAAGGAGAAAAGAAAAAGTCTGTTCCTATGCCTGTGATGAGAAGGTGAAGAAGTAATGACTTAAATTGCTTTGGGGACCTATCCAACAAAGCAGCACCTGAGCATCTGTGCAGTCCGTCCATCAGGAGAGGCCGTTCAGATAGCTTAGACAAACATGTTGGGAACAGGCCCTGCCCTTGGTCAATGGCCTTTGGATTTTGTTTTCTCCATAATGCTGTAATTCCCAGGGAATGCAGGTGTAGTTATTAAGAGAAGTTGAACAAGAAATACGAGGGAGCAAAGCTGTTCTTGTGACAGCAGTGCTTTGGGCATTTATTGTGTAGAATAAGACACTTCAGTAAAACAGGTGGATAAAGCCTATGAAATTTGCTAAACTCTGCATTTCTCCACTTGTGTTGCTGGAAGAGTTGTTTTTCTATGGAGATTTCTTCAGTATTGAAATGATGTGCAAGGTGGCTGTGGTGTGCAGAAGGACCTGGACTTGGTGTATAGGTGTGTGTGTAAGCCAAGCTGGGCTGTGTTGGTTTCTTCTCACTGTGATCTTTGGGCACCAAAGTTGATTACAAAGAGGAGTTACATGGCACAGGTACAGATCTTTTTGCTGCCCTGTGAAGACCATAGGTCTGCTGGAAGCTCTGGTCCGTGTTGAGGTCTGAAATGACAGCAAGGGAACTGCAGCAAAATTTGCTATAAATCTTGTCACCTCTTTAACTGACATACATAAAACTTACAAAAAGTGTTTTTCACCCCAAAATTTGAAACCATTAGTATGTTGTCCAGGCACATAAGCCAAGAAGACCAAGTGGTCTGTGTTTTGGGAGTGCAGAAGATTTCAGGAGTATGCCAAGGCTGAGGGAAGAGTAGCTCCCCACGGCTGTTCCTGCTCTCTTCCTTGCTGTGGAAGTGGACCCAACCCCAGGCAGTTTATGGGACTTCTCACAAGGCAAGGGCTATAGTGTTAAGGCAAATATTCACGTGTTCTAGAGGGGAAATGCACGTCTCTGAAGCACAGACATCCCAAGGTGCTGCAGATGATAACACCTGTATGCAGTTATTTTATCTCTGGGCTCATCGGGCTTTAGGACCTGAGCCATATCTTAAAGGAGCTGTCACAGCAATCCTTCTTTGCCTCCAAGGTGTCTCCTGAAGTGCTCCTGCAGGTAATTAATCACCTAATAAAATACACTCTTTGACAGTAGGTGGAATTTGGAAATTAATTTGCACCCCTTAAATGAGGCTTCTAAAGCTATAATTATCATGAAAGGAAGAAACGAGCTGTGTCAGGTGTATAAATGATTTATTTATCAAGACTAAACTGTCACCAAAGTGGCACTTCAGCTTGCAGTGTCTGTGCTGCATTTCTTTTGGGTGAATTAAGCAATATCATTTGCCTTCCCTCCCATATTTGCAGGTCCTGGGGCAAATCTTCAGCTGTTTGTAAAGTGTTTGGTACAAAAGTGACCTGCAACAGAATTTGCTGGCTTTAAATTGCATGTGGTGTGCCAATACAGTGTGTGTTGTTCGTGGGACATTGAAGAAAATATTCTCATTACTACATATCAATCTTACATTATTGGTACATTAATTTCTGAAAAAGCCCAAGAGGATTTCCATGCATTTGTGTCAGAAAGACTTCTCTAATGCAGAACTTCTGGGAAGGGCCATGCCTGATTCCCTGAGGTTAAGTTGAAATGGGATGACCGTGCTCAGCACCATTGGCTTGATTCAAGTCTTTTGCACACAGTGAGAAGATTTCTTGAGATAAAGCCCCTTGAGAAAAAACAGAGTGAGAGTGAAATATTTTACAGTGCTCTCTTTATTTACATTTTAGTAACGTCATCTCCTATTGCAGAGGTGGCTTTTGCTGGAAAGCATCATGCACACAAACAAAATAGGCTGCCATTCAGAAAACCCCATGTGATGCTGTTGGACTGGAAATGCTGTATTTTAGTTATGGGAACTGACAGATTGCAAACAACTTGTGTGAGCAAAGAATACTTGTGATTCTTCCTTTTTATTTGGGAGTGTAGGCTGGAATAACACTATCCTTTCAATATAAACTAATACCTTTCTTCTCCCTTCTTCAAAGTTTGACCACAAAGTATTTCTCCTGGATTGCAGAATTTTTTGGAAGTGTACTGGAAATATTTTTCATGAAAACAGAGTGGCAAAAATTAAATGCTTTGGAATGCAGCTGAAAGGGCAGGCCAACTACCCTGAGCATGTCCTGGTTTGCTTGAAATATGGTTGCCCTTTACAGGCACTCAATTCATCTTGAGGCCAATTTTAACAGTGCACAGTGCAGAAATGACTAACTGTTATGACATGCCCTGAACCAGCTCCAGTTCAGCTTGTGTAAATTCTACATGTGGGGTGCTTTTGGAGCTGACAGGTGGAATTTTATTGTGATTGTATTTAACTATTCCACCACGGTAAAGGCTTTTGTCATTTATCTTACTGAGTTGCTACGTGTTGCAAAGCAAAGGCACAAGTTCTGTACTTTTTTGGGTTTTTTTGAACAGCACATCTTGTGGAGACTTGCTCAGGGTAGGATCTTTGCAGTGTCCAGCTCCACTTTCCAAACAGGTACTTACCAGCTGCTCTGTGGGCACAGGGCATCATGTCAGGGTCTTTTCTGAGTTGACTGCTGCTGGGCAACACCGTGGTGCTGGAAATAGCTCATCCTTGGTTTAAGCCAGAGAGTGAAGTCAGCTGATACTGTCTGTTCCTTATACCATGATCAGAGGTCCTCTTCTGGCTGTGCAGCTGGCTGGAGCAGTCACAGCTCCTTGTTGCTAGTTGCCATCTTTAACCTGGTTTATGTGGCATGAAGTGTGGATAGAGCAGTTATGTGAGGAGCCAGATCAGAGCTTGGGAGGGATGGGGACAGTAATGTGTGACAGGGCTTGTGATAAGCACTTGGGAGCAGGATGAAAGTGGTAACCAACCCCTCTGTCCCATGGCTGCAGCTGGAAGGGGAAGTGCAAGCAGACAGTGGAGGTAGAGCTCTTTCTGTCTCAGATTCTCTTTCTTAGTCTACTGGAAATTTCTCTCCAGCGTAACAGGCTGTTTTCACCATGTCTATCAGCATTTCAGCATGAGTTTGGGAACCTCCTTTCCACCCCCGATTGATCTTAGGCCCAGGACACTGATGTATTCACTGCAGTTGGGTCATTTTCTGACATCATGTCAGCTGAGCTATTAAAATTGTATGTGTGGATGCAGAATCAGCACACTGTTTTGCAGCTTTCTTAACTCTTTTCATGATTCCTAAGACCACTACCAGCATTTTGTGGTATTATTTAAAGTGTTAATGGCCTTATATCTTTTGATTGAAAGCCACAGGTGATTTTTGTACTTGTATGAATTCCAGAGATTCTGGTTGTTTTGTCTGAAGTGGTCTATTAGTACTTGTGCTGAGATAAAAATTGTGTTTTAAGTGGAGAAAGCATTCTGGCACAAATTAGAAAATCCTAGGGAAGATAAATGAAAAGTGTCATTAAAATGCCTCAAGGTTGAAACATTATGGGAATTGCAATGTATAGCTTGCTAATCTCATTAGAAAAAATCCTGTTTTAAGTCACCTGGATATATTATATGCTGCTAACACCAGTCTGTTCCTTTTCAGCCCAGAAGATTACTAACATTACATTGAAAAAGGCGTTTGCCTTGAGATCAGCTCATTTTTTTGTATTAAGCAGTAGCATTGCTTTCTTTCCTTTTCTCTTTGGTCCTTAACTTGCTTGCTAGTTTTTCTTTACTGCACTGTCTGTTGCCCAGTTCACTGAGTCCAGCTACGTGCAGTGCAACCTCAGGGACACCAAGTCTTTGAACAGGATCGACGTTTTTTCCTTCAGATGCTGCCTCACAATTTTGTTGAACTGATTTTGACAGATCCATCTCGGTCAGTCTCAGGGTGAGAGGAGGATCATGTGTCACAAGGTCTGTGGGTGGTACCCACAATAAGGCATCCAAATGCTGCAGGGACAGAAACAGTTCTGGAGACCCACCTAAGGGTAGGTTTCTCAAGCAGATGCTAAAAGTTTGTCCACTGAGAAGGTAAAACTTCTGGAGATTCCTCACAGTTAGGGAATGTCTGGCTGTTTCCCCAACCAACATTTTTGTGTTTGATTTTCTTTCCCTTCAAGTAATGCCTGTTAGCATGAAAATTATTTCATTGCTGATTTGCTGTTTCCCAGCTGGAAAACAATTGGGAAGACTATAGTTCCAATCATAGACACGTGAATCCCATCTACAGACAAAAGCCTATACCAGGCAATGTAACTTAAGCCATGAAATGACCTATGACAGCAGGGAGCTGGCAAATCTGCCACTTGGCTGTGATGGGCATTTGACATGGCTGCAAAACCAGTGAGGAAAATAAGTCATTTCAGTGGAACCTTCTGGATATGAAATGGCCTTTAAATAAATTAAAGCTGCGAGAGCAGCTTTTCACATCCCTTTCCCTCTAGAGGCCACGCTGCAGTGGGCGTGCGATTTGGCTTTCTCCTTTTGGTGTTGATGTTTTCCACAGAAGTACGTTTCTTAAAGCACCATCAGTGCAACAGATGCTGTGCTCAGACCTTCTGCATGAGAGAGGAGCATGCTGGAAATGGTGGGATCTGATCCCATCGTGGGGCCCTGGCAGTCACATGGACTGCTTGGATTTTCCTGCTGCTAATTGTGATGCTAAAAACTCTTGGTGGAGCTGCAGTTGAGTTGTTACCTTGGCTTATCCTCCGTTGGCTGTTCAAGGTCACTTTGAGTTCTTTATATCTAAAATAACCCACAGAAAAGTTTAGACTATTTTCTTTGGCTTTTCTCTTCATTCACCACATCGGTTGCAGCTCCAAATTAGCAGAAAATTTTGTTCAGGCACCAGTTCAACAAAACACTTTGGCCCAGCTCCAGCTCTGGAAGAGCTTTTAGATTAATGGGAAGTTGGGAGCGTGAAGAAGAGTATGGAGTCTAAGAACTTGTTTGGGTCTGGTCTTTATTGTTTTTAAAGCATAATCTTGTTCCTATTCAGCAATAGTGAAAGTTAAGCATGTGCTTAAGTGCTTTGCCAAGCATAAAAGGTATGATTTATACTGGGAAAGTGGAAACTTAATTGTGTCTACTTTGCTGATCACAACTATAACCAGGATTTCATAGCACAAGAGTTAGCTGCTTCATGCTCTGTAGTTCAGTTCCATCAGGCTCTGAAGATAGCTCAGACCTGTAGCTGGGACTTGTGAACAGCCATGCAGGATGGGCAAATAAAGAACACGTGGGTTTGTGTGTTTCTGGAGTGTTCCAGTTGTTTGGTTCTTGCCCACCAAAGCGCCCCTGTTCCTCTTGATCCCATTCCCAAGCTCTTGTAGTTTGGCACACTTTCCTCATGTCCAAGCTGGGTAACTGAGATATTATTTAGGTTTAGCTTTATGGTTTAGCATTGTGGTTACAATAGATCCTCGAGGCAAGCTGAAATGAGGTGGCTGTATAAAGACATGCAAAGGAATTCAAAGGTGAAAGCATCTTCATAAATGGATTAAAACAACCGATTGAGAATCATGGCTTTTATTTCCACAGGTCTTACAATGGTGGTGCAAGCAGGGTTAGACTCCTTTGGAGAAGCCTGCAAGAGGTTCCTGAAAGCAAACCCTCCCTGTTCTCTGCACGCTGGATTTGCGTGTGCAGCCAGGCTTGTCTAAAGTCTTTTCCCAGCTTGCTGACAGGCAGGAAGCTGGGGGATGCAGGCAGTGAGATGGCTTTCCCAGGGGCTCCATTGCCGTGGACAAGCCTGCAAGTCCACACCTGGGAGGGCAGTGAGTGCCAGGTGGCCCTGCAGTGTCCAACCCGACATCGTACAGCTGCTACCTTTGGGTGGGGGTGGAAGAAATGCTCCATTAGGAGCAGAGTAACTCTCCAGCTGCATAGGCAGGGAGGTCTGCCGGGTCCAGGGGGCTTCCTGTTTAAATAGTTACAGAGTCTGCAGAATTGGTTAAACCGGCAAAAAAAAAAGTACAGTAAAAAAAACAATAAAGGAACCATCCTTCCTCTGTCTGTATGTGCCTTGCCCAACTGTTTGGGTTCCATCAAATGCTTGTTGCGATTTTTCAATTCACTTTTGTGAGTTTTAGATTAGGTCTTTAGTAATGTAGAATCAGATTAAAGTTTGTGGAACTGTAGCTACAGTTCAGGAAAGCTCACGCTTTAATACATAAAAGCTGGGATAGATTATTGTCATAAGCCAGTAAGTCCCCCGTGACAGGCAAGTCACTTCACTCAGTGACTTCTGCAAGACCATGGCTTGCCTTTGGGCTAAAGCAATGCAACTGTTCATTAAAAAATGAAAAAGGTAGATGAGGGAGAGAAAATAGTCCAGTTTTATTTCAAACACACAGCATAGTTGGGCTATTCAGTACAGGACTTAAGGACATACTTAGCTGCTTCTCTGTAAAGGGGTAGGAAATGAGGTGTGTTTTAGTGCTTTGCAGAACCAGCTCCTATTCAGCCAGCACCAACAGAGATCACACGTGGCAAAGAGTCTGTGAAGATCAGTCCTTTAGCTCCACCAGCACTGGTTTGCCATCAGACTGCTGTATGACAGACCCTGCCCTGCTGAAGCTTCCCCCCGTGTTTCTCCTGAGCATTGGTTCATTGGCACTCTTTGGGGTGCTGCCCGTGAGACTGCAAGCACCTTGCAGCACAAGGCTGTTCCTTCTCCTGCCTGTAGTGTGCAATGCAGATACGGCTCCTCCTGAACAGCTGAAAATAGAAGTCACAGGAGGAAGCTTAGCAATGCCCCGTTATGTGAGATACAACATTTTGGTTGTGTATACACCTAAGTGTGTATATATGTATATAAGATAAGCAAAATACCTTTACATGAATAGCATTTCCCAAATCTGACATGAATCTGCATTTTTTATCTCTGCCACATGATGGAGATAACGGTGTAAGATACATAAACAGAGCCGTGTGGGTCATGCACTTCAAAGAAAGAAGCTTCAACTTGGTGGTTTATAGTAGTTCTATTAACGTTGGTTTTGCACTAGTCTTGATTAATTTTCTCATAGTATCTGTGGGGTGTTTTGTTTAAAGCAGCATTTGGTTACTTGCCTTGTTCTGGGTTTTTTTGTTTGTTTTCATTATTTAGTTTTGGGGTTTTTTTCCCCACAAAAGGCAAATATGCAGGAATACCCTTACCAAAGAATCAGGACTATAGATGCAGCAAAACACCGGAGTCTGTATTTGGTAAAGCATTCAAAAGAATTTGCTTAGCTTGCATTAACTTTACTGGGACACAGTTTGGGCTTGGATACAGCTACTGGTAGGGCTGTTGTGTGTGCTCCTGTGAAAGCTGGGAACATGCAGCAGTTCCTGCTTAAGAAGTTAAAAAGAACACATCCTAGATCCTGCTCTCACCATGAGTCTGTGCATCCTGGGAAGGACATGGTAGGATCTGAATTAGTTGATCATTGTGTTGTGTGCTAGAACACACTCTCTTCTCCATCTTGAGCTTGGGTCCTGATCCAGAAGCCATCAAAGCCACACATGCAAAATTCCCAGTGATTTCCATGAACTTTGGATCAGGCCCCATTTGCAAAGGCAGGGACGGATTTTTCCATGGAATTTGTTTTAGTGACATTCAGAAATCTCCTGGTGAGAGGTGTATTTAATTTTGATGGTGAAAGCTGCTGTGTTGTATTTGTAAGCCTAATGTAGCAACAAGACATTTGTAACAGAACTGCTATAGGTTGAGATAGGTCCAGGAAGGGAGGAACATGCATTTCTTCCCAGTCTGTTAATTTTTCTCGTGGCTGTTCCTCCCAGGACAAGAGTTCCTATGCTGATGTCAGTGCAATTCCAGCTGCACTGTTGTCAAGTTTCTTTGATTCACTATTTGCTGGATGAAGCAATACTCTCACTCCTCTCCGTAGATCCACTTGCCTTGTGAATCAAACCTGCTGCTGGCTTAATTCCTTGTGCTTAGGTCCTTGTGTCTCCTGCAAAATTCTCATTTGAAGTTCAACTCAGTGCAAATCTGTCAGTCCAGTGTCTGCCTATGCATTTTTTTTTATATGATTATAGTTTAAACGTTTGCATTTAGAGGCTTTCCCTTGATCGGTGCCTTCTGTAAGGCATTTTTGTGATTATATTTACATTTAAAGTGTTACATATGTGTAAAATGTTTATTAAAATGCTCTCAGAGTTAGGGAGCTGACGTGCTTCCCAGCCAGCAGCACATAACCGTGTGTGTGTCTGTGTGCACCCACGTATTGATGTAATGGTTTCTCCAAATGTTCGGGTTTTTCCTCAGAAGGCTTTTTCCAGAATTGCTGCACTCCATGCTCTAGGGTTCTGCTCCTATGTTTTTTTCATGAGAACAAAGATTAGTCCTTCATGGTCCTAAACTCAATGCATGTGCATGACTTAAAGGCATTACCTACCAATAAATAGGAGATTAGCTGCGGCTTGTGTATTTCCTGATCAGTTCAGGTTTTTTCAGATGGCTCGTTGTTATCCCGTTTCCTTTAACGATGGGACACTTTAATGAGTTTGCCATCTGACATACATCTGCTTCCTGTTAAACAATACCTTCATTCTTCTAGAGCTGCTAAACTCATCTTTTATCCTACAAGATTTTTATCTGTGCCTTGAAAACAGCGTGTACAAATGGTGTCAGCATATTCATTTTCTCGTTGAGGATTTTTCTGATACGTTGGTTTTGAGAAGGAAGAGCAAAATGGGCATCTCCTCTAGTGCTTTTGTTGGGAAATGGGAGAACATGGGTATTATTTGTCTAATTAGAGGCTGGTCAGTCTGGCTGGTGTTTGAAGTCTAATAAGATGGACTTCTGTGGCTAGCACTATACAATTTGGAATAGTCAGTCTGTCCTCCCAGCAAAGCAAGGGGCTGGTGCAAAAGGGAAGGGATTTTGAAGGCTGTTAATACTGTTCCTATGAGGAAAGAGCCTTCAGTAGCTCAGTGATGGTCTGTCTCATGTGTGTGTAGAGTTAGTGCTCTGTGATCAGTGGGCTCTCTTAAATCAATCCTGGGTTGAGTTTGTGCATCTGCCTCAGTGCTTCTCATGCATGTGTGTTGGGAACACACGGTCATGCTGGATCTCTAACTCTTTCCCCTTCGCTGCTCAACATTGCCCTTCCAGAAAACCTTTTTTTCTGTTTTTTTTTAATCATAAAACCTTTTTCTAGTGGAGGGCAAGCTGTATAGAATTTTCCTTATATTTATCTGTCTCTACATCACGTCCTTAATACGTTGCTTTTATAACGAGGGTGCGGTGCTGTTTGAAAGAAAATCCTGTTGTGTGTGAAGTTCTGCCCCGCAGATCTAAAGGACATCTGTGAGAATGGCTTGTAACCAAATTAACCAACCCTGGGGGGCACATAATATTTTGTCTCAGAAAGGAATTTACTTCCAAACATTCACATATGGCAGGTGACAAGTGGAAATACTTTGGGTTTAGAGCTGGGGAAACAGAGGAAGCAAGGTGCAAATACTTATTTCAGGGTTAGTGGGTGCTTGGATCAGAATAATGATTATAATGCAGGAATTTTGTAATTTTTTCCATTTATAGCTTGCAGTTTTCTCTCAGCTCATGCGGGGTTAATGTTATTTGCTTGAAAATGAGGGGATTGCTGGTGCATCAGCTGAAACCTTTGTTTTAATGATACTCTTGGCACTGTTGAGACTGGTGTTTCTACCACTGTTAACACTGTTCCTTTGCCCCCAGCAGTGCTGCAAAACCACACATTCAACACTGAAGAGCTGTGAAAAATTGTCTGTTGCAAATGCAGCTTGATAGTTGTGGGTACAACAAGCCCAGCTTCCCGTGGGGTTCCACCTCTCTTTGGCTTCATGCAGTCTTACAGGAAGGTGCTGTATGTGGATTTCATGTTCCGCTGTGTCCGTGGTGGAATGGAGCCAAGAGAAGATCTCTGGTCATTGCTATACCAGTGTTGTCGTGCTTGCCTGAAAAGTTTTGTTTCTAATGGCATCAGTGTTTATGAACAAAACCCTCCATAATTTATTTAACATATAAACTTGTCCATTCTTTCATCACGCTCACACCTTCCATCTCTCAGAGCTGCAGGAGCACGGCTGATGGCTTTGACAGTCTTTAGTTCATGTTAAGATTACAAATTACCTTTGTTAGGTTCCTTGTGGAGTCTGCAATTTATCAAGGAGGATCTGGGAGGCAGTATTAATTGAAGCTTTGCAAGAAAGTAAGTCTACTTTGTCAGCTTTGGGGTATCCCATCGATGATGGCTGTGCTGAGCTCCTCTACACCTTCACCTTCATTCAGTACTGTGGAAAGCTATAGGTCTTCACGGTGGTGCCTATTGCTATGACCTCTGAGATGACCAGAGGAGAGGCTTACCTCATTTCATGCCGTCTTTTCAAATCCCATCATGGGGACAGTAAGTTTTATAGCTGGAGCATCAGTTTACATAATCCGGATGTATTGGGCAAGCGTGTGAAGAATTTTAGGAGGACAAGACACTGAACCAGATTTACTGTATTAATGGAAATGTTTTGGTGTTAACTCCGGTGGGCAGACAGGATTGTTTTATTCTACTGTAACTTGAACCTATTTGAAAAGAACCATCTTCTATAAAGAAGCTCTTTTTATTTTATTTAAAAAAAAAGAGGAATGTAAAGGGGTTTTAGGTAAAGGTAAGATTGTTCTCCTGAAATTTGTGGTCTACGTATCCTTGGGAAACAGTATATTTTTTGATACTCAGAAGTGGGTTATTAGACTGTTCTTTGTAATTACAAAGGGGAAGGTACAGTCTGGCACCTGCAGCTCGGGCACTGTGTGAGTGCTCCTCGTAAGTGCAGGCTTCAGTGGTGACCGTGTCTCGGTGAGCCTCACCAAGGTGGATGCAAGTGACAGGTTAGGTGCAAGTCTGAGATGTGCTCCGTGGTGACTGCAGTATGTTCTCCCTGAAGGGAACAGATGTTCTTGCTATTGGCCTCTGTGGTATTAGCACTGTCAAAATCCTCTTCACAACTGTTGGCTTTTCTCCCATTGCTGTTGATGGAGGGAGCAGGGGAGGTTTGGGTGAGCGCAGTTTCTGGGACAGAGGTACAGTTTCAGGGACATTGAGAAGGCTCTTGCAAGGTGAGCCTGTTTTGTCCTCTCTGTTTATGCCAATCACTCCTTCAGTATTTACTCTAAGGTTTGTAAAAACACATAGCTCTTCTGGAGAGCAAAGCCCGCTGAACTGGAGACAGAGAAAACCTGAATAAACAAACATGTGCCACAGATTAGTAAGAACATCTGTAGCTTTTATATTGTTTTGAGAACACATACCAGTTTTTAATTTCTTATGCTTTTCTGGTTTCTCCCTTTCTTTCTGTCTCTCTCTTTTCTTCTTTTTAAATATATTGCTAATAAAGGTTGGAGGTAGAAAGCACAGCTGGACTATGCATGACATGCCACTGTTTAATTTCTAGCTCGGAGGATGAGAAGAAGAGTAGTTTTATTGTATCCTAGAAAAGAATAAAGCCACATGCAAATTCCAGCCATGGACATCTGTTTCTCCTTTGTGTGAAAGAATTCTCATATTTGGAAGGGAATCCCAGTTCTGAAGACGTTGATGAGGGGTTTTTTTTTCTTTCTTATTTTTCTTTTTTTCTTTTTCCTCCCTTCTTTTACCACTCCTTCTGCTTGTTCTCCTGGCTCCCTGGCTGCTGTGTGCCCTTTAGGACAATGTCAGCTTGCAATTTAGCACCAGATATTCAACGGGCGAATTATTTTGAGTTACTTAAAAATGTTGTGTTGTACTTACAAAGAGTATTATTAAGCTCCTCCTTAGATTTATTTTATTTGATTAAGCAGTATTTAGTAGGAGGACTTTGTCATCAATCTTCAGTACTTGCAGCTTGATATTTCTTTTAGAAGTGGAGATGTGTGTGTCTGTTGCTCTGGCTGTGAGGTTCAACTATTTATAGAAGTAACTTATTGAAAATAATCTTTTAAAATCCTTCAGTATCAGAGTAATTAAATAGGTCTGTAGAAATAAGAATCTGCAATGTTCATTACATTAAATTAGGCATCAGGTAGTGAGGGCTACAGGGACCAGAGTAAATGATAATTTCACTAACCTATAAACCATTTTAGAATAATGATTTACAGCTGTCTGGGGGCTTGAAACTTCTTTTTTTTTCTTCGTGTAAGAGTTGACTCTGTTGAACAAACAGCACAGTTATATAACGTTAGGCCAGACATGAGAACTGGTACTCTCTGTCTATTTTATATTAACGTCGAATGAGAGGGTGGTGGTGCTTGCCAGGGTTTCATATTTGCTGGCAGAAAGTTACCCACATGTGCAGACCACATTTTTATTGTTGCCTTAGCCTATTTCAGGCAGAAATATCGCTGCCCGGCAGGGTGTGATTCTGCTCATTGCTGAAGAGCTTTTCTTTTTAAAAGCAAAATCTGAAAAGGAATGAAAAGCTGTAAGTGTTCAAATCAAGCATGAGGTTCTGTCACCTCTGTCATGGTAGAGGAATAAAGGACAATAAGCCATCTAAAGGGTTTTTAGATGGTTACTCTTGCAGAGCTATTTCTTTTTGCATATACTTTTGGGTGTGGGCTGTTTAGTCTGGTCTCTTAGGGAAACAAGGCTTATGCAAACAGGGTGTATGCACACACGAGCACACAGCAGCCTGCGCAGCCCTTGGCCATGTTGGCCATGGAAATGTGGAAAGGCAGAGGCTGCAAAGATAAATAGGAGTTCCTATAAGTTTCTTGAAAATATGTGTGTGAAGGGAGAATAAAGGCATTTAAGGGGTTTGAGGGAAGGCTTGCAATAGGAACTGAACTTTCAACAGGGGCTGTGGAGTAGATCTGGAGAGGAAATGTGATGGAGGTCCCTCCTGTGGGAAGGTTGCTGAACCCGGCTTGGAAATTATTTGGCTTCAGAGAATCTGATGACAAAAAACAAATCCACAGGAAGCCAGACTCCCTTTCATTCCAGTACCCATGAAATTGCTTGTGTGGGTTCTGGTTTTGAGTCAGGATGTTGTCAACCAGGCTCCAATGAACAACTGTAAGAAATGGAGGACATCTCCTCAGTATCTCCTTAGTTCAGGCAAAGGTGCTGCTCTGCTTGGTTTCGTTTGTGGTGCTTTCTAGTTTGTTTTTTGCAAGTTTTTTACTGAAGTTTGACTTAGGAATGTTTAGGCCCTTATTCTACAGGTGTCTTGGAGAGGAGGGAGCCCAGTGCCTGTGCAGATCCCACTGACATCCATCTGAAATCTTCCCAGGCATTTTGGTAGCGTCTCATGGGGCACACAGGGAAAAGTGAAACCCATAATCCCCATCCAGTCCTGGTCCCCACTGAGCAGGACACGGAAAGCAAACACCACTAATGCTGAGAATCAAACAGCAGTCGTGAACAAATTTCCCCTTTGATTGAAATGCTTCTAGCTAGGAGATAAGAAGGGGCTTATGTCAAAAGCTTCCCTTGTTGTCTTATTAACAGCTGCATAATTTTACCACTCATCTGTGCGTATGAAAAAGCAAAACTTGGAGACTGGATTTGAAAGCTTGTTTTGTTTGTTGTACAGCTGGATACAGAGCATTTCCTTTTCTCTCTTGTAACAAATTTGAAGCAAATGTAGTGGGTATTGTTCGTTTTTTTCTTTTCCCTATTTTTTGCCCTAGATAGAGAAGATTATGTTGCTTTTCATTTTACATTGCAAAGAAATCATGCCATTTAGCTCCAATTCAGCAAAGATGCAGCAGCATGTGGAGATATATATATATCTTCTTATAAATATATTACCACACATTACTGTCAAATAGCTGGGCTTTTTCACCCAGTATTAAAAACAAAATTTAATTGCTACATTAGAGTTTCGAGGCCCTGATAAATAAGAGCCATGTCTGACCTTTATTGTGGGGCTCTGAGATGCCACCAGGAATATTGCTCATTGTTCAAGATGACAAACTTCCTCTGAGATTTCAGTTTGTCAGCTCAGTGTACAGCACTGACATTGATTTCTTCTCACTGCCATTTCCTGCCTGAATAGATAACAAATTTTCGGTGGCAGGTGTCTGTCAAGCTTAGTTTTGCCTGACAGATTAACTTAATAGGCTCATTTATTAATCATTAGTTGCAACACAGTGAGGCAGACAATACTCTGACTCCTGTGATGTTGAATGGATGTACCATTTCAGATACCTTTGTGTAGCTGGAGTTTGGATTTAATAAGCTGTTCGCGTCTCTGTAGTGAATGTTCTTAACCTGACATTACTCATGTTACAGAGAGCAAAGATTTATGTATCACTTAAGTGTGACCCGTTTTGAGTGTGTTCTGCTTTTCATGGCAAAAGGTGCATAAGTGCTTTCTGAGACTAATGAAATGATGCACAAAGTACATCAGCCTACATAAGGGGCAACACTAATCTGACATGCATCATGCTTGAGGAAGGAAGGTAAGAGTAGGAGGAGAAAATAGATACTTAGAAGAAGACTTGAAACTGGGCTGACTTGCTGTTGAAGTGGAGGAGATAACTGCAGAAGCATTTAGGAAGGGGCAAAGTAGACCTGCAGATACAGCTGTAGGGCAATTCTGGCACAGGCTAGTATTCCATAGGGACTCCTTGCTCTGAGATGTCTTCAGATTGATACCTGGGCTGGAGATAGCAAAAGCAGGGTCAGTACCAGAGGTGGATATTGGATAGGGCTTGTCAGAGTGAGAAAGAGCCAGAAGAACTTAGTGGAGAGATTGGAGGAGGAAGAAACTGTAAGGGAAGGCATAACTTTGGAAACTGATGTGTCTTGTTTCAAAGAATCACTCAGTTCATGGTAAAAACTGATTTACTACAAGTGTTGGCCCTGCACAGCCTACAGAGCTGACAGAGGTGCATGTTTGCTTTTTTCCCAGTGTTGAGAGCATTGGTCACGAGGTGTTTATCAGGGCTTTTGCTGGACAGAAGAACCTCCCATTGTAGGTGATGAGAAGAGGAGCACCAAGCATCTCCCCTGGGTTTTGGTTGAATTGTGATAGCTCTTCACAACCTGCTTTTTTAATTCTCTAGGGAGCTTGTTAATATGAGATCACTGGGAGATGTTTGGAAAAGTTTCTCTCTGCAGCTGATGCCCAAACTGCAAAGCCCTGGTCGGAGCAAAACTGTTTTCAGCTCAGCATCTGTGAGAGTGTGTATTGCTGAAGATGTCTTTTTGCCAAGCTGTGTTCCTGGCCTTGGGAACGTGTTTCTTGAACCATCCTTGTGGCTTTCTTGGCTCAGTGTCAAACCAAGACTGTCCCTGCACTACATCATACTGCTTATTGCTCTTCTAGGCCACCCTGGTAACAATACATTAACCTCTCAGCAGGGAATGTGATAAACAAAGTAAAACTGCTTTAGTGAAACCAGTCATTTAATGGCAGCATACATAAAGTGTCCTTAAAGATTTGTAAATGTAATAAGCTGCAGGTCACTGAGTGAACAATAACTGTTCCTAATTTAGCCAGTTGAGAAACATGCCAACCTAATTTGCTTTTGTAACATTGCGTTGTTTTTTCTTTCCCACCTCTGCAGATTCCTTTCTCTCTGGTACAGTTTCCCCTCTGGGAGTCCTTAAAGGTAAGTCCTCTTTAATGATAGAAATATAAGCTATACATTTTGCATTTCCATGGTAACTTATCTAACTTCATTATCACAAATACGGGCACATCCAAGAATCAGTAAGTATGTACCAGCCTACCTGTGCATGTGAAGGTCATTTGCCTGAATATTTGAAAAATAACAGGGAACATGTAACCACTGATACATGGCATGCAGTCTAAATTTTACTCCCCAGCATGCCAGAAATCTTACCTGCTACCCTACCTATTTTTACTGATTAGAGTGGGAACTATTTTGTGTTGTGGTTCTTTTTTTATTTTATATTAATTTTTTTACTGTTTCACTCTTCAAGGTAATAGGCAATTGCAAATGATACAGAGAAAAGAGATTAAGCCTGGGTTTGTGGACAGGGAGGGACTCTCAGTGCATCACTGGCAAGCTGTTTTGAATGGCTGTGTGTATGTGATTTCAAAGGTCATTTAAAGAAAGTGTCAATTGGATGATGTTTTAATAGTGCAGTCTTCAGAATGATGTGCTGTTCTCTCCCTAGCTGGTTGCTTTATCATGGACAGAATCATTGTCTAGATTTTTGAGCACAGAGTTATAGATGAAGACTTGTAATTTCTTTGTCACATTTTTCCTTTAATTCACTGCAAAAAGATGAAGGAAAGTCAGGGTATTTCAGGTGCTTTGAGATCCTGGCTTGGAAGCACAGAAAATTACTATAGATCATTAAAAGCATTGTAGCAAAATACAGTATTTGTAAGAGAGGAGATGGAAAAGGAGTGATTTTGTTGCTGTTAAGGGTGCTGGACTTCTGAGAAAGCTTGGCACTGAGACCCAGACTGGGCAGAGATACTGGAAGAGTAGGAACTGATGATGATCTTCCTTGCCCCTTGCTGCCTCTGTTGAGGGAGGGGGACTTAAGTTCTCCTTTGTCCTTATATGCTTGGTTGGGACAATAGCTTGTCCTCTCACTGTGTGTCAGTAGCTTGGGTTGTTCTGGAGGGATGAGCCCACAGTGTGAATGTTTGCATCTAGAGGCTTCAGGTAGTCAAATATAAAGGGGAGTTCACAGGCAGGAGGAGCATGAAATACATCAAGAGCTTCCACAGAACTGAGTTGTGTTTCATAGAGGATTCTCTATGAACTCAGCCTGATGCGGTGTCTGGGTATTGTCCCATTGCACAGGGTAGCTTTGGCTGCCTTATTAGGAATCTCTTTCCCTGCCAGTGCCTAGGAATGGCTTTCTGTAAACTCTTCGGCAGTGATACTGGCCTGACCTGCTAATTGTTAGTGCAGCAGCCATGCTTGGGAGCAAGAGGTGGCAGTGCTTAAAGAGAAAAAGTGCAGTGTTCTTGCCAAAACCACATAAACCAGCAACATTGTGTAGCTATTTTCAGAATGTAAAGTTTTTTTAACTAATGTCCATGTAGCTGTGACAATAAAATGTATTGTTTAGATTGCAGGCTTTAAAGAAGACAGTTTGAATTTAGCTAGCTCCAGGAGTGAGTCACTTGGGATGAGACATCATGTTTAATCTAGAGAGGTCAATGCAGATCTGAAGAGAAACAAAACTGGGTTAGTTTGTTCCACAGGCAGTTGCAATATATTCTTCTTACTATGGCACTAAGAGTAGAAAATGGCAAAAATCAGTCTTGCATGCTCCAGTCACTTTGGCTCAGCACATGGAGAGAGCTCCAGGTTTGTCACATCAAAGCCAGGCAGTGAAAGCAGAACACATTTTGTTTATCTGGATGAAGCTCTTAAAAAAATTGCCCTGACAGTACAACAAAGGAGAAAAAACACTGTGGTCCCATCAACGGATTGGATGTGGCCAGTAGCATCAACAGGAGTATGATTCAGGCTAGGGCTTCTCACGGGTGCATGAAGGGACAGGAATTAAGAAGAGGTAGGAGTACAAAGGACAAGGGAAACATTTTCTTTTAGACCTAACTGTGAAAAAAAGACAACTTTAAGTTCTGCTGTGGGGCTGTAGCAGAAATACAGGGCATCAGGGTTTGTTGGGGTTTTTCTTTTCAACAAAATAGAGTTTAAAAATCCCCACAAAATCGAGAGCCTCTGGTTAGGTTTGAGCCCAGGAACATTTTGTCAAAAATGCCTGCTTCTTATGTGGGAATGGTCAGTGCCCTCGGAGAACAGTGCTGTGTAAGGTAAACCCATCCCAGGTGAAACAGGACTCAGTCCTCTTGGGTTTTCTATTTCTGCATGTTGGCTGTGCTTCAGAGCCTCTGAGAGTGACTCCAACACAGCTGTACGTGGAGAATGCTCTCTTTATAGAGCAGCTGTATTGTATGTCTGGAGAACAGGCTCTGGTAGCCAGTGAGGAGGGGAGGAGCAGGCAGGACAGGGGGACATTGGTCTCAAATGAGTACACTTGAAAAATAAGGCGTTTTTTGGTTGGTTGGCTGGTTTTTTTCAAGGAGGGAAAATGAACCTTCTATCCTGGGAACCTTTTGTCTTTTTCATTAGGCATGTCTGATTTTGAGATGAGACACTTGGATGTTGCTAAGGCCATATAATGTCAGGGTCAGGCTGCCTTCACCCTCGGCACTGTGTGGGGCAGTGAGTCCAGCTCTTGCACATGCAGCCTCTCTGGGAGGGCTGGCACAGACTGTGCTGCTCCACTGGCACAAGACCTGCAAGGAAAGATAAAAATCTTGGCCTGGCCATGCTCAAGGTGATTTTCTGGCTCTTCTGGCACTCAGTGGGGCCTGGATTTCCCTCTTTCTCTCTTAAACTTCTGCAGCCTGCGTGGTTTTTTGTCACTGGCTTTAGCAGTAAGATAATGTTATCAAATCTGTGACTCTCACAAATTACAGGTGTTTCACAAGGAGGTATTTGGTTGGACCTTCAGAGGCAATAGCTAGGGACAGGGAACTGAGATACATGGGCAGGTCTGCCTTGTGAGGTTTTGTAATGACTGTGGTGACATGTGATAGTGCTGTTAGATGCTGAACAAGCAGAGGAATGCTTTGGTGGCTTCAGAAGAGAATGGTTTGAAGAGTACTCACAGGCACCTTTCTACCCTGTGAAATAATAAAGAGAATGGGGACAGCCCAGCCATTGCCCTGTGAGGCTGAGCAGTATCAGAAGGTTGGTTGGGTCAGAACAGAAGTTCCCCATATTGTTCCTAGACTGGGTCCTGCCCACACGATGGAGAGCAGGCTTGGGATTGGACATCCACTTCCTCAGCTCCCTTGTTTTTTGTCCAGGTTCAGCTGTCACCCCAGGCACAAGGAACAGAGCTTGGGAAATACGCTGGTGGACTGAGCCACAGATCTACATGAAGGCATTGGCACGTGTACTCGTTCGCTTGTTTCTCTTGGCTCCCCTCTCCAGAGATCTCAGCTTCTGGGGGCTGGTATGGGCAGTATAGGGTATAAACAAGTCTGGTTCGAGGGTGGGCTCAGCCTTGCTTGTAGTTGTCAGTGCAGATGTACCTTTGAGGCATACCTTGGACCATACCTTGGTGGGTTTCCATGGAGAGTGAGGACTCTAATTTGGGTTGGAACGCATTGCACCTGATTTTTATAGTTAATAAGGATGAAAAGTTTACAGAATGTTTCTGCCCAGGCAGCTGGGCTTCCCGGTAGTAATACGTGTTTATAACTCCACCATTGAAACAATAAACCACATGCTATTTCCCTCCTAAAATTTACAATCAAATCTGTTGCTGCTTAACAGGGTAAGTAGAAAATAGCAGAATGTGGCCAAACTGGGCCTAAAATGGCTCCTTCCCTGCTCCATGGGTAGGTGACAGCTTTCCTTTCTTTCCTGGAGAAGCAGTCTAGTGTTTCTTTTCTGCTCTGCTCAGCTGCACGTAAGTCAAGAGTAAATGAAACCCAGGCCCAGCTTTAAACCCATTTCCTTGCAGGCGGTGTAGTAAGTGTTCTACCATACCTCGCTCCCTCTTTGAGTAACGATTAGGGATTAAGTCCTAGTCGTTAAGCAACGCTAACGTGTCTGCCACTTGCTTAGGTGCTGCAGCAGGAGAACAGATTTCCAAGGCAGGGTTTGGAGGCCTGATGGAACTTGTGGCCGATGCGGCGTGCGCATGCCAGCAGCATAACGGCTGCATTTTTCTCACAAAAGAACAATGTACCCAACAGCTGTTCAGCAAACAGCCCTTGCTTTATTAGTGTCACAATAAGTGTCATTCACACGGGCTTGAAGCACAGTTGAAGGAATGCTATACACCATCTTCACCAAAGAGAGAGAAACAAATGCAATCCTCACTTCACAGCACTGCAGGCACGTTGGAGAAAGTCAGATGGTCTTGGATCATCAATGCAGCATTTAAAACGGCAGAAGTAAAACAGACTCATGCAGTCTGTAGATACAGAGCCAGATTGTGATGCTCTTGGTCATGCTTAGACCACAGTGGTTCTCTAGAAGTTGCTGAGCTTGCCAGTGACATCTGGGGACTTTTGGCAGAATACAGAAATAATCAATTGTGAAGGACTCACAATTTGATTCAGACACTTGCTTCTTCCTGAAGAACCTTTAAAAGACTCATGTAATTCTTCCATGTAATTTATTCACACAGGCCTGCATGAAGCACAGATTTATTAGCAGGTAGCAGCAGTGCAGATGCTCAAGGAATCACTTCAAAGTGATTTTTCAGAAGTGTGTTTTTCTCCCCAGGCACATATATGGCCCTTCATGCCATGGAAACTGAGTGTAGCTGGCATATTATGTTTTGCCTTGCCATGGGAACACTGGTTTGAAGACATTTTCTTTAACCAGGCTTTTAGCACATCCATTTTGATTTACATCCAAATGGGTCACAGACATCAACGCAGTATTATATGGGGAGAAAAAGGGAATGAAATGCTTTTAACATGAAAAATATGCTGTTGCATGTAGGCCAACTTTTGTTCTTTTTCTGTCAATTTATCTCGGATTTGGGTGGGTTTAATTCTAGGGCCAGACTCAGTACTGGCATAAGTGAGCCCCACGCCATTAGTGCAAATGGAGTCTCAACGTTTATGTCAACAGTGAACTTAGATCATTGAATTTTTCCCATGTTTGGGCTTGCATGTTTCCCACAAGATAATATACACATGTACTTGCACATATGCTGCACATATGCACGTGAAAATTCACCGGGGAGAACGTTTGGCTGCATGCTCTATGTTTGACTTACATATAGAAACTGTGATCAGCTTATGAATTTGTTGCTTCTCCTGTAGCTAATGTGCCATGCATCTGTAAGGAGCAGCCATGCAGAATGCCACGTTGCTGGTAAAATACCTAGTGGCAAAGGCAAGTGTGAAAATCACTTTTCTTTCCTTGGTCTGCAGGACTGCACATGCACACAGCTCCGTGTGATTAATTCGGAGAGATTTTTCTCCCCTCTGTTATCATGAAGTTCAACACTGCCTTGAACAGAGGGGTACACAGAAATACTACAGATGCTTATCACTGGAGTGAGTTGTAATATTTACTCAGCTGCAGGCCTCAAGTTCAGTGTATGCCATGCGGTCTGCTTGTCTCTTAGTGCCTGAAGAACAGCGAGCCCAAGACAGAGATGTCTCATTCTCTGCGATGGCATTTGGGGTGTTGGTCATCGGGTTTGAGAGATGTGAGTGCTGCACTTTCCCAGGATCACCATAGCTTAGGTGTCCTGAATACAGACCAAGACCCATCTGTGTTGGGAGCACAAAGCTGACAGATGATTTCTGCCCCCAACTTTTACCACAAGCGTACAGCGAAGGTGATGGCATGCACAGCCAAGGAGTTGTGTAGACTAGTCAAAGGTTATTTGCCATCTGGAGGCCAGGTGTCCACAACACGTGAGGAGCCCACATTTGTGGGCACCATATATTCTCCCCCCTATTTAAAGTCGGTGGTGATATTTTCTTGTTTTGTTTGGGTTTGGGTTTTTTTTGGGTTTCGGGGTTTTTTTTTTAATTGAAAGGCCTTTGGTATCTCCTAAGAGTGACTTTTCCAATGTGCCTTTTGCCCAGCAAAATGGGATGTCCTTGTATTTTAAGTATCAAAAGAGCTAAATAATGTTTGTGGTGAGAAGCAGAGGACACCGGCGTATGGGATGGTATGAAATGGGATTGTTAGGGAGAAAAGTAAGGCTCTGCCCACATACAGAACTTGACCCTTCTCTGTGAACATTATCCCTGTGAATAATTGGAAATCTGCATTCAGGCTCCCCACTGTGCCCCATCCCTTGAGGACACACCCGCTGTATTGCTTTACATGGTGCAGCAGTGCACAGTGAGATTTACATATATATCACAGAAAAGTGTTTACAAAAAAAATTAGCATGTGATTGAGCTGGGAAGCTGCAGAGGGCCCCAACTGTACGAGTTTCCATGCACTTCAGCCAGAAGATTTATTTCCAATTTGTTATTCATAAGGGAAGAGCGAGAGGTTGGGATGGGGTCCTTTGAAGTGGAAAACAAAGTCTTCTATTCAGGCTTCAGCTTAATAGAAGACACATGACACAGGCTTGGCATGGTGGCCGCTTTCATGTAATGTGCTCCTTGTCATTTTGCTCTCCTAGGCTGTGAATGCTGGTGGGAATGGGTATTGCCCTGGAACAGCCTCCTTATCTCCTGCAGCCTTCTGCAGGAGGAGCACAGGGTGAGCAGGTAGGAGCCCTGTGGTGATGGTGGTGGGGAAACCAGGCTGAGCCAATGGTTGCAGTTGTGTTTTGTATTGCAGGAGCATGTGCAGAAAAAGCAGTGTGGTTGCAGGGCTTCTGCAGGTGCATCTGCCCTGTTTGAAGGCCCTGAGCAGGGAGACAGAACACGGGGCCTCTGAGCCTGCCTCTGACACCCATCTTCTGCCTGGCCTGAGCTCTCACTTTTATCCCCCTGTGTGGAAGACTCTTCTGAATCTGTGCAGCATCTAGGATGGCGTTGTGTGATCTAGGCACTGTATCACTGCAAATAAGCAGCAATTCTGTCCCAAGTCAGTGTTTTGGGGTGATTCATATATGAATCCTGTATTTCCTTCCAGGAACAAAGCCTTGGTTTAGTGATCTACAAGCCTCTAATAGCTTGTGTGTTTTGCCCTGTGGTAGTAGTATTAAAACCATGCTCGGTGCAGCACCAAGGCAAGTGTTTTTGAAGAACTTATAAGCCCAACTTACCACAAAGCCCTGTTGATTAGTGGTTCCATGGGCTATGAGAGGAAACATGTGTGACCTTCAGCACATCAGCTTGGCCCACAGCGCTGGTGTGGTTAGAAAGAATTTGGACCAGAGTCCTACTGGTCCTCTTGGCTCTGTGACACTTGTTCCTCTCAGCTTCCTCTGGGATGATGTCCTCGCACTCTGCTTCTCTTTCACTCTTGTGCATGTTCAGGTTTGGAGCTCTGGGTGAATCACTGAAATCAGAGATGGAAAGAAATGCATGAAGTCATTTCATCCTGCCCTTGCCAACACAGGATTATTCCCCACAGTACAGTCTTGAGTGCCTTCTCCAGTCTATTTTTAAATGACTCGAAGGAGAGGGCTTTCCTCTCCTCCTTGGGGAGGCTGGCTCTGCTGTTCAGTAGACCTCACTGTTGGGGAATTTTCTTCCTGTTCTCCAGCCTCAATTCTCCTTTTCCCTAATTTAATTGAACTGTTCCTAGCTCCACCCATCTAACCAATTTTCCGTATTGCATGACTGTTGCAAATACCTGTTGTCAATTTGCAGGCGTAATAGATGGGAATTCATCACTGCTTGCCTTGCTTGGCAAAGGCTCTTTGTGCAGAACTGTACTGGGAAACCAGGCTTTATCAGAAACCAGATTTCAGAGCTACGTGCCAAGAAATGAGAATGAACTTTTCCTACTTCTTTGGACAATGCCATTAACATAAAACCCCATCATGACTGAGAATAGGCTGGGCTTCTGGCAAAGCCATGAATGTCTGTATGAATGTGCTGGTTTTCCTCTTAGTCTTAGCTTTCCTCCAGCAGATCTTCCGTAGGGATTTTCTGCATGACAGAAGTAAGTTCTGAGTTCTTGGGTTTAGTTGTAGATGTATAGATATTTGGAGAACATTTAAGGAAAAAATAATTATGTTTTTAACAAGTGGCTCCAGCAGTTAAATTTCTGTCTTTCAATTTGAGGTTTCTTAAGCACACCTGAAGTGTTTTGAAAAAGGGTTTTGAAGGTGGGGTTTATGCTCTGACAATACCTGGATGCTTTGGAAGGTCACGCCTTTTGTCTTAGGGGCTTGTGTCCTTCATCCAGCAGGACTGAGTAGCAAGAAAACTGTGTATCCAAAGAGTCTCAGTTACTCCAGAAAAGCATCTTATGGGTTTGAAGAATTATGAATCCCTATTTATTTATTTATGATAGGAAAATCAGTTTCTGCTGTGGGCGACAGCAGAATAGAAGCCCATACTGAAAACACCAGGAGAAGAATGGCTAGCATTAAAGAGACTGAAATCCCTTTAGTGCTTTCGTACAGCAGAGCTGCAGCTATTTAGCTGTGGCAGGATACCAAACAACATTGTGGCTGGCCATTGTTGCTTGAACAGTTTGATTTTTAAAACATTCAGCTGAAACGTAACCACCAGCCAAGCTGGAAGAAGCGAGACACAAGGAGAGCAAGTTAAATGAAGAGTCAGCAAATGAGGGGTTCTGGTGCCCCAGTGGAAAGTGGCTGTATTGCAGAGCAGGAGCCCAAGAGCAGTACCTCAACCTAGCACAGCTGTCAGGTTGCTTTTAAGGAAATTTTGTAGTATAGAAGTAGTGTGGCTTTAAACAGATGAGATAGAGCCACAGCTATAAAATAAAATCACTGATTTCTCCATGGTGGGGCTCGGAGGGCCACGGATCCCATCCTTTCTTGCTTAGTGCTGATCCTCACCTCATAAACCAGAAACCTCTGTCCAGAGAACTTCCAATGTTAAGCATTTCAGGAGATGGGACAGGGGTGATGGAGTGGAGGAGGAGGAGAGAACAAAGTGACTCTAATAAAAACCATCCCAGCATGCACCGGCCTTTGTTGCTGGTGCTGCTTGGACTCATCAGGCTGTTTGATGTGATCCTTGGTAGGTGTATTTTAGAAGGTTGGTGTTTTGTTGTGTTCTTGTTGGTGTTTTTAAGTGTTCATGTTTAAATGATGCTGGGAGTTCATGGACTGGAGCACGGTGTGTGGGAGTGCTGGGGAGGAGAAGGGTGTGTGGTCCCTAGTGACGCCAAGTGGAAAACAGAGACACACCTGCTTTGGGATATAATGGGAGTGATAAGAGTGATAATTTCTTAACGATGGGGTTTTTTTGGGAGTGCGAAGGGAAGGGTTGGTTTAAGAAATTCAGGGGAACAAACAGGACTTGTATCTTGCTGTGCTGGGGACTGTTGATTTTAAATGGGAGTGTTTGGTACATCTGGGCTGAACTGATACTCGTTCTTGCATGCTGCCCCCCTGCTCAGTGTTTTGCTTTGCACTGTTTTATCTGCCAAAAAGAAAATAAATTCACAAAATATTTGTGAAGTTGCATGGCCACAGGCTTAAATACATACATACAAAATCCCTGAAAGCAATTTGCTTCAAGCCCTCAGTTCCAGACATCTTTCTTACTCCATCTGCTCGTTCAAGTACACAAGTTCCTTGGGAAAAATCACTTATTACATCACTGAAAAATGCCATGAAAATAGCTTTTCACTTAAGTTCCCATCCTCGGAGTTAACTCACATGGGGATCAGATAGATTCAAACATTTAATAACTTTTTATTTTCCTTTCTCTTTAAACACAGGATCTCTGGTCATGGAAGCAGGGTCACGTGGTGGATTCTTGGCAGTCAGCAGTCTGTGGAGCTTTTGCAGGTGCAAAGGATTATATGTTATACTGGGAAAGACTAAAGAAGAAAGGGAAAAATGTGCAAATCTATTAAGTATAGCAGAACAACATTCCTTTGTAATTCAAGTTTGTTTAGAAGAAAATGGATCCAGTTGTTGTTTGAAAATAGGAAAGTCAGCTAAGAAAAGAGAAGAAAAAAATGACTCAAACAGGGTGTCTGTTTGAAAGACAACCAATTTGTTTTTGACAAATTTCTGTTATTTAAAAAGCAGGGGCCTGTCAGTCAGGCTTTGCCATTATTTCAAAGTTGATTTGTAAAATCCTCATCCAGGAGAAACTTTGCTTGGGTGGGGGTTTGTGCAGCTGTCTGCTCTGAGCACTTCCCCAGGGGCTGAAGTGATTGCAGCGAGAGGCCATGATTCACCATTCATGTGACAGCTCTGACAGCCATGTAGATTAACTAGAGTCAGGAAAGCAGAGGCTAGCACTGCACAGCCTGGAGGCAAAAAAAACCCCCAAAACTGGAGGACGAAACATCTGGGCAATCTCCAGACACTAGAGCAAGAATAAAGAGTGGCAGAATACAATACTGCACTATTTATTACCAAACAAGCCAGAAGTTAATTGAATTCTTCAGTAGGCTTCTTGCTTGATTTTAGTCTACTGTAGTTATTTAAAAAAAAAAAAGAGAAAAAAAATAATTTAATGACTCATCAGTATAGCTGACAAGTTTGAGGGAGGAGAGACTCGAGTGTCTTAATAGAAAAAACAGATTAGAAGTTAAGAGATGGATAGCCAGAGCTTTTCCCCAAGGAGCTAAAATACATTTTGAGTTTCCAAACCAGTAACAGAATACGTGGAAAAAAATAAATCCTGTTTAAAGAGAAATTTTAGCATTTCTTGAAATAGAGATTATCAAAAGCAAAGCTTGTTCTTTGATGACTTACAAAATCAGAGCCATTACGTCGTATGTAATTTTTTAAAAATAAACTCTGCTAGGGGAATTGAAGTATTACTAGCAACAGAATTCCAGCAGAGACCCAGGCTTCGTTTTGATGGTTGCTGTAACTTTGTGACAGAGAGGATGCATGGCTGTAACTGCATGGTTTAGTAGATTGTGCACGTGAGCTGTGAGGGAATGGTCTAGGTAGAATTGATTCAATTTTGGGGCAGAGGGGGGATTTTAGATGATCTCTTGTGGTCTTGTCCAGCTGTATTTTCTATGTTCATGTGATGGGAAGGGGGTTTTATTCTGCTTAAAATTCAGTCTATTGTTGGATTTTACACTGGCTTCATCAAATCAGTGCAGACAAAATCAGAGCAATCGAAGCAGATCGTTCATTTTTGTTTTGAAACAAAACAAGCTAGCAGACTGAAAATGCTTTAGAACGCAATCTGTATGTCTGCAGGTGTGATATGGGATCATTAATTTAGCTGTGTTGATTTCTTTACAGTCAGATTGATACAAAAACTGTGTTCAGGCATGTTCAGAGAGCTGGAAAGGTTATCTGATTTACCCAAGGCCTTGCGGAGTAATTTCTTGAAGTCCAATTTGGCGCCTCAATTGGAAATCTAGCCCAGTGCCTCCACTTCCTTCCCTGTATGTCTTGATTCCGACCACTTGTGCTTGGACTTGCTACTGTTTGATGGATGTTCAGTAGTGTCTGCTCACTTTCTAGCAGAAATATTGCAGAAGGAGCTTCCAGAGGCGCAGTTGTGCATGAACACTTTGTGTTGGAGGAGACACCAGGTCCTGGAGCAGCACTGAGACTTCCAGGTCCGTGGTGGTGGTAGATGAGAATTCAGCCTAGCTGTCTTCATAGGTTCTATTCCCCATCTTTGCAGAGCTGGAGTCCTATTTTGTAGAACCCAGTTTTGTAGATGTTGTAATTGGTGATAGTAAATATTCTCTGGGTTATCCTTCCAGCTTCACTACCTCCAGCCTGGTTTGCCTTCTCTGTTCTTTGTTTCCCTGTTCTTTCCTTTTCACCAGCAGTATTTTTAACTTCCTTTCTCATGTGTCCTTTAAGGACCTGCTTCAAAACTCACAAGGTTCAGAACCTTTCCCTTCCATCTCCGTTGCCTCCCTCTGCATTCATGTAACAGGCAGGTCCTGTATTGATGTAATCGAGTACCTCATCCATTCTGTTTCACTGAAAACATTTAGCCCTTTTGCTGAATGGAGCCCATGGAAAAATAATTTCCTGCTTTCTGAAGAACGGATTCCACAGTTAAAAATTAACTACCTACATATAGCTTCAAACGAGGGAAGCAAAACCAGGCCAAACTCTTTATCCCTTTCTTCCACCCCAAAACAAAAAAAATGAAGACCTCACCAGTACCCTGTGAATAAACTAAGATGGGTGTGTGCATCCAAGTGATTTAAACTCATCATGTTATAAACCTTGGAAGGAGAACATCATTCAAAAAAACAACCTTTAAAGACAGAGGTGCTATCAAATGCCACCATGGTGGTAGTGGGGTGGCAAAATCACACAGACATGCTTTTCTCTTGTGTTCTTCGCTTGGACTCAGCACTGTCTAAAAATATATTGGAGGTCCTGGGGGGCAGGGTAATAAGCTGAAACAAAATGAAAGGAAAGTTCTGTTTGGCTTCCCTTTATGGGGAAGCACGCAGATATATGTGTGTGTCTCTGTGCTTTGGGTAGTTCCTAGCTAGATCATAATTGGTGAAGATGGAACAAGGAGCAACAATATATGGAGTTCCATCCCCGGTGCTGTGAGATTGCAGGGATTGCAGCCGAAGTGCTGCTGGAGGCCCGGCTCTGCCTTGCTGAGCACACGTGTGTGGGATGTGTGTATGTGATCTGTGGGCTTTTTATAGCAATGTAATAGGCATCAGCATAAATATCAGAGATTTGGAATCCTCTCTGTCTCATCTGTTAATAATTTAATCCCTGGAGGCCTGGTCCAGCTTTATCATAATCTCTGGTGTTTTAACTAGAGTAGATACTTGGAGCAGTCATGGGCTGAGAGAAGGGGGTATGTAAGCAGCCAGTGGGGAGGAACTCAAGGACAGATCTACGTGATATTTTAAGCCTGAGATGTTCTAACCAAACCTTGCCTCGTGTGTGATCTGTTTGGACACTGGCACAGGCTTTGGCAGGCTGGAGGCAGAGGAGGGAAGCATGGCCTCATGCTGAGGGCAGGCCAGGTGTGGTTGTGGTTGCCCTCCATGCTCGAGTCTTCTCTGGGCTTAGGCTGCCAGCTCCATACCAAGGCAGGCTGTCCCAGAAGAGCTTCTGGGTGGGCTTCATGTGTTCTCCATGGAAGTGGGCTGGTGGAAAGGAAATCCTGCCATTGAGTATTACCAGTTGGGAAAGCAAAGTAGTTCCCTGGCGCAGCAAGGAAATCTCCAGCTTATGGAAGAACCTGAGTGTCCGTTTAATGTGATTGCAAATTGCCTCTGTTAAAGACTCCTTCTTTCTCCCTACCATAAAAAAGGTGGGACTTAACATTAATAATTAATGCTCTGTGGTGACAGTCACCACGAATGAAGGTGCAAGTCCAGTAAATAATAAAGCACTAATGACAGGTTTTTGCACATTAACAGCAAAGGCTTCCCATCACCTTTGTTTTCATCTAATTGGCTCTGACAAGATTACACACTGTGTCTAAAAGCCTCTTTAACTCTATCGCTCTGAATGAATTTTTGAGTAGTTCTCAAGATTTCCCTGCAGTGTCTGCTTGGACCCTGCTTCTAATTGGGGCATTGCTTTGCCTGTTGGTATTTCGGCTGAAATCTGAAGATGTTCTTGGGACACTTCGCTCTGTCATTGGCAGATGTTGTTCCCACAGTGATAAAGGACCAGAATAAACTTCCTCTTAAAAAAATTAGCATGATATCAATAAAATAAAAGTTCAAATAAGAACTGATTGATTGAAGAGCTCTGCAAAAGACTCTTTGTGAACTTGGAAATCAGTCAGTGTAACAGGGTGCTGCTGTGAGGTTTAGTGTTGGACCTGTGAGACTCAGTTTTTCAACCCAGATTTGGGATTCAATCTTGAATCAGTCTGGGATAAACTTCAGATGTCAGTACAGAAAATAGTAATGAAGAGAGGCAATAATACAGCTCAACCTGGATTTTTTTTCTTTTCCTAAGGTGGGTGAATTCAACCAGGGACATTAGTCAAGCACAAGTTCCTATCTCTTGAAACGAGCTTGACCTACTGAACTGGGATGGTGTCGCAGAAGGAAGTGCCAGGACTTCGGCCAGATTACACAAACACAGAATCCAGAAGAGCCCCTTTGATGGCCAGAAGGGTTCCTTGAACCTTTTAAAAAGCATGGTGTGAAATCAAAATAGTACAGAAGAGAAAGATGGGGATTGAAAAAGAACTTGTCTTCCTCCATTCATGGGAGGAGTGTGTCAAAGAATCTGTGAAACATTTTCCTGTAGCAGCAGCAGCAAATTCTGCAGGCAGCCACCTTACTGCGAGGACCTGGGATGATGTCTCATTCTCAGGTGAAGCACTTCACTCTGTTCTCATGCTTCTCAATTTTTATTTGCATATGGCAGCTAAAAAGGGTAGGAAATGCCAGCAGGAACCTAGGGGAATATGTTAAGTCTTCATGAGTTTTAATTCTAGTTGCCAAATAAATAATTCCCTGCAGGTACCTGTCACTAGCACTTCCACCAAGAGCTGGTCACTGGGAAAGGGTGAGTAGCAGAGGGATTTTCTGTTTAACACTCTGAGCTTGGTTTAGCTCACTTTAGCTGCTCAGCTGACGTGTGAATATAGTGTCCATTGTAACTTCTTGGGAGACAGGTGATGAATTTTCCACTACTGCCTGAAGTTTTATTTTCCCGGTAGAGGAGTTTGTCACTCTGCTAGAAGTATTAACAAGGCAAGAGCCTTCTTCCATGTGAAAATCCTTATTTATGCCTACTTGCTGAGCCCAAGTCATCATCAGATCCTTCCAGGGTAAGGGGGAGAAGGAGCCTACTCCAGGAGTGAGTTGGTGAGTCTGTCTGGGTGCAGAATGCCTGCAAAGGTGCCTTTTTTTTTTCCTGTCAGCTCTGCAGAGAAGCTGGAAGGATTAGGAGTATAAGGCTGTATATGTCTGGGTCTTTCTTGCCCACCTGATACTTTGATACCAGCTTTTCCTGGTTGCTGACTGGTTGTGCAGACTTCAAGCCTTATGTGGCAGCTCTTGGGGAATTCAGTGACAGCAGGAACAGCCTGAAGGAGTGATTTGGAGATCTGTTGGGCCTTACGGTGTAACAGACAGTGCAGTGCACAGCCCTTGTGTTTTGAATGAGTGGATTTTGGCTACACTGGTTTGTAGCTGTTGTATTAATCTGATGATTTGGAACAGTCATGTTTTAAGTTCCCTTACCCAGCTAAAGTAGGTGCGACAGAGCAGTACCTCGCTAGTGCTGTAGCCTGTTCTTGGATACCTGTGTACTAATGTTGAAGAGGTCACTCTAAAATTACCTTGAATGTTTAGGGTTAAGGCTGGAGCAAATTCATTTTGTCAGACTCACTGCCTTCAATAAAATGCAGTTCCAAACAAATGCTAACTTTAATCTTGTGTTTTTGTCAAGCATATACAAACTTGCATTTAATTTAGCGGCTATCCTGCTGCTTGTTGTGCTTATGAAGCATTTTATATTGTTGCTGTTGTCATTCTAAATTGATTGGTAAATCTGGACCAAATACTTCCCAGTGATGGAAAAAGAAACATTGAAATGTTAATAACAAAAGAGTCTGAGAGATCCAGATGTTAGCTGGGGAAAAAATGAAAACCAATCAGCCTTGATTAAACCTTTCAGATAAGAATTTGGGAACACTGTATCAGGATAAATTGTGTTTTTTCTAATCAGCCAAGATTGAAGCTTCTGCCAGTAAGGAACTGTTAGGAAAAAATGCATAAAAAAATTACTGGGATTGGGTAAGGGAAATAAGTTTGTCTGATGAGTGTTACCATCAGCTACAGCTGAGTGATGCATGGAGATTTTTTTGTTTGATACAGGCCTGACAGCCATGTGGTTCACTGTTTAATTTTATCTTGGTCTGTGAGCAAAGGAAGGGCTTCTACATTCAGGCTTGTAAAGCCACTATTTTCCATGGAGATTATTTTTGCTGTTCTAAAAATACATCGCTGACACGAGTACCAAAGTTCCTATCCAGCCCATTCCCTCAAAGCCTTTGGGTCACTTACTCAAAAACTGGCTCACAATAAAAAGATTTTTGACCTTAAAGAAGATCCAAGAATAGGCTGGAATTTAGTTTAACTTGCTCATAGTTTCTGCTTTGGCTTCTTGAGTACATCCCATCTTTCTGCTTTCCAGTGAGGTATCACTGCTAGAAAGCTTCCGGCGGAGTGAACCGGATGGGCCAACCTTGTGTGAGCAGCTGCTGCTGAACTGGGAGTTCTGGGATGTTGGCTGGCTTGGCTTGCCTGCCCTTCTTGTTTGAGATCCAGGGCACTGCACATGTGCCTCACTGCATCTCCTGAACTGTCACGGGACATTCCTTGATTAACTGTAAGAAGTCGATGCAGGGTGCCAGCTGGCCCAGTCTCCTCTCTGACATAAAGCAGGGGTTTAATATGTTAAAGCTAAGGTGATTGAGAGAGAGACATACAGGTAAAAACACAAGCCAGCAGGGAAGATGGATTTTTTTCATTACTTTACAGAGTTCAGAAGAAATGCTTTTCCCCTCTCCCATCCCAAGAAAAGAGAGATCAATTTTTTTACATTCCATAAAATTTGGAACAAAAAGTAGATTATTTTCAGCTTATTCCCTGGATACTGTGTAGGCTTCAGCCTTTGGAGTCACTTTATTCCCTGCTGAAGCAGATACAGGTTTTATACAAGCTTCAGATAAAAAAAAAAACGAGGAAGAAGAAAGAGATTGCAGAACAACTCTCTTTCTTTTCTCCCCATTTCTTTCTTCCTTACTGCTAGGCTGCTCCTGCATTTTAAGTTTCCTTCACTTTGGCTCTTCCTCAGCATGAATTACTTGCTTGAAATATTGTGAACCGAGGAGGGAGAGAGACATCAGAGTTAATTTTAGGATGGGGAAATAAGGCAAAGGGAATAAGATCCTGGGAGGAAAAAGTAGCAAAGCTGGTCCCTAGATAGCACAAGAGGCCAGGCTGTAGCCACAGGGTTAAAATATGGAGACAGACACACACGTTTGTGGTGAGACATGCAGATGGATAAGCTGAAGATTTCTGGCTTTCAGGAGGAAAGCCACAGCTGAGCTGGCTGCTCCAAGTGAAAGTAATGAGCTCCAAGGATGAAGTTTGGGAGTGATTAGAGAGAATAAAAATGCCCACATGGGGAATATGGCACTTGTGGTAGCAGACTTCTGACAATTCCCAAAGACCCTTGAGCAGCTTCACATCGTTGTTACCCAAAACGGAGCTGATTTCGTTCGTTGGAGATTTGACACAGAGTGCCAAGTCTAACAGTTGAAGTCCAGATCCAGCCTGTTTGTATCTCATGGATAGCTTTGCACCTGAAGCATGTGTGTTTCAGATGCAGAGCATCTTTCCTCTCTTTCTATCTGTCTAGCATTTGAATGATCAGACTTTTAATTCTCAAGGCAGAGCACAGTGTGACGAGATTATTTTCAGATCTCTGCGAATGAGTAAGGAGGTTCTTCCTTTCAGCCTCATCTGTAGGTGTGGAAGTAGAATCCATTATCCGTACGACCTTCATATGTTCATATATGCGGAGTCCAAAACAAAAGGACAGTCATCTCAATGGGGATGTTTAGGTTTACAGCTAACTAATATGGAGCTGTTTTCCTTAAGTCAATACAGAGGAATAAAACACTCTGTGTACAAACCTTCAACAAATGTACCTGGACTCTGACGTGAGAAAACATGCTGTAGGCATTAATAATGGAGCAGTGTTGACCACAGCCATGGGAATTATAGGCAGTGTGGCATTCATATTCAACCAACAATGTCTCACTTGTGTTTGGTATTTTAATTTGCTCAGGTGGATTTGCAGCTGCAGTCACCACACCTCTCGATGTAGCGAAGACGAGAATTATGTTGGCAAAGGTAAGAGTGAAGGAGGCCAGCAGACACGCAGGTGAATGGCTTAGGTGGTTCCAGAGTTTCTGTATGGTCATTACAGAATGAAATCCGGCACCTATTAATAATGATTTCTGCTCTCGTCCTCGAAGGCAGGATTAGATATGAACAGGTACCACATGCAGAACTGATGAAATTGTTTTCCTTTCCTTTTATTGCTCTTCTGGTCCTTTCCCAAAGGAGCTGAGAAGGTCCCGCACTTGTGCTAGCCTTCCAGAGCTCATGCAGTGTCTTTAGGAGAAAATCCTCGCAGAGTCCGATGCCCAAAGTTAAACTTCCCATCAGGGATTTATTCTTCTGTGTCTTTGATAAAGGTTGGGCTTGAGTGTGTGTGTGATTTTTCTGAGGAGGGGTTGGCACTGGATTTTCTGCCCTAAAATTTTAAGGCATAGAGATCTTGATGGCTTACATCTTCCAGACAGGGCAGAAGGAAGAAGATCTGTAAGTCTACTAAGTAGTTAAATTGCTAGTAAGCCTTGTGTTCCTGTAATCTTGCTGACCCCAGAGCAGAGTTAAGCAGCCACATAGCTAAAAGCCCTCAGCCTTCCCCTGTCCTGAAAAGAGCTGTTGTGTTGGCAAAGGTCAGGCATCCTGGAGTTTCTGTGGATGGTTTTTACCCTGTTGCTCATGTCTCTCGGAGCAGGGATGTTTCTTGTTGCTGACACGCACCTCCCCAGCCCAGTCACACACATCTGCTCTCCCCATGTTGCTGTGTTGTGTGTCCCTGTTGTACCTGCTGTGGCTTCTTTGCCTTTGTATATTGGGTGGTAAAACTGTAAGAACTGGATTTCATTTCTGCCTGCTTCTGCGCTGAGCAGCCAGGTCAGCATTGGTAAGGGAATGACGGTGCCTTGGGATGTTCTGAGACCATTCAGACAGCATCTTTATATTAGTCATCTCTTGCTAACTAGATCACACGTGTAATTTAATTGTCTGCAGTCCTGCTGTTTCTCCTGTTTTGCTCTCAAGGCAATTTTCACATGCAATGCACTACTCCTGTTTTTTTAAGTAAATCTCAAGTAAATCTCTTGCAGTGAGCAACAAAGCCGCTTGTTGGAGCTTTGAGAGTGTGTTTTTATTAAGTTCTTACTCCAGTGCCAGCTGCTGGACTGAGTGTAGTGCAGAAAGGACTGGATACCCCGTTCTGGACTAACGAGCTCTGACATTGGAGTGATCGTTTTGCTCTTCTGTGCCTCAGTTTCCCTTTCTGCCCTTTGCCTTATTCCTGGAGACGAGGAGCTTTTGCTTGTGCCTGGGGTAAGGAGGTTGTTAGGATGTCTATAATTGCTGTAAAGTAGCACTAACCAGAGATCTCAGTAAGTAACTAAAACTCTCTGCCAACAGTTGCCAATCTCTCTCTTTCTGTGGTGCAGGCTGGTTCCAGCAATGCTAGCGGGAATGTTCTGGCTGCCCTCGGTGGCATCTGGAGGACACAAGGCCTGCCAGGGTAAGGACATGCTGCAGAAGCACACTGCATGTGTTGTTTCTTCTCTGTTTGTGTTGTGGGGCAGGATGGGATGGGGTGGTCTGCTTATATTTAAATCCTCTCATACAGAAAAGACTTTTCATTGCTGTGCACATGGCCAGGGAGCAGGGCTCAGGGTGTAGGGACAAGGTCCCTCCAGGGAGGTCTGGTGTCCTGACTTTAGCACTGACTGTGAGCGATGTCCAGGGGAGAGCACAGAAATGGGGCATTACTGGGGATTTATCCATGGGACAATCTCTAAGCTTAGCTCCAGGCTTTGGAGGCGAGGGTAGCTTTGTGTTTAATGGACTTTTCTCCATGAATGTATGCATTTGTGTGTTGTATCCATTTAAACTTTGGGCATGCGTATCATCTCGTGGCAGTGAGTGCCAGAGATTGATCTTGAGGTGTGTGAATCACCCCTTCTGGAGACATCAGGGAAGGCCAACGTAGGAGCCACATGTCCTTTCCTCCTCCTGGCAGTTTCCAACTGCTTTGAAAACACAAGCAAGGTCTCCTCTGTTCCTTTATATTTGCTGTTCTTACTGCAAAGTGCGATGGGAGCACGCAGTGCCAGCGTGGTGCTGGCAGTGGGACAAGCTGAAGCAGAGGGAAGGGAGCCACGTGCTCCCTGGCTTGTCCCTTGGGCCATCAGGTCTGGGCTTGAGCACATGGACTGGATTTCTCCAGTGAGGCACTTGCTGCAAAAACATAAGTTTTCTGAGGCAGGCTTGAGTGCAAAGAGTGAGTCTGAGGAGCCACAGAGCAGCTCTCTGGCTGCTCTCCTCCTGTGCCTGGGGTGCAGACATGTTCTGGGCGTTGTGCTGGTTGGTTGAAGGTGATGTTGATCCAGACTCTTGACTGCCTTGCTTTACCCATTCCCGAGACAGAATTGCTCTTCTGGCCTTGGAGCGGTGCAGTGAACCAAAAGTCCTCTGCTAGCATTTGTAGAACATTTTGAGGTGTTATGGGCTTAGAGGTTATTACTGATTTTTACAGACACCTGCTTCATTTCTGCCACTTTGCCCTCTTTGAGTGCTGGAGTCGTACCCGTCCTGGCCACTCGTATTGAATGTGTGTCTTAACAACTCCAGTCCATGACGTTCAGCCTGTACTTCCTTTGGTAGAGCTTCCACTTGCCCTTGGCCTGGAAGAGAAACTGAGGTTTTTTTAAGCTTTCCTTAAGGCTTTTCACTGTATTATCTCCTAGGTTTTTAATCCACTTGATGTGGCCGATACTTTCAGGGTGCTGGTTTAACACTTGTAAACTGTTGCTCAGAGCAGCATGCACATCGCAGCTTTGCGGGAGACAGTTTTCTCTTAACATCTGATCTCTGCTCACACAACTAATAAAAGTTCAATCCTCTTTCTACACATGTGGGAAATAATTCAAAACAAATTGCAGGAAGTTCCTGAACACCGATTCCAGGAAGATGTCCAGCTGTGCCCCCCGGCGGTGCTCAGAGATGGGTTGTCTCAGGTTTGCTCTTTGAGATGATGAGGTGACCTGGCAGTGGATGAGTTTTGGATCCTACGGGGCTTGGTGAACTCTAGGGCAGGTTTTGAAAGGGACTGGGAGAAGTGAGGCCATGTCTGCTGCTGATGGAAGTTGAGCTCTGAAGGGTGTGAAGAGGCACCTCCCCCTTCCCCAAGCCAGCAGCAGAAAATAAAAATGTATGTTTGTGTTCTTTTCAGGGTGTTTCAGCAGTGCCCTTTTCTAAATAACCCAAAATTAAACTGCCTAAAGATAGTACCCGTGGGCTAGGACCAAAGGGAACACAATTCAATTGAAATCAAAACAATAAGTGATCTAGAGAAAAAGTAACATGTAAAGAAGGCCAAGCTGCGTCAGCTGCGAGGAATAGGAAGAAAGTCTTGGGAAAAATAAACGCAGAGGTTGCCATGCCTGCTGCCAATTATAAATCTATTAATCAAAAACAATAAAAATGTCGGGCTTTTTTGGCCAGTTGTAACATTAAATGATTTATGGCTCCTCTAATAAATCTCATGCTTGAAGAGGAGGAATTCTGAGGGCAGAAAGACGCATTGCTTATTGCCACCTTATTAAAACCAGAGCGAAGGGCTCAGCTTCCTGGTCTGCACCTAGTAAATCCCCCTGCTTCATGCCAAGGAATTTCACATCCCTTTCTGTCCAGGGAGAGCCAGGAGGTGGTGGGAGGTAGGATGGGAATGGGGTGAGTGGATCAGTGCACCTTTTAGCTCTTGCCAGCGGGGCAGACGAGCTGTTCACATGAAAGCAGGTTTACGTCTTGTCCGACTGCTTTTTGCACAAGGAGGTGGTGGCTTTTGAAATACGTGAATGGAGCTTCAGAACTCATTGGTGAGAAAGATGAGGGTTACTTAACTGATAAATCTGGTGAGATGGCTTGTCCCATCTTGTGTGTAGGTGGGGACCAAGCTGGCAGTTTGCACCAGGTGTCCAGATCTTTGGATGAGCTCCCACTTTGGGGTGGACATGGCACGGTGGGCACTAGCCACTGCTCTCCAGAGCTTGATCTTGCTCATGTGAGTGGTGAAAGCAGCCCCTGTGCCCAGGCTCGCTGCTTTGCAAAACACAAGCTGCCCCAGGAGTGAGCTCAGTGCAAAGCTATAGCCAGATGGAAGTGTTATTTTTCCCAGCATGGCCACCTCTTTGGCCTGGAGTGTAATATGGAGGTTTGTGGCTGAGCACACTGGGCCTTTTCCAGCACTGGCCCCTATCTGCTGTGTCCAGGCACATCAGTGCCTTTTTCAAAGGGTAACTTCAGGGGTCCTGGTTAGTCTCTAGGGAGAAAGAACTTTGGGTTGCCAAGTTGTTGCCCCAAAAAGTCAGCTTTGCTGCTGGTCCCATGGGTGTATTGCTGGGCTGGGAACCCTGAAATGAAGATCTGCACATAGAGGGTGTGCATGTTCTGGGGGGGGTTTAACACCTGCAGTCAGGCCTCCCCCTGGGATTTAGACGTGATTCCCAGATCTGTGACTCCAACTGAGCCGTTCCTGGCATGGCTGGGGAGGGTGTGATGTGGCTGTACCTGAAAACCTGAGTTTGGTCTTTGCGAGTCGTGGACATGCTGGGCATTTGCTGCAGCTGTTGGTGATGGGAAGGTGGGGGTGAAGCCCTCCAGCCCTTGGTTCTGCACCCCACCAGTAACTGGGAGAGTTGCTTAAGGAAAAACCTGAGCAGGGAGAGAGGAGATGTGCAGGGTGCCAGGTGAGATCTGGACAAACAGATAGAGAATACAAATAGCCCCGCAGACCTGTGCCCACCAGAGCAGTTTCTAATGGGGCCAGCAGAAAGAAACCCAATTGATCTCATCTGCTGGTGAGGGCAGATGTGTTCCAGGGGGAACCAGTCTGCATCAGGCCTGCAGCAGAGCTCAGCTCTCTGGCCTCAGGGCAGCCCCAGAGCTGTTCAGCTCTGCCCTCCCGAAGGAGTGAGCCCACAGGGTGGGAAACCGGGGGGAGCGGGGCCAAGATTCTTGGAAGTGATGGTTGGTAATAGAGGTTGCCAGGGATGCAGCTTCTGGGTAACTCAGTTATCTGCCCCTGTTTGTGTAATAGCTGGGTCTCGGGTGGGCTGTTCTGGAGCTGAGTGTCTGCCACTGCTGCTGTAATGAGGCTGCTTAATTCTGCAGCCGAGGGATGGAGCAGTTCGAGAGATGCTGCACTGTAGGGTTTGCCCTATCAGCGCTCTGTCCATACATGCCTTGTACAAATTACTCTGTTTTAAAGCTGTCATTATGGTAATAGACCCAATTGCTGTCTAGTAAAGCCATAAAATGTTTCCATCTGCCTGTGTGCTCCAGGCTCCTTAGCAAAGCTCATTACAACGGAAACCAGAGTCGGTGCAGCCAGAGGTTTCCCCAGTGCAGCGTCAGTAGCTGGGCACGGGCAGGGAGCAGAGGGCTCCTGAGCAGCCCTGAGGGTGCCTCTGTCTCCTGCACAGCCAGGTCTCACCAGGAACCACCATGGACACGCTCCTAGCAAGGACTGTGCAGTGTTTGGTGCCGTGGCTGGGAAGCTGAGGACAGCAGCGTCCCCGCAGAGCTCAGCCAGAACGTGCTGCGAAGGGCTGCACCGTGCAGGAGTGATCAGTGGGGAGATGCCAGACAGACTCAAGCCTAATGTTTAATCCTTGCTCGCAATGAAGGAAGCCTGTAATCCTCTGGGAGGATACGCTGGCCTGTCCTGAAGTTGTTAAACCAGCTATGGACTTAGATGTGTCGAGCAATTGGCTTTGCATGAGTTTCCTGTTAACTTCCAAGAACTGTTAGGATCAGGCACCTAAAAATCGTGGCGGCTGAAGGCACAGCCATTCCTGCTCCTTCCCTGCTGTCTCTGGGATTGGGGGTGCTCCTGGCTGAGAGAGGGGGTCCCTCTGCTGAGGCTGGATGGGGTGGTGGAGGATGGAAGGCTTCCCATCTGTCTGCAGCCCTTCATGGGGATGGATCTGAGCTCCTCTTCCCACAGAGGCCTGTGGCCTCCTGCACTTTTGCTTCTGCACCTGAGGAGTGTGGAGAGGGGTTAAAAATTCCAAGGCTTGGGAGTACTGTTAGAGAAGCCCAGACAGGTTCCTTCAGTGAGCAGTGGGGTGAGATTTAAGCAACCGGCATGAGAGAATTTTTCTTGGCTTTGTTTTCTGAAGCCCCTGCAGCATCTGCTCTCTGTTCATCCTCTGAAACCGCCTTCCTTTCCCTTCAGCTTGTTTGCAGGTGTTGTCCCACGGATGGCAGCCATCAGCCTGGGAGGCTTCATCTTCCTGGGGACATACGAGAAGACTCGCCAGCTGCTGCTCTGAGCCAGCCCGGCCGGTCCTGCCGGTGGCCGCAGAAGAGCTGGAGAAGCCATGGAGAAGCCCTGGAAGAGCACAGCCGTGCCGGAGCAGCTGTTCCGCAGGCCCAGCACCACTTTCACTGTCACAGAAAAGTAAATCCTCCAATAATCCAATTTCCCAATCGTGAAATTTTCCTGCATGGAAAGTGAGTGAGGTCACTGCGAGAGTCGTGCCAAAAAAGTGATGTTTGGGGGGTAAACAGCTAATTACGGTGGCTGAGAGAGGCGTTGGGAGAACTCCTGCTGGGGAAATGTTTTGCAAACCTCCAGCTCGTGGGCTGAACAAGGGAGGCCAAAATAAAGCCAGTTTTCATAATTCAGTGGCACCTGCCTCATAACACAGGGAGGGGTTTTCTGCTCGGGGAATGGGCCGATAGAGTTACAGCCTGCTGCCCTCCAACAGCACTGAAAGTATTCCAGGTTGGGAGAGCTCTTTGTAAAAGACAATAATCCATTTGTTTCTGATGGAGCCGTGTTTGTGAAAGTTTATATTCCTGTTTATACCTACAGGTGCTCGGCAAGCATTCCTGTGTGGTAGCCAGTGCAGCTTTATTAATTAGACTCACATTTCTCCAGTAAAAGCACGGGTTTGTATTATTTTACAGCTGTGCAAAGACGTGCAGCTCTGCCTTCTTTTGCTCTCCTCCCTCAGCAGCTGAAGGAGCAGGAGGTTGGAAATGCTGGAGCCCAGGAAGGAGGCTGGGAAGGCAGAGAGAGCGCCCAAGTTCTCCTGCCGATGGACAGATGGATCCTGAGGGCTCTCAGGGGGCTGCTGGCAGGCACAGCAGGACTCTGCTCTTGCTCTCACGTTAGGGCTGAGAAGCTGTGGTGGCCAAAATGGTGCAGGGATGAGCTCTGTGGAAAGGCCTTATTGAAATTACTCAAATTAATTATCACCAGGGGCTGGACTGGAGGCCCCAGGTTTACACCAGCCAAGTGGTGCTTGAAAAATGTTTAGATGTGGAAGGTGTTTGCATGAGGAGCAAAGCTGAGCTGCTGTGGTGAGCACCTTTGGCACACACCGAGAAGCCCCTCTTGGGGCTGCACCAGCATGGTGGGGCCAGAGGGGCTGGGTCAGGGGGTGGCAGGTCACACATCTGCCCCAGGCTCAGCTGTGATGCTCGGAGGCCGAGGGGATCCTCACACAGGGGGGTGTGGAGGTGGATGCTGGAGGCCACAGGGGCTGTGTGGGGTGGCTGTGTGCTGAGGGCTGGGACTCGATGCACCCTGCGTGCCCACCACCAGGCTTGTGCAGCCACAGTGGCACCAAGGCCATCAGCTTCAGCCTGGTGGCATCACACATGTGCCTGCTGCTTGCCAGGGCATCGCAGCACTTCTGCCTTGGCTGAAGACACCCTGGGATCACACACTGAGCTGGGATTTAACCTGGTGGTGGTTCTTCTCTTTAGGAAGACACACACACAGGTGTAGGGAGTCCAGGGCAAGGGAGAACCAGCTCCAAACCAGGTTAGTGCACGAACTGGGGGGGATGTGCAAAGCCTGAGCTCCTGCCCTGGGCACAGGTGCACATGGGCCAGCCTGACTGAGGCTCCATGGTTTATTACACTGTCATCCCATGACACAGTAATACTACTTTTTCTTGAGGCCAAAAGTTAGAAAATAACTGGCAAACAAGTAAAATATACAGAACAGAGGACATAATTCTTAAAAATAATCTTCAATTAAAATGGGGAATTTCAGCCAAGTCTTGTATTGGCTGGTTACTTCTACCCCTTTCCATGGGGTACTGGGGCTTCCTGCCCTTTTTTTTTTAAGTTTGTCTCTTATGAAGTTTTATATATAGCAGAACCAATTTGGGGGGGCGGGGGGGGGGGAGGAGATTTATTACCCTGTCTTAAAAGTTAACATATTTTCTATTAAAGCTCTTTAAACTTGATGAGGGAGTTAGCACTATAATCACACAGAATCTATAGTTGGTGCATTGAATTACTTGAGCTCAAAATAATGTCTCTTAAGTAAGTTGCTCAGTCTAAAAACCTGCTCTTTTTGTTGTTTTTTTACTTAATATTTGCACAATCAGTCTTTGTCATCACTGCTTTTTTTTTTGCCCCCTTATTTTTTTTTTTTAATTAAAAAAGCAACCAACAAACAACTAGCCAGATTGTTTTAGCAAACCTAACAGGGGTGGAGAGCTGGACCCCAGATGATTCCTTCCCCCTCCTGTGTGCTGATGGACTGGCTCTGGGCCCCAGAGCGTGGCAGGAAGGACACTGTCACCTGGGAATGGCACAGGCAAGTGAGAGCAGACTTGTTCTGCACACACTGATTTGTCTAATCCTGCTGAAAAATTACACTTTCGGTTATGGGACTGCAGGGGAAAAACAACTTAAAAATGTATTTGTGTTTTTCCCCTACTGCATCTTTGCCTTGGGTTTTAGCTGTGTTTTATTTCAACTTTACTAAAACTTGAAAAATTAATTTTAGCCTGCTGCTGGGCTAATGTGGAGGAACAAAACTTGGATCTCAGATGAGGCACCACCCTCTCAAAGGTGCCTTCTTTTTCCATTTTGAAATATTTTAACTAACTCAGCTCCTACATGCGTTAGGAGATTTATCAGAGTAGGCTCAGAAAATCTGCTTTATACCCAAAGTGACAATTTGGAGGAAGGAATTCTTTTTTTTTTTTTCAAAAATACAGAAACCGAATTGAGATTTTTTTAGTTAAAGCAAGAATTCCAGCTTATCATCTCCAACGCTGCCTCTGGAATTTCCATACAGGGTGGGGTTCGGTTTGAGAAAGCCAGAGGTGCTCACAACTGCAGCTGAGCCTGGTGCTCTCCTGGCCCAGTTTTCTTACATGCACACACTCCCCTCTGTTCTGTTTTCAGTGCCAAGATAAGGGCACTTCCCAGATACTTAAGCAAGTTGATGTATTAGAAATGTGTTTCTCACAAGTTCTTCATTGTCTCTTCCCATACAGCCCCCAGATTCCACCCCATCCGTGAGTCAGGCTCCCAGGCTCATGCAGATCTACACTATCATGTGTTAAAGTCATGGGTCTCATTTCAGGAGTGGGTATTTTGGCAGTTAGTCTGCATTTTCACCAGAGAAAGACAGAAAAGAGTATAGAAATGGATTAGAATTTTATTTAGTTTTCAACTGAAACTCCCAAAAGCTCAACTCTCAACAAAACAGCTGTAATATTATAAATGAACCTTTATTAAAGACACTTCAATGCCATTTGTTAGACACTTCAATATCTTACACATTTTTCAATGTACAACATTGTACCAAATTTTCTAATAAATAAATAACTTTGTACACAAAAGTAATACTTCCTCTTTCACATTGCCTCTTAGAAGCAGCAAATTCACATATTTAGTGGAAGTCATAACATTAGGCAGTTAACTTTATTCAGAAACATTATTTTCCAATGTTAACGTGGCAAATATGCTTTGTATCTGCAATGGTGATGACATTCTCGCCAGCAAAATGTGTCAATTAAATCATTCCCATCTTCCCCGTGTCCCCAGTCCCACTGTTTCCACCTTGAGAGTCAGAACTGAAGCACACTTTTCCCTTGAGTAAAAAGGGAAATTACGCTTGGTTTATCATTTTCTAACAAACATCCATTTCCTTTGCTTGGAAGAAACTTGGCGCTCAACATAATTCGCCACCTGTCTCAAAGTGCAAATGTGTCAAGAGTCAGGAACTGATACAGACAGGTACCTGGCTGAACTATGCCTTGCTCCATCACCTGCCATCACCTACTGGGCAACAGACCGAGGTCTTGCCCTTACAGAAGGTGACAGCTCCTCAAGGTAAGGCTGGACAGGACGTGGTAGCACTGGGACAGATCCCTCGGTGCTGGATCTGACCAGAAAATTCAGTATTTCTGCCCTTATTTCTGGTGCTTGTTTTGAGTACTAGCAAGGTGGATTGCCACTGGACTCAGTGGAACTGGCATTTGAGTTGCTCTCTTAAGGAAAAAAGTAACAAAAGCCCCCAATAAACCTTTCCCCAAAGTAGTCATCACCAGAGTTAGCAACTTTATGTTAGCAGAACTCAAATTACAAGTAACTGGAAGGGAGTCCTCCATCCACAGGTACCAACACCAACAGAAAGCAGCCTTTCTATAAATAAAAAAGCATCATAGTGAAGTGACAAAGAAAGATCTGTTTGACCAACGTGGGCATTTCTTTTCCTCCCCCATTTATGGATGAACTTACTTAAAAAGACCACATAAAAATACCTGGGATGTTTCCATTTAACAGAGTCCTTTCAACCATGAGTACAGAGTTTCCTTTCTAAATGAGTGTATTCCTGAATAGCCTGGAATTGCTACACAAAGCAGCAGGATGTGAAGCAGCAGAAGTGGCTATTTTCATGAGGAGTAATGGTGTTCAACAAGAAAGCGGAATATTGTGCTGCAGGAAAAGAAGTTAAAAGTATCAGAGGAATTAACAGTACAGCTGTCAGCTCAGGGGTGCGAGTTTAGTTTTGTTGTCAAAACCGCTCTATGGTTTCAAACCCCCTGCAGAACAGAGGTATTATCTGGGGGGGATGTGTGTAAAAACAGCACGGGTTATTCCTTCTGAACAGAGCCAAGGCTGTGCATCGTTACACACACCTTACCCAGGTAAAGCTGCACCCATGTGGGAGGGGAAACATCTGCCACCAGGTCTGGGGGTGACCACAGCTGTAGCAGCACAGACGGGCAGGTAACGCCTGCTGCTGGGATGGTTTTTTGAGCAGTCCAATATATGAGACCACCCCGCGGTTTACTGCGTGAATTATTTATTTTGGTAATGACTGGCTCACTAATCACCACAGCCACTCTCTGCCTGGGTGTTTTGGGGCTCTGCACTGTTGCTGAATTATTTAGTGCCTCTTGTGTGGTCCACTCTACTGTAGCACACAGTCACAGTTCAAATCGTAATTCTGATGCAGTATCGAGAAGTAAAGGAATTTAAGTTCTTCCACCAACAGGAAAACAACAGGTTGCTATGTAATTGCTCGCTGCGTGGGTTTTTTTTCCTATAAACTTCATTTGAAACAGTTGAAGATCTCTATTTAAACGTGTTAAGTGCAATAAATTTCAAAGGGGAAGGAAATTTGTGCTAAGTAACCCAATTGATACTCGATTTAAAGGAACTTCCATTGAAAAGAGGACAATCCCTTCGGAACAGTCTGGCTTTTTCAAATTCTGCTTATGCATTTAAGGCACCGGAATTATTTCTCTCACAAAGTTTAACAGCAACCTGATACTGAAAACAGTATTGCCAAAGTTGTAAAATTTCACTCAGTTTTCCATGCACTAAAGATTAAAATA